>JAVLUX010000016.1:39232260-39364760 GCA_032164185.1 Moxostoma hubbsi | reverse complement strand
AACAGTACTGAAGGAGTTCCCATCTACATGCTGCACACTTTTTGGCTGCTTTTCTGAATTATTTCGGTCCAAGTCATCAATTTTAAAAACTTTTTTTTTTTTTTTTTAATAAAATGATAGTTTTGTAACTAAATTAATACATTGGCACAATTATATTTTTGTCTACAAAGGAAAAATACTTCAAATTCTTTCAAACATTTAAGAATACACCTTCAGATCAAAAGGTTTTTAAGATCAGGAGAAACATTTCAGTCCAATGACCCCAAACTTTTGAATGGTAGTGTATATATAATCATAAAAATTAAGAGTGCAGCCCTCGAGGATACAGGGAACCAGCTTTGTAGCCCCTGACTTTTCTGACGTGGAGTAGTCCTGTAACACATGCTCGATGCAGCGTCTTGCGCTTTGTCTAATTGTGCAGCAGCAGCAGCATGTCTTCATGCTTAACTCAGTATGTCTTTTCTAACAGTACCAAGACTCCATACTTGCTCTGCAGCAGCATAGCAGATCTAGTCTATCAAGACCAATATCCTATCAATATGTCATACCCACATTCATATGCTAAACCTTTCTGAGAGTTGTCAAGTCTGTGATTAAGGACATTTTTAGATGCATAACATATCTTTTTCAAAAGCTTAAACATCATGTTTGTTATCATAAGGCATAATTATTGGACATTTACTCTTATCTACAACCATTTCTGCCTCCTTAAACCTAAAAGATGCTGTTGGTATGGCAAACAAATCTGTCCACAAATCAAAAGACTAACACATCAAAACCGTTTTAAAAGGACGTTTTTAGATCCTCGTAATCTCTGCCAAACAATACACGTTAGACAAAACAAATCTGGAAAATCGTTCAGCTTTATCATTAGTCATTATTAATTCTGAACATACAAAAAAAACTAAAATAAAAAACCTTTACAGTTGCAATATGAGAACAGTTGGTAATACAGACCAGCCATTGCTTTGGCAAGAGTACTTTCTGTGTACACCTAAAGCACAAGTTTGATAGATAACCAAAACTTGTCATCCAACTTAAAAGAAGCCAAAATGGTTGACTCTCACGAAACTTATCAAGACTACGTACAGATCATATTTCACTCAAAAACGTAAATTAGATTTTGCTTTAAGAAAATTAAGCCTCTTTTTTGGAATTTTATTTTTAAATGTATTATTATTAATAATAATCATATTTATCTTTTTATTAAAGTGAAATGTGACCTGGATGTGTTTTTGTGAGACCCCAATAAACATTCATGATAAGTCTGAACATAAGATGTCTGTTATGATTTACCATCAAACTCTCACAGTACAATACTATTTAATTCTTCATAACTCAAGCGTTCAGTTCACTATGAGGGTTTAAGCATATGGCTATTTTGCACCGTTCTTTGACATACAAGTACTACAACAAAGCTTTTACTAATACAGTAGAGCTAAGCTGCACACACTCATACAGATAAAGAGCCCTCTCAGCTCTCAGTATATCTTCTTGCTCACTCTAAGTATGTATTCAGGTTGTGGTTCTCCTCAGTGGTCACTGGGATCATCATTGTGCTGCTCGAAGGACGATTGGGGCGGGTAAGAAGAAGAGGGGGCAGAGTCACCAGAGCCATACGTTTTCTGGAGAGAACGGGACACGTAATTCCAGTATTCCTTTCTTATGGTGTCATTCTCATCAGCTAGCACCCTACAAAGCTAAAAAAAAAGACAGAAAAAATTAAGAGTGAATGAGTTAAGGAACAAGAGATGGTGCTCAATTAAAGGATGTGTGCAAACTAGGAATGTGCACGGTTACCATTTTTAACATTCGGTTAACCGCAAGGTTTCATGAACAGTTAATAGTTTTTTCGTCTGGAGTCGTGTCGTGGGAATAAAGTATGTTTATTGTAATGGAATTTCCTAAAACACTACTCAAAACAACATCAAATAAAAAGCACTGTGAGCTATGTCTCTAAATAGCACAATACATACAGCTTCAAATGATTTAATTGAAGTAAAAAAAATAACAAATATATAAAACTGTCACTACCAGTATATGTGCTCTGCACGGGCAGGTTCACACATCCGTTAGGCAGCAAACGCAAATAATATCATGTGCATGGAGTCACACTGCTGCGGTTCCCTTACGACTCTGACATTGCAAAGTGTTCACTGATTGGTGTCTCTCACATGGCAAAGACCTAGTAGACAAAGAGCAATTAGACGCAGGACTCACTCCATCAACACTCAAATTGTATGTGGCAACTATATCTGCATATCGCACACATGAAGCCAGTGCCTCTAAAGGCAAACATGATTTAATCATAAATCAAGACGATTAAACCCACCTTGGCCGGCTACAGTCCCGACTTGGGACTTAACTTTAGTCCTAAAAGCTCTCGCAGGGCCCCCCTACGAGCCTTTGTACTCTGTTGATTTGCACATGCTCTCCATTAAGACAGCACTATTACTAAAACGGGTCGGTGACTTGCATGCACTATCAATCGAGTTTGGCACCGAACTTTCAAAGCCACTGTCAAACCCAGAAAAAGCTATGTGCCTAAGGTCCTAACCACGTCCTTCCACAGGTGGTTAACTTTCAGGCCTTCTTCCCTCCTCCATTTAATTTGGATGAGGAACAATAATTGCATTTGTTATGCCCTGCGCGGGCACTACACGCCTACGTTGAGCGTACACGCCTGTTCAAACTGTCTGATCAGTTCTTTGTATGCTATTGAGGATGCACAAAAGGAATGTCCATCTCAAAACAAAGACATTCTCACTGGAATGTTGATGCAATTGCCCTGGCTTATAAGTCACAGGGTAAGATTTGCCCAATTGGTGTTACAGCACACTCAATTAGAGGCATGGCCTGCTCATGGACGAATGGTGTGTCCTTAGAAGATTTATGTTTTGCAGCAGGATGGTCCTCTCAAAACACATTCACAAGGTTTTACAGCCTAGATGTAATGTCTCTCTTCACATGTCCTCTATGTTTAGAGCGCTTGCTATTCTTTGGCCAAATAGATATACTTATGCTCCTCACTTTTAGGACAAGCTCCCCATCTTTTACACAGCCTCCTGCATTAGGCCATTGTAATTTTCCATAAGTCACAAACACTTACATTATAAATAAACTCTCTTCTTGACTGGGTTTGTGAAGGAGTTAAATTATACTATATGACTGTAGTTCATATATTCATCCCAAGTGCTCTCCTCCTGGCCCAACACGAGGGTCACTCACTGCAGCATACTCATGTCGGTTGTCGTCCCACAAGACTGCAGCGTCATGCTTCCATTCTGGGAGGTTATGTCGTGTAGTGCGGTGTGATGGGATTCTGTTCCCCATATGCATTAATAAACGCAATGTCAAGTGTACTGAGTCATAAGGGAATGTCTTGGTTATGTACGTAACCTTGGTTCCCTGAGACAAAGGGAACGAGACATTGTGAACGCAAGCCACACTACAAGACTCAGAGTTCTTAATGTACGAGCGATGCGCTCATTGTTCTTAGTCAGAAGTTCGGAGGAAATGGTGTTTGTGCACCTACAGGTGGGGCTCAAACACCTTAGCCAATATTAGAATACTGCCGTTATTGTAGAGAGGCTTCAACTAGGTCATGTGGAAGGCACTCCCCATATGCATTAATAAACGCAATGTCTCATTCCCTTCATCTCACCGAGGGAACTGAGGTTACATACATAACCGGGATGATAAATAGCCTCTTCAGGGTACTTTTATTTTTAAATAGTTTTAAATCAAATTATTTTGAACTTGGCTAATTATTGTACTAAATATGCACACCAGAGCAAAATAGAAAAAACAATGTCTTACTTGAAGCGCTGAAATGTTGCTCGGTGAGAAACAAACTGGAATCATGTTTAATGGTGTAACAGTCACTTAAAATAGGATACTCTTCTTCAGAATGCAGCACAACAAATGAAACACAACGCAGGTGTTTCGAGATGGGTTTATAAAAATTATTTTAAACTATGCTAAAAAAAAAAGTTAGATTCGGCCAGCATGCGTCAGTATCACTGATCTTTAATAGAAACAGCGTAGATGCACACAAAAACATGTTTCAACAGCCCCTAACTCGACCTATCCTTGAAAAACTGATCCAAATCCAGCTGGAAAACCTGCCAGTTTGTTGGAACTCATCGAGCTCATCAGGTTGCAGACCTGTATTGCACATGTAGTGATTTTGAATTTTGTATATTCTAATATTGCCGCATTGAACGGTTTACCGAATGTCAAATATCCATCCACATTCCTAGTGCAAACAACAAGGCTTCCAATAAGAAAAGATTCAAAACCAACTCTGATTTTAAATCCATAGAAATCACAGGAGTGGAGAACATATCACATGCAAAACAACACAAACAAGGGGACGGAAACTTTAAATGTAGCTCTGACATTTTCCAACGGAAAGAGTACAAGAGTATGGTACAGCAGTGAGAGTGCCAGCTCACTAAGCGCAGCAGTACAAGCCAGTTCAGACCTGAATGAACTCTGCTGGTTACACCCATCAATATTCTGCACTTCACAGTCTGAATGAAAGGTCAGCGGTCTGAATTCGGCAGCAAAACCAGCTGTAGAATACCTGAGCGCCAATTTACAAAGATGTGAAGTCTTTACAAAACCTATTTAGAATTTTGAAAGTACCACTGTAAATGCCCCTACATCCAGAATTGTTCTACAACTGTGTGAAAATTCCACTGCAGTGTTTCTCAGAACCATTCTAGAATCATGTGAAGAATCCATTCCACTATAATGGTTCCATCATAGAAACTTTTTCCACCATTAGGCTGAACAGTTCTTGTTGAGGAAGCATGCAGTTCTGTTGTACAGCAAAATCAGGATTAAAATGGACTGAGCAAGTGACCAATCACGAGCAGTCATGCATTAAAGGTGTTTCAACAGCACGGATGAGAATGTTTAGATTACTATGCTGAAAAATCTGGGACAGGAATGGTTTGTAATCAATTAATTCCACCTGGATGATGCAACGGCAGCCATAGTGCGCGGTAAGCTCACCACACACCAGCTATTGGTGGAGAGGAGAGTAGAGTTATAGAGCCAATTAATGGATGGGGATTAATAAGAAGCCATGATTAAGAAGGGTCAATGGGGTTACACACCTACTTTTTGAGAAGTGCCCAGAGATTTTTATAACCACAGAGAGTCAGGACCTCATTTTAATGTCTCATCTGAAGGACGTTGCCTTTTTACAGTATAGTGTCCCTGTCACTATGCTGGGGCACTAGGAGACACACAGACTGCAGACCTGACCTGCTGGCCCTCCTAATACCTCTTCCAACAGCAACCTTAGTTTTAGGTCTCCCATCCAGATACTGGCCAGGCTCAACCCTGCTTAGCTTCAGTGGGCAACTAGTCTTGAGCTACAGGGTGATATAGCTGCAGGGTTCCAAATTAAACAATACATTTGGTTCTATAATTAAGTGAAGAATCCATTCTAGAACTATGTGTGAATTTTACTGTAGAATATGTTTAGAACTATTCTAGGAGTCATGCATAGAAGGGTTCCTCTATAGAATCCTTCAGAACCATTCTAAATCCATGCAATGGTGGAATAATTTAAAAAGGTGCAAGGATCCACCGTAAAATCATTTAGATCCATTCTAGAAGCGTGTTTAGGTTCCACGGTTACAATGGAGTGTTCCAAAATGGAATCCTTTAAAATCCTAGAGCAATTCTTTTAATTCTTAGCACTCCATGGCAGATTCCATTAGAGTAATTCTAAAACTGTGATTCTGCATGAGAAAATGCATTTTGTTCTAAAAACATGTTTCTGTTATAATGCTGTATGAGGATTCTGTGATTCTCCTTACAGAACTCAATCACTTCCATGTGAGAACTCCTTTCTCCACATCACTGAATGCATTTGGCAGCTTATTATTGTGAAGTTTCATTTTCCTCTTCAGAGAAGAACCATAGGTGGATTTCATTTTTCCTTTGAATGCTTTCAAATTCTTCATCTCCATTTGGATGCCAGTTTGACTTACAGCTGAAAGGTAGCAGCAGTTTTGAACATGCACATGGCCTCAATTTCAAAACAGAAAGTAATTTTCAAACCAATCATCTTCAAAGCACAGGAAGAGAAAGCCACACCAAAGAAATCTCATTAACCTCAACACAGACACAACATCCGCATGTTTGCTCAGATGCATATGGAAACACAAGGCCTGTCACAGACAAATACTCAAGAGATGCATAATGCTTTCTCTGTCCCAATTGTCTTCCTTCTTGCTGAAGCGTATGGAGGTAACCAAGTAATGTTTCATATCCATTTCGTTTCTTGATACTGAATCACAGATCAATTATTAACTATCATCTATTAAAGTGTTTTGTCAATATTTCAAGACTTTTATTTAAACAACGTTTTACGACACAGAATACACAAAGTCCCTAATAACCTCTTAATCACACTGGATATGGGCTGACTATTTATGCATGAATCGTCAAGCTGTAAAATATTCAAATGAGATCAAATACACATAGCTTTTGGTAAAACCACGTTACAAGACAAGACATTTTCTGATAAAACTACATTCCTTATGAGAACATTTTATGTGTCATATTCTGCAGCTCCATAAAGCACTTAAGATAAAAAACTTATTACTAATTGAGCACTTCAGTCCATACAGTAACATTTCACACTGAGCACATATGATTTGCAAAGTTTTAAAACTGCAGTTTTCCCACATTAATATACTTTGATGATTTTTTGAATCACTTTAAATGCGGTGTTATTTAATGTAAGGCTCTTTATGCAGTTAGTCACACAAAACTAAAATTAATCAGTGACCATGAAAATGTCTTTACTCTATACAGCGACTTTTCCAATCATTTTTGAAAAACTGGAGAAGGACTTTTTAAATTAATTTCAGGTCACTGAAAAACATAAATTTTGAACTTAGAAAACATTCATTACTTTTCCGTAATTTTAAGATGGTAATAATTTCCATGGCTTCCCAGGCCTGGAAATAAAAAAAAAAAAGAATTCCTTGCTATTTCCAGGATTTCCATGACCGTGGGAACCCTAGAATGTGGTCATATACCTCCTATGTTTGCATATTGTAAACAGTTTAACCAGATTGCCATAGCCAAATTGAGATAATATTCAGTTTTTAGAAATCAGAAAGACATCGTTTATATGACATATGCTGACTGAATTGCATGCCTGAACGGCTTAACCAGAATATCAATCTCGGAAAATGATATGCATGTAAACATGGAATTTTTTTTACTATGTTGTTCTGTGTGTGAAGTCAGCGCTTTACCTCCACAGCCTTGTTGAGTGTGTCTTGCTGGTTAAAGCTCAAGTTTTTGGTCTCCAGACCATCTTCATAGAGGTCGACCAGGAAGGCGGTGAGATAAGGAGAACTGCATGAGTCCTGCAGCTCCATCAATTGTTCCAACAGTCCAGGGTATGAGGAAAGTCCCCCATCCTGCAGAATCCTGAGTCAAACAGTACACAACAGTATACATCATGATGCTTGAGAAATTCTTTACTGTATATGTAAATATAAAGTATAAACAACTTGTTGCATATATACACCAAAACATTATATAAATTATACACAGTATGTGTAATACACACACACAGTATATAAGATTGAAGTCAGAAGTTTACATCCACCTTCACCAAATACATTTAAACTCAGTTTTTCTCAATTCCTGACATTTAATCATAGAAAACATTCCCTGTTTTAGGTCAGTTAGGATCACTACTTTATTTTAAGAATGTGAAATGTCAGAATAATAGTAGAGAGAATGATTTATTTCAGCTTTTATTTCTTTCATCACATTCCCAGTGGGTCAGAAGTTTACATACACTTTGTTAGTATTTGGTAGCATTGCCTTTTTTTAACTTGGGTCAAATGGTTTGTGTAACCTTCCACAAGCTTCTCACAATAAGTTGCTGGAATTTTGGTCCATTCCTCCAGACACAACTGGTGTAACGGAGTCAGGTTTGTAGACCTCCTTGCTCACACACGCTTTTTCAGTTCTGCCCACAAATTTTCTATCAGATTGAGGTCAGGACTTTGTGGTGGTCACTCCAATAACTTAATCCCTTTTACCACATCTTTGGAGGTATGCTTGGGGTCATTGTCCATTTGGAAGACCCATTTGCGACCGAGCTTTATCTCCTGGCTGATGTCTTGAGATGTTGCTTCAATATATACACATAATTTTCCTTCCTCATGATGCCATCTATTTTGTGAAGTGCACCAGTCCCTCCTGCAGCAAAGGACCCCCACAACATGATGCTGCCGCCCCCATGATTCACAGCTGGGATGGTGTTCTTCAGCTTGCAAGCCTCACCCTTTATCCTCCAAACATAATGATGGTCATGATGGCCAAACAGTTCAATATTAAATTCAGTAGACCAGAGGACACTTCTGCAAAAAGTAAGATCTTTGTCCCCATGTGCACTTGCAAACTGTTGTCTGGCTTTTTATGGCAGTTTTGGAGCACTGGCTTCTTCCTTGCTGAGCAGCCTTTTCAAGTTATGTCGATATAGGAAGATATTTTTAGAAAAGGAACAATATCAGTCATAGATCATATATCCAGTTTATATCAGTTCATCAGCTGTGTCGTTCACAACATTTTCTCCAAAGCATCGACTACTATAACATTGTAAAGTTTTTATTTGTGTGTTGTAAATTAGTGGTTGACAGACTGATTGGTGTTTTTCCACTGGTCGATGCCAATATCTAGAAAGCAGGGTGGCTGGTGGCTGATAGCTGATATAATGCAAATATAGTATATATATATATATAAATATATATATATATTGCAATTCAATGACAACAAATAAGAGTGCAAGAAACTGCTGAAATGAAATGTACATTTGTTACATTAGACATTTAAAATAACACCTATTTTACACAATATTTAGTAAGAGTTCAACAAAATTGAAAAAAGAAAGTGTTTATTAGCTATCTATTATTAACAAGCTAGTTGTGTTACATTATGGAACTGACACATAGGTTAACAACGAATAGGACTACTGATAAATTTGAAATGGACAAATATTGGCCGATTAAACGGCCTGGTCAATACAATAATCTGTCACTGTGATGTCAAAATATACATATAATATGTATATGGAGCAAACATTTAATCCCTTTTACAGTAGCATCCAAATGATGGTGAGTGATGCCATCTGCTGGTTGTATAGGGCACTGCTGTACTATCCTCATATGCAGATGACTTCATAGGCTATTTAAACCTTCAAGGTGTTTATTTACAGAAATACACTCACCCTTTTAAATAGTTCCAAGCGCTCTCATTGTGGGGTGCTTTCTTGATCTGTTTTAGTGTGTACCTTGAGACAAAGACAGGGAGAGAAAGAGTAATAATATAAACAGAAAGTGGGTTGCGGCAGCATTTATAGCACCATGTTATGATATTTCTGCACAATACATTGATGTTTTTCAACTCTGAATGTTTTATAAACTTATTTAAAAGACTCACTGCAGTTCTCTGTCTAGAATGGCAGGATCGGTGTATCCACTGGTGTGACTGATGACAAAATGTCTCTGATTCCAGGCCGAGTTATTTCTCACGTCCTCCTCTAACAGTTCCTCCACATACTCCAGTTCTCCATCCCACAGTTTATACTCCTGTGAGACACACAGATAGATAGAAGTTATGTTCTCAGGCTAAGTCCACATGAATCAGGAATCAGGATTCAAACTTTTGGAAAACACTTGAAAACAGTGTGGATGCAGAGGTTTAGAAAACAAAAAAACACTATCAGATGTTTTGTTTTCTAAACCTCTGCATCCACACTGTTTTCAAGTGTTTTCCAAAAGTTGCTCGTCCACACTGAACATCTGAAAACGCTTTATAGTGAAAAGGGACTTAAAACAGTGATATGCTTCTCACCCACACCTCTCATGATGAGAGAATTTTCATTTTTGGGTGAACTATCCCTTTAATGATAGTTAAAACATGTTTCTGTGTGGACGTGTCAAACGGTTTATGCACACCAAACTGAGAACGCTTCATGCTGAAGTTCTGTTGTGTTTTGCTCTGTACCTGTATGACCCACTGTCTGTGCTGCCATGCATGGTAGTTCTTTGCATCTTGACTGAGTATCTCTACTACAAACTGCAGCTCCTCTGAGGGGTCGTTCAGCCACTCCACCACCATCCGCCTGTGATGCCTGCAGCCGTGGGTATGAGAAAGAGAGAGCGGGGAGATTACAGGAGCAGTGTTTCTAGACCTGATTTACTTGTGCTAGTAAAATTATCAAAATCTTTCAGTTGATACAATTAAATAGTCAAAGCAAGTATCATTATGCTACTGTTCCAAACTGGTCTCACAGAACCTGTAAAATGATTTTTACATTGCTCTTTGTATGCATCTCGGCAGATTTCTGGTGAAACGATCACTAGAGGTGCTACAACAATCATTTTTATTCACTTTAACACAAATCACCTGTAAAATGGCAGATTATCAGTTTATAAACATTTACTTATCACACTGTTCCTCACACAATTCTATCTTCAGGGATCGTAAAGATGCTTCAAAGTTATTTTCAAGGACTATGCTCGAGATGTCATTAAAACTAATTCTTTGTTAATTGTAAATAAAAATATTTTATTCATTCGGAAAATTTATTTTTGTAAAACACCTCTTATTATAAGTACAACATATCTCAATGAGCATCTTTAACTACATATTCACACAGTAACAATATTTGGTTCATTCATGATGAAATTGATGTGCAATTATAGTGTGCTCCCTTAAAACCCACTTCACTTTCCAACAAACGTAAATAACGAAGTCCATAAACAGCAGTTCATATGACTCATGTGCTGTGTTCCATGTTTTCTAAAGTCACACAACAGATTTATGTGAGGAACTGATCCAAATTGCAAATGGGTCATTCTCAAAACATGTTTGACTTACTTTGTCCAACTTACAAAATATTGAAATGTTCTGATCAGTTCAGTTTTTGCATATAAACGCTGAGGGTATACATTTTATAAAATGTTGACATTTAATATGTATTCATAAAGGACAACGTGGCTGCTGTTCTTTATTTTATTATATAATTTTGTTTCACAAACAAAATAAGTTAACACTAACGAGGGTTAAATGGGTTCCAACACCACTTTTTGAGGGTTCATGGGGTACAACACCAAATATTTTTGTGTGAAAATATTAGATAAAAAGTGAATTAAAAACTTTCTAGCATGCTGGGAAAAATCACTATATGCATATTTAAGCAGCCTCTGAAGTTTGATCTTGATTATTTTCCACAACTTTTTGTATTTCAAAAATGTAAAAACATAAAAAAGGTGTTATCATTGACACCAATGTCTCTTTTTAAATTATTACAATTATTAATAATAAATTTGTTTAGCTTTTCTGCACAATTGTTCGGCCTTGCACTAATGCTTTTATTAAAAATAAGTACAAAATAAATACACAAATAAATTTACATGTCATAGAAGTGGTGTTACAGATGAAGGGGACATATTTTTTCAGGCAATTGACAAATTCAAATATATTTTCTAAAAAAATTGCAAAACAGAGTTAAGCCATTTCATATCATTAAATGTTAGGTTATATAGAATCATACTTTTTTCTCAGTATTTGAAAGCCTTTTTATCAATAAAACATTCAAGGGACATGTTTGTTATTGTCGAACATATTGTGTTATTAACAAAAATGTTGTCCGAAATAACCTATTTTTGTGAGACACAAAGCTTTCTGTACAGCTTTTCTGTGGCGCTAGACCTGATACATCGAATACCCAAGACAAAATCGCGATGATTTTCTGATGTAAAATCCAACAATATCGTGAATGTCGCGAAGATTTTAATTAGCCATTTATTTGGCCATTAAGTTTAATAGAATGCATCAGTAGATTCATTCATGATCCTTCAAGGATTTATAATTAAATAACATCGAAATAACATAACAATGGAGAGATGATCACATGTGATTATTTAACTGCCAAAGGCTATGATTAAATAACAGATAAACATGGTCTGTGTGTGCTTCAGGATGAACCGGCGATGAAGGGCTGATCTGTGCACGCGCGGGCGCTCGTGTTTATAGCAAAGTTCGCGTGCAGTTCAGCAGTTTAAAGCATTCATGCAATTCCAAACATTATTAACCGCTTTTACACTATTATAAAAATCTACAAACATGGAACAGTAAAGGAGAGTTTGACAACGGTTCACAAGATGCGAAACTCAAAACTGTCAAACAAACTTTGTACTTCCTGTTTCATAATAAAAGCTCCTGATGAAGGTGAAATAAACACGACTGCACGCAGGTTCAAAATAAAAAACCCATTTTAGGGTGAAATAAATAGGACAGAAATACATTAATTTATCTATAACAAATCTTATTATCCTGCAAATAATAATAATTCAGTATTATATTATATTAATAAACATGACTGGGTTCCACAGTAATAATACAGTACTATGCAATATTGATCTGGTTTCCAAAAGATAAGTCATTCACATTTTACTCTCCCTTGTGTATATTTATTAAAAGAAAAACTGTGGGAAACATGTGGGAAATCATTTTTAAATAGATTTAATTTATTGCCTTTGAAATATTAATTCTACATGGCAGAAATGGCTGTTTAGATTCAATTATGATTCCTCTGATTAAAAAAAACAAACAAAATTTTTTTTAAATTCTATTTCAGAGCAAAAACATAATTATCAAGATATATCGATTATCATCAATTTGCTGAAAAATATTGAGATATAAATTCTGAAGCCATATCGCCCAACCCTAATTCAAATCTCATCAATATATCATAACCAACTTCATTTACAAGCTTGTTCGAGTGTGATCAAATTGCACAGTAGCTCAATTGAGAGAGTGTTGCACTTGAGATGAAAAGGACCGGGGTACAGTCTTCTTGATAGTTTGGGTTGAATGGATCACATGAAAATAAATATGTCATCGTTTTCAGAAATATCAATTTTCCCAGTCCACACTTCTAAGATGGCATATCCACTTAGGCAAGCGTTTTCAAAAAGCTCAGTTTTCACTAACAAAAACATCTCAATGTGGATGGAAAGACAAAACATAGAGAAAAAGATGTGTTTTCAAACAAAAACATATTAGTGTGGACGTGGCCTAAAAAAAGGACTAAAATATTGTTCTGTTTCTCATCTTCACCTATCATATCACTTCAGAAGATATAGATTTTACTACTGGAGTCGTATGGATTACTTTTATGCTGCCTTTTGGGGATACAAAGTTTTGGTCACCATTCACTTGCATTGTATGGACCAACAGAGCTGAAATATTCTTTTAAAAATCTTCACTTGTGTTTTTCAGAAGAAAGAAGTCAATAGTCATTGGTTTTTGCAAGTGGTAGACTGAAGACAATGGGCCAGTTTGAATATAAGTAATGGAGAATGAGTTTTAAGAGCTGCAGCAGAGAACATTTTCATGTTCATGAACTATTGCTTTAATGTGAAACTGGTTAAGGTGGGCCTTACCAGACTTGATAGTTCTTGGGCTGATCTTCGATGATGGCTGTTATATACTTCATCTCTTCTCTCAGGTCTTTATCTAGAGCCTGCAGTAAAACTCTCCTGTAGTGCCTACACAAACACAACACAAAACATGCTCAGCTTACACTGCTCTTAACATGATCAACATACTGTCGCAAGTGTATCAAGACAAAACTTCAGTATTAAAATGAGGATTATATTAGCAGCCCATTGCACACTGTGTACTTGTTATAAGTCATGTTTGCCATTTGAAGTGCATTAGGTCCTCACATATTTATTGTTTATTTAAAATATCAAAGATCTCACCATACTGTATAATTAGCAGCATTGAGATCGATGGCATCGGAAGTCAGCGCAAATGCTCTCTCACTCTTCTCATCGTTCTTCAAGAGCGCTCGAAACATGTTGTACACGTCTGTGACTGCAGAACAAACACTTTGTTTTTATTTTATAAAACCTTTTTGTAGAACATTAACAAACCCAGCCTCACTGATCACCTAATATAAATCATTGCTGTTGAATCGTTTTGTGAATAAAATACACTTACATTTCTCTGAATAAGCAATCTTCACCACAGGGTTGGGTCCATCATCTTGAGGAACGGGTTCAAGGTCAGCCCACTCATTCCTGTCCCTAATACAGCAAAACAAGCAGATTAACTGACCGTTTATGAGCTTGCACATTTGTTTAAAGGCATAGTTCATCACATCATCACTCACCCTCATGACATTACCAACTATGGTCAGAATCTCAAAGATTAATGGAGGTTCGAGGTAAAAATGCTGACAAAGACTGGCCAAAATGATCCCAAAATTCAAAAAGCATTCAATCTTATTTGTATCATTTAAAATATATAATCATACAAAATATGAGTTGATAATGATTTTGAATATTTAACAAGCTAAATACTTAAGATTGAAAATGTATTTAAAATAATTGATTAAAAGTATTTTACATTACAATATACTCTAATATTTCAGTATATTTACAGTGTTTTATATGTTAGAAGCAAATTCTCAAAAAGGTCAAAAACGGCCCCTGAAAATCAATTCCTGTGGGCAAATAAAGCCCCCTTTAAAAAAATAACAAGTAAAAATAAAAAAAAGGTAATTTCTGACATTATTTCACATCCATATTCTTTCATCTGTGTAATAAAAAGGGGGCCTTTTATTTCCATGCCATGAAAGTGAAAGGATACTTGGGCTCTCGAGCACCAAAAAATTATGCTAAAATCCTTTTATGTCTTAAAAAAAAATGTAAATAAAAAATTGAAGTAAATCATATGGTGTTTTCTGACAGAATTTTCCTTTAAGTGAGAACTATTCAATTTAAGAGTCATCTCACCAAAAATTCATAAAATTAAGAACTGATCTCTAATGAAATAAATTCAGCCCTGCGCCACTCAAAGAAAATATTTGATTTGTATGAATTCACATCTCTTCTCTGTATTTAAAAGACAGAAAAGGACTAATCAGTCTCTTTCAATCCTTCTCAATTTATTTGATTCAGTTCACACACACATCTCGATTCTCATATGACTCAAATGAATCACTCAAAAAAGATGCCCTTAGAAAATACCTGTGGATGTTTAGTGAGGATCAATCAAACACCATCCACTGGTTTTGCACAGGATTAACAGATTTTTTTTAACCCCATTTAATTCTATTGATTCATTTCATATGAATCATACAGACATTTTGATTCGGTTCGTGTGAATCAATCAAGTGTTGAGACGTGACAGCGCTAACATAAGACATCATCTGTTGGCATTTATTGAGGAACAAACTCCTTTTAGATCTGCTAAGGATTTAACAGATTGTTTAGGCATGTTCAAAACTCAGTTCAATAACATTTTGATATTTTGATTCGGTTCATGTGAATCACGGGAGAGCTGCCATCAAAACATAGGTGGTGGCCACAGTGTTAACAGAGGATTAAACTGTTTATTTTAGTTCCGCTGAAGACCAATGAGACATTTAAAAAAAAAAAAAAAATCACACTGTTTTAAGACGCTCTAGAAGAATGACTTCATTTGATTCACTCAAGAAACCAGTAGTTTAACTGAAATAACATCAGATAATCCGTTCATATCTGCACAATGAAGTGCATTGGTTCAACGCCATGAGACATATTTCACCTAAACTTCCACATACAAGAGAAGGCAGTAAATTAATTCAAACATCTTAAACTTAAGCGATTAGCCGCTACCACTCATTTAAAGTTAGCATGCTAAACTAGCCGCTAAACTCACTTGTAGAAAACATATCGTCCTATAATGGGCTCCTCATATTCCATCCCCACATCCTCTCCAACTCTCTCCTCCAGATTCTCCATAACGGAATTGGAATTTATTTCGACAGAAGACATTTCACAACCTGCACTAAATTGGTGAAATGTGCAGGTGGCTATAAAAGCTAATGCTGACAGATTAGGGAAGCAAGAAACATCAGGTTTAGACTTTTCAAAATAAAAGTCAGCGGAACGATCAACTACACAACAATGTCAGATACTCATACGCAGAGACGGGTCACTTCTATTAAAATGCGTGGGAGAAACTGGAACGCCCACCGGTCAACGAACGTAAAAAGTTCCACCCTAAAGGTAAAAGGGCCAACCACCTTTTAGATACAGACATCGTCTGTCAATCAACTTGAGAACGCATGCGCATTAAATACGCAAGATGGTAAAATTTAGTTTTTTAGCTTGATCTGAGATCAAGCACAATTTAGGATACAGATGTTATCAAATTCTACTGCCGATTTTAAACATGTTCTTTGATAGAAATCTTGATCGTTTTGGAGATTTCGGTCTTTTCCCATTCAAGTAGCTAGACGCTGCACGGGGCGTTCAAAAATGGCCGCCAAGTGGCTCGTAAAGGAATAACATTACAGTATGCCATTTTGAACGCTACGCTTATGCCTTGGTTACATAAGTTTAAGGTTGGTAAATCATAAATACAGAAAACAATAACGTAAATAAAAACATGAGGAAGGGACATTGTAAAAGAAATAAGAGCCCAATGAAGATTTAGAAAAATAAACTAATATATATTAGTATAATGCATGCATCAGAGTAATTAATGGCCCCCATTTCTTAAATCTATTTAGCGGCATTTATACGCTTTATTCAAAAGGGCTCATGACAGTGGCATAAAATTAATGCTCGTTTGTTCTAATAGTGTAGAGAACAGAATACAAATAGCATATACTTTCAATTATGCGTTTTACATTACACATTTAAAAAAAAAAAAAAAAAAAAGTAAAATAAATCAAGCAATTTAAAATATTTTTATTCTACTGTTTCGACAACGTATAATTAAAAGCAATCCACATTGAATCAGATTTCATTAAGCATTAGGGCTTTATTAATAATTGATACATACTGTAGACTTCAAAAACATACAAAATATATAGTTATACAAAGATAATGGATATTTTGCTAAATCACAGAGCACCAGTTAAGCTTTTTAACAGGGATATATTTAAGTGTTAATTAATGGGCTACACAAATCACTGTTTGCCATTGCCATTGATAGGAAGTTTCTTGAAGTCATCAGACTCAAGGAGGGCCTTGATTTTGGAACGAGCAGACAGCGCATCCACAAAGCCCTTGAGGGAAGAGAATGAGTCCAGACAGGTGGGGGAGAGGACTTTATGATTCAGCATCAAGTCAAACAGGTTGTAGTCAGCAAACGAGACCTTTGAGAAGATAAAACACATGAATAAAAAGGCAGAATTCAGTGAGCAATACTGCACACAGACTACATACACAATAGCAAATCCTACTATAGTATCACATACTTATTGGGCAGATCTTTGACTTACTGGGAGTGCAAGTATTGTGACATTACAGTTTTTTTTGTATGCTTTGTTTTAAAGGGCAAAAACATTGGTTTTGCTCATGTTATTTCTAAAGTAATTCTCACCTTATCACCAACCAGGAATCCAGACTTGTTTTTGGCCAAAACGGAATCAAACTTGCAGAGATGGTTGGGCAGATCTTTGATGTATGCTTCTTTACCTGTCTCCTACAAATGACAAATCAAGCAAGTTAAAAAGGTCCTGAAAACAACAGCAACTAATTTTCATTCAGTTCAATATGAACACATTGTTCTTCTGTAATTGTAAATAACAGCACCGGAGATCAGCAGCAAACCTCCTGTGAATTACACTGGTCTCAACTGCCCATCATATCTGCCCATCATATCTACAGCAAACCAAATACTGTAAAACTGGTCTCAGCTCTAAAATGTGCTGTAGACGTGATGCGTGTGAAACAGTCACAACACTACTCACATATTCCTGGTAGATCAACTTGATATATTTCAGGCGAAGATCTTCAACACCATCATTCATCATGTCAATAAGAGAGGCCTCAGAGTCATTTTTCCCATATGCACCTGAATGTAATATAGACAGCCTTTTATTAATGACAATGTGTTAGTATAGGCCAAGTCTATGCAGATAAAGCCCCGTACACACATGCAGCAACTTCGTGACAAAGCGACCACATCCTATTCATTTTCAATGAGAGCTGGCAGCTTCTAGTGAGGAGAGCGATAGCGGCCTCCGGCGACTAGATGTGGGCATGGCGAATGACACAAAGCTGAGAAAAGTGTTACCTTGTCATTGACAAACAAAAGGAGTGAAGACAGTGTTCAGTGGAGCTCACGTCAATCATCTCCTACGAGATATGAGTCGAGTGCAGGGGAGACAGATTTTACCATTCTATAGGATTAGTCTGGAACCACATGCATGTATATAACAAGATGCATGGAAAAGAAACTGTCAGCAGTCTGAGTGAGTTTGATTCATGCACTGATAGATTGTTCTTCATAATGATGCATTGAGCAATGCTGTGGTTTATAAAAACTTTTGCATTTTCAGGCACAAGAGAACCAATTTCACATAAAAATAGAAATGGGATCTTTGGTTTACCAGCAATATGCCTCATCTGTGATAACATAATCTAAAGAAATGGCCAGATGTGCAGTCCAACAAGAACGTTAGAGCGACAGCAGTAGAAAAGCCCACAAGCGGTCAAGTTGCTGCATGAGTTAACAGGGTTTCAGATGCTCAAAATCAACAAGTCAATTAACCCCCCCCATGAAAACTACTGATAATCATTTCCAGTTGGTGTAAACATATCCCTGATTATACTCTAATGTTGTGACTTTTACCATGTTTGCGACCCAAATGTCTTAACATAGCATTGGACTGATACAGGACCAGGTCACCATCCTCAAATTTAGGCAACTGTCCAAAGACCTTAAATAATAAACATAAAATATTAAATATGCAGACAGTTGATAAACATTAATATATATATATATATATATATATATATATATATAAAAAGGCACACAGACGATACCCTCGCAACCTGACTGAATTTGGAATTCAAAAAAGGCCTTCACAATTAATCAGAAAAAATGAAATTGTGATAGGAATTTGCTCTATTATTAAACCGACAGAACAGCATGTGCGCGCGCATGTTGCGGTGTTAGTTCATTACACATTTCAAGAGCATGTGTGAGGCTAATGATAGAGTTTTCAGTGCAGATCTGTGTTCCACAACACCAACTCATGCTCAAGAGTAACAAATGTGCAGAGACTCAGGACCACAGATAAAAGGTGGGGCAGATCATGAAAACCTTTTGTAATTATTTTTTTTTAAACATCATTCACTTTGTTCAACTCAATATAGTTATATTACACATTCACCACTAACATGAATGCCATTTCCACATTACTAAGAAACTAATTGCTTAAGAAAAAAAAAATATATATTTTTTTAATAATATAGGTAAACCGGTTTGCACATGCTGCTGTATAAAACACTTTCCCATTGCAAATTAAGAACAAAAAAAGTAAATATGGGAAACAATTGTATTCAGTGTACACACAAAGGCTTTTTGACATAACATTTTTCATCACACAATAAATCTATTTTATAGCCTGCCCTGGTCTTTTGATTTCCAAACTATGAGTGTCTGGCTTATCAGGTTCAAGTTGTTTGATAGCCAATACGCCTGAATTTGCCAAAGAAACGACGTGTTCATCGAAAGCACTCATGGTCGCAATCGGTCACTGCTGGCGTGCACTAACGCTAAAGTTGCCTTTGCTTTGGATCTATAGATTCACTTTGATTTAAATTTTGAATAATTCCAAATATGTTTGGCAGCTACAATTTAATAAACAAATACAGATAATACACTATATAGATATTAAATAGAGCACATTATACAGTGCTTGTAAATTCAGCTTCACACAGGAACACAATGCAGTTTTCCACCAAAATAAAAGTTTGAGGATTTAGAACTACTTGGTTTAACTGGACTGCAAGTTAAGATATTGTTACAGATATATGTTAGTATTTAATGATAATCATCCTCATCATAAATATTTTATTACAATATTCACATTGACTGGGCTCCAAAAAAAAAAATATGCTGGATAGTGGTCTAAGAAACCATCACAAAGTGGAGAAACACATATTAAAGTTAGTGTACAGTAAACTACAGCAACACTGATATTACTACAATTTAATCAATGCTGAAAACCAACAAGAGTGAATATTTGACTAGGCGATCCTTGAAATAATTATTTAATCGAGGCAGTTATTGGCATGAAAAGTTGAGAACAAGTGTGCCTGGCAGATTCAAAGTGTGGCAACTCACACAGCTGTTCTTCAGGTCACCTGTCATCCAGTCATCAAAGGTCACCAGGTTCTCCTTCAACTGTTGCCCGAGGTCAGCCAGCATAATCTTCAGAGCACCACATCTGCCTAAAAGACGTACATGACAGAGTCAGGGGGACAGTTACTATAGCGACAGCATTCTAAAATCCTCTAAGTGCATTGATCACAGTGAGACATAAGACACATACAATGATACTCAAGTTTGCAAACACCATTGCAGACAATGATGGTGACCAAGGAAATTATGAAAGACTATGAAATTATTCAATGATGTGTGGAGAGAAGTGGTGTAACTTCCCATTTTTATGATACAAAGGCTGAGGTTTATGGCCAACCCTCAACAATCTGGGCCAAATGCCCTAGACAAATGGCACACTTTGATTGGACGATCAACAGCTAACTAGTTTGAGAGACCATGCAAGCAAAGCTGCCAGATATTATCAGCAAAACATTCAGTTTATTCTCTGAACAAAGGGTGTATTGAAGGACTGTGATCATGTAACCCATTTCTAAAATAGAAATAGTCATTAAAATAAAAATAATTGAACAATACATAAGTAAATTATAACAAATCACTTTGGAAATAATGAAATATTAATTGGAGTTAAAATTCTCCAAGATATGTGACAGAAATAAATGCACACAAAAGAATTCATAAATAAGTTATTTTTGGAATGTCAAAACAATGTTTCAAGATGTCATATCCAGAATAACTTTGTAAGAAAGTTGCATTCAAATTAACCAGACATCTAGAATAGTTAAGTTGCATTTGGTTAAGGATACATTCAACTGAGCTTATTTTGTTTGCAGCCCCCTTTATGTTTAACTTCTCCACTGAACCATGTGACAGGATGAATTACTTCTGGTTTCAAGTCATGCATTGATCACATGACAAGAATAAAGAAAATACTTTTGTACAAACCTTTAACGGCGAAGTATGTGAGAGCATATGGACCCACTGCAAAAAATACAAAAATAAAAGTAGTAACAAGTACAAGGAAGTAATCAGGTGCTACTCGTAAATGTTGGTAAAGGCATTTGCATACACTTAACCAGATTGCATATCAAAGTTCTCGACTTCTACACGGTCCTTTTCTCAATGCGCGAGCATGTTGTGCATTACGTAACACTCGCCTCTTCATTGTTGCATTCACGAATTTTAACTTAGAACGAATCACGTTTTTTAAACAAGTCGACAAACAAGTCGCAAAACGCTAAATAGCATGTGTTGCAACATTAAACAAACGTTGGTACAGTTCCGTTAGGTGTGCATTCAATAAAGCTGTATCCTGATACAGGTGTACATTACGTAAGATTAGCCAAGCATTTTGAATTGACACAGTGAATCAAGTACTCGATAAAACGTAATGCGACGATTTCGAATATGCATTAGGCTGTAGAATATAGTATTGCACAACGAATCCAACAAAAAAGTAGATCTATGCATTATGTAAAGGTCAATGCAAAAGTGCATGGGCGGTATGGACAGTCATGCTACTTACTCGTCTTGTGTAGACTGAAGAATAAGGTCTGTAAGAAAGTGCGTGGCCGTTAGTTCTGTTTGAAGCAGAGTGAAAACGAACAAGTGAGCGCGTGGCTCCTTTTAAGCGCTGAGTTTCTGATGAGTCATGCTCGCGCTCTCTTCGCACGCACAGTGTGCAGTGTGCAGTGTGCATCCGCATCCGCACACTACAGCACGCATGCTTGTCCTGCAACCAAATGCTTTCAATACAATGAAATCTTTGATTTTAAGTATGATATGATAATATCGCAGGTTGATGACAGCCAACAGGAAAGGAACATTTTTAAAATGTTCCACATTTTTGAATAAAAGTAAAGTCATCAAAACAATTTAAAAAAAATGGAAGTAGGACCAATGGGAATCAGGTAGGCTAATCATTTCTATTAATGTTGCTAATTATGTTTTGTTTGGCACATGATATAATATTCACACTAGGATGACTGACCTAACTATACATACATATAGGCCCTATATATATATATATATATATATATATATATATATATATATATATATCAGGCCAGGTGCGGACTGGCAACAAAAAGCAGTGGCCCCAATTTGATATACAAAATTGTAACAGTTTCTCGGTAAACAAATCATTAATTTAAAAAAAAAAAACACACACACAATCAGTTGATTTGTATCGTTTGTGTTAAACTAATATTTAAAACGAAGAAACTATTTTTTTCTAAAGTTTTTCCTCCCCACGTTTGTGTACTGAAAGCAAAAATTCAAAGTTGAATTAATGTAATGATCACCTGACTCCTAATTTGATTAATAGCCTGCTTTTAAATTAGAACCAGCAGACTCTATCCACAGGAGCACACTATATTCACACTACATATTCACACTATATTTACAGCAAATTAAATTCACATAAAGAACACTATGTTTACACAATATCACAAAAAGCACACTATTCACAGTGGTTTTTGTTTGTAATTTCCTTCTGTAAAATGTTTGGGTTTCATAATGTCTGAGATCCTACCATGAATGATGAGAACATACAGGCCAGAAAAGATACTTGAAAGGTCCACACAGATCTCTCTGTCCTGGTGCTCAAGTAGCTGGTTGGTTACTCACATGGATGATGGACTCTTGCTCTTTGGTTGCCCTGGTTTTGGTCACAAACAAACACACCCACACACACAAACAATGTTTTCATACCTGTCAGACCTATACATACCCATCTTCTGAAAACAATAAAACATAATCTGCTTGTTTACCTACCCTTTTTTTGACATAAAATGGGAGTTCCTGATTTTATATTCACAAAATTCAGAAATGACAAATATAAGGATTTGGAGTGTGCTACTGATTTATGCTACAAACATGCATACAGATACTGACTTACTAATGCAAAGGAGGACTGAGGAAAACCTACCTTAATTTGTCAGGAGGCGGCGCAGCAATGCACTTTCTGCTCTCTGGTTTGTCACAGCATCACTGTCCAGGCCCATCAAGATTTTCCTCTCAGTTGTCATCAGCATAAAGGCCTCCAGATGGTCCTGAGGCATGGTACTTCGTAGTCTATTATTGATGATCTTCATTGTTGAAAAGCTCCTCTCACAGGCCAATTGAGTGACTGACACAGTGAGGAGAAATTGATATGCCAGACCAAGGACACTGTATTCAACAAGTTGTCCCTGTTTAGAATACGAAAACAACAGATTGCACAGTTTTTTCAGGAAGCCCATGTTTTGATCCCTGGTTCCTCATCATGTGGTTCTCCATCTTCATCAGGTTCCTCATCTCTGAGATCATAGCCTTGTAAAGGTGGCATCTTCAGTGTATTACCACCTTGGATCCATGTATGGAAAATCTGTGCAGACTTTTTCATTTGATTCAAACCGAGACCTTATGCCTTCTGCCACTCTGTCTAGAATTACGTTGTGGACTTTTACCTTGTACTCAGAGACAGGGTCTGATGGGCTCTCATCCAATGCCAATTCACCTGCCATAGCTTTCTTCTTTCTCACCCTTTTTTCTGGCAGGTCACCCTGAACCTCAACCTCACAGTCAGTGTAGCTCTGCAGCTTCTCATTTGCCCACACTATGAACTGGTCTGCTGCCTTCTGAACACATTTGAAGTCCCTGGTACAGTACACTTCCTTAGGCTTCCTTGGGTCCCCTTAACCAGCCGTTGAACTGTGAGAATGTCAATGCCCTTTGTTTGCATGTATTTGTAAAAGGGTGACATGTACTCAAATATCCGGAGAAACACCTGGACGGTGAGGATGGTCTCATATTTTAGGAGCGACTCTCCGAAGGCTCAACTTTGACTCGAGCTGTGGGCTTGAGAGTGGTATCTTCTTTCATGCCTGATAATGTGACAATCAGGTAAACAAATAGCCCACTCAGTGGATTGCCAAATGGACTTAACACCTTCCTGAAGGCATCGTCTTTGGCCCACCATTGCGTTTCCCCTATTGGAGATAGTCGCCGATGGTGTGGGTCTTTACTAAATTTCTCCCAGTTGCTCATCCGCTTATATGATTCCTGTATGAACACTGCAATATCATTCAACACAGAAAAAAGTTTGCACTTTGGATGATGACCTGTGTAGAGTCTGCCAACACCAGATTAAGGATGTGTGCATAACACCAGATGTGCACCTGATTTGAATTCTATGATAACAATGAGGAGAAGCCCTGGTAATTGCCCTACAGTATATGTTTGTTGCTCCATCAGTGGCATTGGCAATACATTTAGTCATGTCTATTTTGACATCTTCCAGAACCTGTGCCAGTAACTTCACAAATGTCTCCCCTGTTGTTTTATCACAATCAATGACAGCAATGAGCCTCTCATGGACAATATCAGTGACATACCTGAGAATTACTGAGCATTGCACCTTGGAAGTGAAGTTGTGTGTTGTGTCAAGCTGTACCGAAAACATCCCAGCTTCCCTGACGTCCTTTGCAATACTCTCCTTGATCATTTGACTGATGGTTTCGATAACTGCATAGAATGTAGTTTTTGACAGCAAGGTAACAAGGGACCCTCTTCCTCCTCTACCTCTACCCCCAAAGTCATGTAGCCTCTGGCTTTTTTTAATGCAGTCACTCACGTGTTCTTGCAGACACACACATCATACTTGCAAAGAAATATTATAAGTTCCAAGAAGTTACCATTATCAGTGCCAGTGGTCTCATTATCAAACTCATAGCCCGATAGCTGAGACACTACTTACCAATTACTTTAATAACGTTGATCACATGCTCTAGCACTTGACACCTTTTTCGGACTTGTTCTTGGTGTGCTGACATTTGCTTAGAGATCAGTAAGCTTTCAATATCTGCTTAACTGGCTCCTAAGGAATATGCATTAGCACTTTCTCTGTGTGTGTGGCATTTCGTTCATGTTTCTCAATTCTCAGCTACATGTGAGACCAGGTATTCATGCCATCCTTAACAAACGCACTGGTGTATGAAGATTTAGAAAAAGCCAAACATACAGAACAGAACAATAAGTGGGACTATTTACAGTAGGTCAACCACCTACGATTTTACCTGTCCTTGCGGTTAAATGTTTTGTGAGCATTGATCGATTTTGGCACATCTTGTTTTGGATGGAAATGTAAAAAAAGACCAGCTGTTTTGAATGAGGTCATGTGAAAAAACTGTAATCTGTCTTCTCCTCATCATTGTCTTCTGAGGCCTTGTCTCCCTCTCTTATCTCTCCCACAACTGTTTTCTTGGCCTCTGTATCAAACCTCTCCCTTTCTGACTGTGCAATTCATTTTTCAGATGACCAGTAATTAGTTGTATTCAATCAATAAGATCACATAAGAGTGCAAAGCATATCTATGCTTCAGTTACTTTTCAACTCTATTATTCAGTTTCACTGGCTGGTCGTCACACGCACCTGTATCCATTGAGGTCTCTTCAAAGACTTCATCTAAACTTACCCTGTCTGACTCGGGTTCACCTGTTTGTTAAAAATGCATAAAACAGACATCATTTGGACTGTCTGACATGAGCATCAGATACTGTTGTATTCAATAAATTCATGAAGAATAGTCCAACCTTGACATAGGCAAATACATTTGTGTTGTATTATGCAACATACTTGCAATTAATTATATTTCTTGTAATGCAACAACAAATAACTTGAATGAAGTAGTCCAACCTGAGCATATGAATGATCACAATAACATTCAATAGTGCACCTCTAATTGGATCTGTGCTGGTTCCTGCTCCCTCCTCCATCTCCTCCATCCTTTCCCTTTCTTGTTCAGAGCCACATTCACCTGTTTGTTTAGATTGTAGAGTAAGTATTTAACAAATCATTTTTAATTGCTGGACTGGCAAATATGATATGCTTGATAGGCTATACTGCAATGAAGAATTGATGAGTAGTCTAGAAGAGTGTTTATTTTGCCCATTTACAGCCAAAGATGATGACCATTTTTTAACACAGATTTAGCATAAACTTCTCTCAACTTTGTGCACCGAGTCTGACTAGTTAAAGCTTGGAAATGGTCAAACCTGCAGAGCTGCGTGACCCTAGCATAAGCATTGGAACCCCAAGGTTAACAAAAACATATTGGTCTTTAGTTAGTTCATTTAGCTAGTTCACAGCAAATAGCATGTAAGCATGACAAAGCACCTGCTCCCTGCTCACTCCACTTTGATGTTTCTGCCTCTTCGCTACTGTCCTCATCACCACCTTCAGACTGCTTAATTAAATCAGTTATTTTAGAACACTTTGCGACGTCAGCCAGCAAAGCCTTTTACTTTTTTGGTGCACCTTCTCAGCACTGCCGGCAGCAGATTTATACCCTTATCTAGTGTATGTGTATTCTACATTGTGTGTATTGTGTACATTTGATATGTAAATTGTTTTGTATATATGTGTACATTTGTTATGTAAATTGTGTTGTGTAAATATGTTGTTATTGTAAAGTGGTTTATGTCCCGTCACTGTCATTACTGCAATGTTGCTCGGAACTGCACACAAGACTTTCACCCACTGTTGCACTTGTGTACACAGTAGTGTGACAATAAAGTGATTTGATTTGATTCTCTTTCTATCCATGTTTCAGCAACAAGTGCTAGATACTAACTGCCCATGTGCTTGCTAGATACTTTCAGTTGTGACGGCAACTGCTGCCTGCTATTACAGATTGCACCAGCCATGTCGCTGCAGCTAAGATGACCTATTGAATATCTGTATATAGGCTATATAATGTCGGGGTTGGGAAAAAAAGACCGGCCCCCACAAGACCAGCCCACCGGGAAAATTCCAGAATTTTCCAATGGCCAGTCCACACCTATTTCAGGCAATACAAGGCCAGTAAGCTTGAAGAGGATTTGTTTGTACAGGTAAGATTTTTCTTCTACAAAATAGCCTAAAATGTAACTAATTTAAATGCTTTTTTTAGTTGTACTATATTCTTATAAACAAAGATAATGTCAATCAAATTAGTATGCTTATAGGTACAGGAGTGATCCTCAACAATATCTCTGATCTGCTTACAATAAGTGTAACTGACTTGCCTACAACACTATCAGTATCACATTTTGTCACTTTATTCTGTTGCTTTCACTCTACATGAAAAGATGTAAATTACTGCTACAATTTCTATTAACATGCTACAAACTGATAAAGACAAAAGGCTGGTGGCCAAAGTTGTGTGCTTGTGTTTATATTAAATCATCAAGAAATCCTCACTGAAGACATTGAAGAAATGGTAGACGTTATCTTCAGACACCTGTGAAAACCAAACACTGCTTCTCTCCAAACCCTGAACCCTCAATCTGCTTTTACTGAACTAGTAAGTTGTAATGTAACTTAGAGGCAGTAAATGTCAGCCTGACTTTACCATGTTAATCAATGTTTAAAAGTATACAGCCAGTCATGAGAGAGAGAGAGAGAGAGAAGAAGAAGAAGAAAATGAAAGAGTGAGAGCGAAAGACAGATTTCAGTTTTTTATAGCACATCTTGTATTATGTCTTGCACTGCTAGTGCTAATCTTAGCACTGATCTCTGAAGAGCTTGTTATTCACCTCACCTGGGTAACAGCTTTGAGCACAAGAGACCTGTAACTTATAAACATTCAAACTAGTGTTTGACGCTTAAGATTTTGAAGCTGTTTGGCTCATCTTCAAAACTCCAAAAGCTTCATATAGGTTTTATGGGTCAAAATGTTTATAAATCAGATATGTTCAGGGCTGCAAAACTTACCTTTGCACTCAGTATTTATTTATTTACTTTGTTTATATGGCGCTGACACTTAGCGGCATAGATGCAGCATCACACAAAAGTTCCTTAGTGATAGAAATGCGCTCTTCGCATTAAACCATGATTAATTTATTCTGCAAGTGAAACCATTCAATTATGGGATTAATTGGGATCAAACAAGTAATATTCTGCTGGTCTGTTGATCTTAACATCTTAGCAACATATGATGTTACACAGTGGTATGTGTATTGATTTCAATTTAGCACAGGGTGAACAAAATTTACTCCTTTTTTTCCATACCGTCCTGAGTAACCCTGGAATTGGGGTTGTATCTCAATGTTGAAAGGGACTTATACATGTACATTCTTGAAAATCTCTCACTTGTCCAATGCAAAGGAATAGAGGATTGTGGAAGTGAACCGTTTATTCAGTCATACCTCTAATTTGGAAAGGAACAGCTTGAGTGAAGTCTCTACTGTAAAACAGAATACACATTGGTGCAAATCCGGGGTTTGCAACATACTGTATGTACCGCACAAAGGGGGGGTGTCGAATCAACCCTCAAAAACTCTCGGACAGAGAAATGTCCAGCACCTCTTCTGCCATCAGTTAGTCTTTGGGACTGAATTTCCTGTTATTTCATAAGAACTGGTTGTTCCTGTTCAGCAGTCAAAGTGTAAAAAGTCACTAAAGTGCTGTCATTATAATACACATATTATGTTTGTTTTAGTAAACATCCATTCTTTGTATTGATTCGATTCCATAAAGGGTGTAGACATACTGTCACAATGACATTTCTCCAATGTTTTTGAGCACACTAGACCACAAAATTTCAGACTACAACTGCAACATTGCAAATGACACATTTAATTAGCTATAATTTTATGGACATTCTCTGATAGCGGTCAGAGATCAAGCCTTAAAGGTTTCTGTATAATGTGTATAATTATGTTTAATGTTTAATATAATAATGACCTATTTATCATATTTTAAGCTATTATGTACAGTATGGTTTATTTAATTAAAACATGCAACAAAAGTTATGTAAATTATCATATTTTATTTTTTTTCAAGTAAATTCAAATTATATTTAGGTGCTTAATGACTGTTTTCAAAAGCTGAATCATAGCTGTCACAAACTGAACTAGGACACATGCAATTAAAATAAAGACATATATTAATTAAACTTACATTACATATTCCTAAAAAAAATGTTTATGCTTTAGATCATACGTAATACATGCCTGGTTGTCAGGGACCTTGTGATGATGTAATTATGGGATGACGTTAAAGAATCAGTGAATCAGTTTTCTTAACCGATTCATTAAAAGGAGTCAAACTATCCATCACTGTAGTGTTACTAAAAACACACATTTCACTTGAATAAAGAAAATTAAATTTTGAGCAATATAGACAGCTATAAGTGGCAGTATTAATATGTATTTGCTATTTGATTTTGCATTATTGTTTCAATTATTAAATACATAATGATCATTCAAATAAAATAATGCTGATTATTGATTTGGTAAATGAGTAACTTGACACATATCAATTGGCAAGTGAGCATCTGGATTTCCTGGCAATTCAAATCAATGCCGTCACTGTTTTCCATTGCCATTGAGGGGTCTGTTCTTGAAGGCATCACTCTGGAGATAGGCCTTCAGGTTTGGTCTAGAACATAGTCTGTCCAGATAATTCTTCAGGGTGGGAAATGAGTCAATATAGATTGGAGAAAGAACCTGATGATTTAAGAGGATCAACAGCAACATATAGTCTGCCAAAGAGATCTGTGGACAAAACAAAACTGAACTTAGTGGTGAATACCCATCTCTTCATTCAAAGAAAATGTATTTAAGAAAGTGTCAAAGTTTGAATATGTGTGGGTTGTGAGCTGCACACTCCTGTTCTGAGTTTGTTTTAATTTTAATTAATTAATTTAACTTAAAAAAATTGTAATCACCTTTGAGCCAACCAGAAATCCTCCTTTGTTGCTGCTCAGAATGTGTTCATATCGGGCAAGGTCTTGAGGAAGTTCCTGCAGATATTTGTCTTTTCCAGACTCCTAAGAAAGATATAATCAAGGAAGTCTATAATATTTGGAGAGAGTTATCTGTTATTTCATACATCTCAATAATGTGCAACAGCGCCGCCCAATATTTTTCCCATTAATTTTTTTTCACAGGGATTTCATAAACCATCCATCCATCCATCCATCCATCCATCTTCAACCGCTTATCTGAAGTCGGGTCGCGGGGGCAGCAGCTCCAGCAGTGGGCCCCAAACTTCCCTATCCCTAGCCACATTAACCAGCTCTGACTGGGGGACCCCGAGGCATTCCCAGGCCAGTGTGGAGATGTAATCTCTCCACCTAGTCCTGGGTCTTCCCCGAGGCCTCCTCCCAGCTGGACGTGCCTGAAACACCTCCCTAGGGAGGTGCCCAGGGGGAATCCTTACCAGATTCCCAAACCACCTCAACTGACTCCTTTCGATGCAAAGGATCAGCAGCTCTACTCCGAGCTCCTCCTGGATGACTGAGATCCTCACCCTATCTCTAAGGGAGAAGCCCGCCACCCTTCTGAGGAAGCCCATTTCGGCCGCTTGTACTCGCGACCTAGTCCTTTCGGTCATGACCCAGCCTTCATGACCATAGGTGAGGGTAGGAACGAAAATTGACCAGTAGATCGAGAGCTTTGCCTTCCGGCTCAGCTCTCTTTTCATGACAACGGTGCGATAGAGCGAGTGCAATACCGCCCCCGCTGCCCCGATTCTCCGGCCAACCTCCTGCTCCACTGTCCCCTCACTTGTGAACAAGACCCCGAGGTACTTGAACTCCTTCACTTGGGGCAATACATCCTTTTCATAATACACTTCATAAAATTGTTCTAAGGCAAGAACCAAACCAGCTAGCTCTGATGTGAACTACACTCAAAAACTTTTAATTGTAGAAAAAAAAGTTATTTAAATCAGACAAAAAGTGAAAGGTACAACACTGTGCACTTAACTTCTTTAATGAAGGAACAAACTACAATCCCATGAAGCTTTGTAAATGATGTAATCACATAATAAAAAAAATTAAAAAAAATAAAACTATTGATTTGAAGTTGATGCAATATATTTTAGTTTTATTGCAACATATGTAGAGACACTGGCGGCCAAAAGTTTGGAGTAATGTACAGATTTTGCTCTTATGGAAAGAAATTGACAATTTTATTCACCAAAGTGGTATTCAACTGATAGTATAGTATAGTCAGGACAATAATAATGTGAAAAATTACTATTATAATTTGGGATTTTTTTTTTTTTTAACTGTTTCAAATTGCTGACAAATGACAGCTTTGCAGATTTTTGGCATTCTAGCTGTCAGTTTGTCCAGATACTCAGGTGACATTTCATCCCACACTTCCTGTAGCACTTGCCATAGATGTGTCTGTCTTGTCGGGCACTTCTCACTCACCTTACAGTCTATCTGATCCCACAAAAGCTCAATGGGGTTAAGATCCATAACACTCTTTTCCAATTATCTGTTGTCCAATGTCTGTGTTTCTTTGCCCACTCAAACCTTTTCTTTTTGTTTTTCTGTTTCAAAAGTGTCTTTTTCTTTGCAATTCTTCCCATAAGTCCTCCACCCCTGAGTCTTCTCTTTGAAAAGTGAAAGTGAAACTGCTGTTGAGCGGGTAGAATTCAATGAAGCTGTCAGCTGAGGACATGTGAGGTGTCTATTTCTCAAACTAGAGACTCTGATGTACTTATCCTCTTGTTTAGTTGTACATCTGGTCTTCCACATCTCTTTCTGTCCTTGTTAGAGCCAGTTGTTCTTTGTCTTTTAAGACTGTAGTGTACACCTTTGTAAGAAATCTTATTTTTTTTTGGCAATTTCATTGCATATAGCCTTCATTCCTCATTCTAATATTAACCTTAAGACATGCCAGTCTATTGCATACTGTGGCAACTCAAAAACAAACACAAAGACAATGTTAAGCTTCATTTAATTAAACAAATAGCTTTCAGCAGTGTTTGATATAATGACAAGTGATTTTCTTGTGCCAAATGATCAATTTAGCATGATTACTCAAGGATAAGGTGTTGGAGTGATGCTGCTGTCTAGATTTGACCAAAAATGACTTTTTTCAAATAGTGATGGTGGATCTTTCTCTTCAGAATCATGGATAATGTAGTTCTTCCCCATGAATTCGGCTATTTAACGATTTTTTAAAATAAAGTTGAAGTAACGTGCACTGATGACTTCAACAGGAGCATATTTAATCTATTAAAATCTTGGTGCTCCTGGCAGGTCTGTCTTTAAGTTGCTACAGTTACTTTTATATCACCACTATACAGGCCAGTTTTAAATGGCCATCAAATGTGAAAAATGCTTTTCAGCAGCAGAATAGTGCAGTTATAGTATCTACCAGCAGGGGCTAACTGTTGAAGCTAACCAGCCAAATTATGGATATAAAAGAGCATAAATAATTGACCAATGAGAACAGTGGTTATGCAGCCTTTTCATATGCTAGATTGTAGTGCTTTTGGGACAACATATTTTTATTACTAGTATATCATTACATATTTTATAGGACTAACTTACATATTCTTGGTAGATGAGTTTCATGTATTTGGTCTGAAGATCTGTCAACGATTCATCCATCATGTCAATCAAAGCAGTCTCTTTTTCATTTTCCCCAAAGACCCCTGCAGTACAGAGATGCAATAAAAGGTTTATATTTACCATAATATATAGTGCGGGACATTATAATCTGGTTTACTATGGATTGCCATGAAAATATTTTTAATAAGAGTATACATGGAGACTCACTGGAGACTTCCAACCTCTTCGAAAGAAACAAAGGAGAAAAGGAAAGCAATCACGGTTCAGGTCAAGTAAGTTCATTTCTTGTCATACTCACCTAGTTTGTGTGCCAAATATCGTCGAATTGCATTGGTCTGGAAGAGAGTCAGGTCTCCATCTTCCAGTTTGGGTAGCTGGCCAAAAAGCTGTTTGACCACATAAACACAGGAGAAATAAAGATTTGCATGTGATTTTCATACTGAGTGTGTTTTTGGGTCATTCTGTGGAAAGATTGTCATTTGTCATGTGCATGTCACGAGGACTTACTACTAATAAAATTACAAGCGTACAAAACTTTAGTGACATTATTTGATATTTGATAGATTTACTTTGTTTAATGTGTAATGCAACATAACTTTATAATAAAATATGTTTTTTGCAATAGCATATGTTTACATGACATTATTTGCAATTATTCAAAATGAAAGACAGGCAATATGGTGACAACAAACAAATCAAAAGTGTAACCGGACCTGCTTGTCCCACTCTTAGCCGGATCTGAGCCGGCATGGGATGCGGGCATGCTAATGAGAAGGCTAAAGGCTGCTGCCCATAGCATCAGTCGCTAGTGCGCCTCTTGAGGCCAGGGGAGTGAGGTTTATGCACACTGCACAACTATTATGTACAAGCTGGCTCCTGTTACACTAGCACATTTATCAACTTTATTATATTTTTTTACCCCTAGGTGCGTTTTGCCAAAATTTCTAAAGTACCCTACCCTCAGGGCATGGTGCCGATGACAAATACCAAGTATTGTCATGACACTGCAAACTGTTAAACAGAAACAATTTCGAATGGGCAATGCGCACTATGTAGCCAGAAACATTGGATATAATTCAATTCTATATGGCTCAACGAATCTAAAGAGGCTAGTCCTATTTTTAGACCCAACTGCACAAATGTTATAAGCAAAAATATATATATATATATATATATAAAAAAAAATACAGCAGAAGAGCAGATCAATTAAGAGTCAGAATGACATAGGGCAAAGAGATATGTTTTGAGGTAAGTTTTGAAATCATGTATGGTATTGAGGTCATGGAGGGATTGTGGGATAGAGTTCCATAATGTTGGAGCAGTAGTGCAAAAAGCCCTGCCACCCAGTGATGTTAGCTTATAACGTGGGATGAGTAGTAAATTGGTGTCAGAAGACCTGAGTGAGCAAAATGGTGTGTAGGGATGAATAAGATCTGTGATGTATGGATTTGAAAGACCATGCAGAGCTTTAAATGTAGTGAAGAGTAATTTGTACTGAATGCGGAAAGAGGTTGCCAGTGCTGTGTACGTAAAATGGGGGTGATGTGAGATGATTTCTTGGAATAAGTGAGAATCCGAGAAGCAGAATTGTGAATGTATTGCAGTTTATTGATTGATTTGATGGGGGAACCAGAAAAGAGGGCATTACAGTAGTTGAGTCGTGAAGTGATGCAAGCATGAACAAGACTCTGCATCTTTTATATTGAGAATGGGGCGAAGTCTGGCAATATTACGGAGGTAAAAGCAGCTTTTGTGAGAGAAGAGATGTGAGGGAGGAAGGAGTGTGAAGAATCAAATATAATGCAGAGGTTTCTGACTGTAGAGGAGGGTCTGACCAGGACACCATCAATATCAACAGAATGATCAGAGTGGCGAGATGTAAGATTTGTGGAACCAACTAAAAGTACAGCAGATTTGCCAGTGATAAAGCTGCACTATATAAGATTTTTTTTGGTTCAAAATGAACAAATTGCCATTATTGATGAAGTACATAGATAGATCTTGAAGGCAGAGAAACTAAATTAGAATTTTTACCTAAAATATTTTCAAAATTGGAATTAAATTCAATAACATTTTTAAATTGAAGTTTTTTCTTTAGTCCAAAAGAGGACGCATTGTATACATAAACCACACAGCACCATGCTATATTATTGCAAAGAACATTCCTGGCTGTTTAAAAAGAGCCTTTCATATTCAACTAATATGCATAAACGTTTTAATCGGTCCATATTTTTTAAATGTTAATTCAAAAGTCAAATGAGGGCGTAAACGCTTCAATATGCACACGCTGTTACACTTGAACTGACGCCACAGTATACACACAGACTCAAGCATCATTATAACAGCGAAATACCACATTGTTTTTATTCATTACAGTTGTATGTAGGGTAGCAATATTCCCAGATAACAGTAGTTTTCAGATGAACTTGGTGTTGAAGCAGCTCAGATTATGAGCCCAGTCCAGGGGCTTTTCAAGCAGACGTTACACAACAGAATGGAACCGAACGTGAGGACCTCAAGATTGAACATCTTTCCTGACAAAGCATTTAAAAAACTCATTGCTTAATCTGAGAAATGCTTATAAGAGAGCAAGATGCAATGCTCAAGTACCTCCACCAACTGTAAGGGGCTGTTCACACCGAATGCTTTTGCAACCATCCATTTGTTTTTCTATGTAAACAAGCGCTAGACAAATGTTGTTTTGATATTTTTTTTCTTTTTCCGATTCTCGTGCAGGGGCGCTATTGTTTACATGCTGAGTTTAATTAAAAAGAACTTTAAAAAGCAACTTGAGACACTTGCTTTCTGTTTAACTGTATTTGTTGCGCTGTGTCTAGCCTTTATTTTAGCGCAAATGCGAACGTTCTAAAGTCATCGTCAGTGCTTGGTACACATCCAAAAATTTAAAGCACAATTTTAGCATTCAAATGTGCATTTTCTTCTGATATTTGACAAATATTCAAATTTCACAAAATTATTTGTGTACTATGATGTTTTTTCTGGGAACAGTGAAATTCAATAACTAGCACAACTGCAATACATGCAGTATTTTCACAAAGTTTAATTGCATAAATAAAATTTATATATATATACACTACCGTTCAAAAGTTTGGGGTCACCCAAACAATTTTGTGTTTTCCTGAAAAGTCACACTTATTCACCACCATACGTTGTGAAATGAATAGAAAATAGAGTCAAGACATTGACAAGGTTAGAAATAATGATTTGTATTTGAAATAAGATTTTTTTTACATCAAACTTTGCTTTCGTCAAAGAATCCTCCATTTGCAGCAATTACAGCATTGCAGACCTTTGGCATTCTAGCTGTTAATTTGTTGAGGTAATCTGGAGAAATTGCACCCCACGCTTCCAGAAGCAGCTCCCACAAGTTGGATTGGTTGGATGGGCACTTCTTGCGTACCATACGGTCAAGCTGCTCCCACAACAGCTCAATGGGGTTCAGATCTGGTGACTGCGCTGGCCACTCCATTACCGATAGAATACCAGCTGCCTGCTTCTGCTCTAAATAGTTCTTGCACAATTTGGAGGTGTGTTTAGGGTCATTGTCTTGTTGTAGGATGAAATTGGCTCCAATCAAGCGCTGTCCACTGGGTATGGCATGGCGTTGCAAAATGGAGTGATAGCCTTCCTTATTCAGAATCCCTTTTACCCTGTACAAATCTCCCACCTTACCAGCACCAAAGCAACCCCAGACCATTATATTACCTCCACCATGCTTAACAGATGGCGTCAGGCATTCTTCCAGCATCTTTTCATTTGTTCTGCGTCTCACAAATGTTCTTGTTTGTGATCCAAACACCTCAAACTTGGATTCATCTGTCCACAACACTTTTTTCCAGTCTTCCTCTGTCCAATGTCTGTGTTCTTTTGCCCATCTTAATCTTTTTCTTTTATTGGCCAGTCTCAGATATGGCTTTTTCTTTGCCACTCTGCCCTGAAGCCCAGAATCCCGCAGCCGCCTCTTCACTGTACATGTTGACACTGGTGTTTTGCGGGTACTATTTAATGAAGATGCCAGTTGGGGACCTGTGAGGCGTCTGTTTCTCAAACTAGAGACTCTAATGTACTTATCTTCTTGCTCAGTTGTGCAACGCGGCCTCCCACTTCTTTTTCTACTCTGGTTAGAGCCTGTTTGTGCTGTCCTCTGAAGGGAGTAGTACACACCGTTGTAGGAAATCTTCAATTTCTTAGCAATGTCTCGCATGGAATAGCCTTCATTTCTAAGGACAAGAATAGACTGTCGAGTTTCAGATGAAAGTTCTCTTTTTCTGGCCATTTTGAGCGTTTAATTGACCCCACAAATGTGATGCTCCAGAAACTCAATCTGCTCAAAGGAAGGTCAGTTTTGTAGCTTCTGTAACGACCTAAACTGTTTTCAGATGTGTGAACATGATTGCACAAGGGTTTTCTAATCATCAATTAGCCTTCTGAGCCAATGAGCAAACACATTGTACCATTAGAACACTGGAGTGATAGTTGCTGGAAATGGGCCTCTATACACCTATGTACATATTGCACCAAAAACCAGACATTTGCAGCTAGAATAGTCATTTACCACATTAGCAATGTATAGAGTGTATTTCTTCAAAGTTAAGACTAGTTTAAAGTTGTCTTCATTGAAAAGTACAGTGCTTTTCCTTCAAAAATAAGGACATTTCAATGTGACCCCAAACTTTTGAACGGTAGTGTATATATAAACGTAAATATATATATATATATATATATATTTACGTTTAGCAGGGAAATACATTTACAGCACAAATTATGGTTACTCCAGAGATGCTTCTGATTCAGATGCTGGAAATGTCCCGCCGCTTACTTTAGAAAATATCAAATTGCGTCTGCAATGAACATTCTGATTGGTGGATCAGCTTAGTCGGACTGTCTGTCTTGCCCATGCCACCAGTTGTGCTGCCGCCTCCTACAGCTCTGTGTGTGTTTAGAGTCTTTGTACACTTCACTTTAGTAGATTAAGAAAGTTCTGGCTCAAAAGCCTACTTGTTGTTCTAGCAGCCATATCATCATTTATTTTAGGTGGGAATACGCAAAATCCTAAGAAAGATAGGTGGGCATACAGCATATGCCTGCGTATGCCCTACACTAGACTACAGATTTCCATCAATTTGGATAGAAAAGGAGATTTGGAATAGGATGGTAATTTTTAAGGTCGGAAGGGTCTAGGCCAGGCTTTTTTAAAACTGGGGTGACAGCTGCAGTTTTTAGTTCTAGAGGGACAATACCAGTACTAAGAGGTCTGTTGATGAGGAGGGAGATGAACTGGAATGGCAGACGGACAATGTTTAAGCATGGCAGTGGGGGCTGGGTCTAACTGAAGGGAGTAGAATTTGATTTCTTGATTAACTCAGTAACTGCAGGTGGGCTAGTGAGGAAATCCTGTGGTGCGTCTGGAGATACGATAGGAGGGAAACGTTTGTATAGTGAATTAATTTTTATTTTAAAAGAAGTGAAGAAATGACTGACAGAGCTCAGCAGAATCCTAAATAACAGTCAAAGGTGTGTTGATGAGACCAGGAAGGTTCAGACTTTCCCCTGTCAGTCGGCCAAGTTTCTCATCTCTTTACCATACGGTTCTATTTGTTCTGACAGATACAATAGGGGCTTGGCACCTAATGAGAAGAAAACTTAAAGATACAATTGAAGCTTTACCCCTTCATGGCTTGGCCCCTAGTTATAAGTAAGGCAATTCCAAATACTGTGACATGGTTAAAATAACTAAATGCTTTATCATTAATGTTAATCTTATGCAACTCTTTAGGTGACACTAGTGACGAATGACGCTCAGAAATTACACACTTCACCTTTAACTTAACCCTGCATTTCTTCATCTCAAAGGAGCTTGTTACTCACCTCACCAGGGTAACGGCATTGAACACAAGAGATTATCTGTAACTAACTCAGGGTAAACAAACAAATGTTTGGCTATAGATATTAAAGCAGTTAATTTCATCTCAAATATAGTACTGTGCAAAAGTTTTAGGCACATAAGATGTTTCACAAAAGCATTTGTATTAAGATGGTTATTTATATCTTCATCTTTAGTGTGTCAACAGGAAATATAAATGTTAGACTCACAAACATTACTTTTGCAAATAGAAAAGATTAGAATAGAAGAACAGAGAGCACTGCAACAGATGTCATGTCCCCCACAGTGTCCCCCACTGAGATTATATAAAGAGACAGAAGTCATTGAGACAGTTTAAATAGATAGAAGAACAGGGAGCACTGCAACAGATGTCATGTTCCCCACAGAGTCCCCCACTGAGATTATATAAAGAGACAGAAGTCATTGAGACAGTTTAAATAGATAGAAGAACAGGGAGCACTGCAACAGATGTCATGTCCCCCACAGAGTCCCCCACTGAGATTATATAAAGAGACAGAAGTCATTGAGACAGTTTAAATAGATAGAAGAACAGGGAGCACTGCAACAGATGTCATGTCCCCCACAGAGTCCCCCACTGAGATTATATAAAGAGACAGAAGTCATTGAGACAGTTTAAATAGATAGAAGAACAGGGAGCACTGCAACAGATGTCATGTCCCCCACAGAGTCCCCCACTGAGATTATATAAAGAGACAGAAGTCATTGAGACAGTTTAAATAGATAGAAGAACAGGGAGCACTGCAACAGATGTCATGTTCCCCACAGAGTCCTCCACTGAGATTATATAAAGAGACAGAAGTCATTGAGACAGTTTAAATAGATAGAAGAACAGGGAGCACTGCAACAGATGTCATGTCCCCAACAGAGTCCCCCACTGAGATTATATAAAGAGACAGAAGTCATTGAGACAGTTTAAATAGATAGAAGAACAGGGAGCACTGCAACAGATGTCATGTCCTCCACAGAGTCCCCCACTGAGATTATATAAAGAGACAGAAGTCATTGAGACAGTTTAAATAGATAGAAGAACAGGGAGCACTGCAACAGATGTCATGTCCCCCACAGAGTCCCCCACTGAGATTATATAAAGAGACAGAAGTCATTGAGACAGTTTAAATAGATAGAAGAACAGGGAGCACTGCAACAGATGTCATGTCCCCCACAGAGTCCCCCACTGAGATTATATAAAGAGACAGAAGTCATTAAGACAGTTTAAATAGATAGAAGAACAGGGAGCACTGCAACAGATGTCATGTCCTCCACAGAGTCCCCCACTGAGATTATATAAAGAGACAGAAGTCATTAAGACAGTTTAAATAGATAGAAGAACAGGGAGCACTGCAACAGATGTCATGTTCCCCACAGAGTCCCCCACTGAGATTATATAAAGAGACAGAAGTCATTGAGACAGTTTAAATAGATAGAAGAACAGAGAGCACTGCAACAGATGTCATGTTCCCCACAGAGTCCCCCACTGAGATTATATAAAGAGACAGAAGTCATTGAGACAGTTTAAATAGATAGAAGAACAGGGAGAACTGCAACAGATGTCATGTCCTCCACAGAGTCCCCCACTGAGATTATATAAAGAGACAGAAGTCATTGAGACAGTTTAAATAGATAGAAGAACAGGGAGCACTGCAACAGATGTCATGTCCTCCACAGAGTCCCCCACTGAGATTATATAAAGAGACAGAAGTCATTGAGACAGTTTAAATAGATAGAAGAACTGTGGAGAATTCTCCAAGAATCTTGAACATCCAATCTGCCAACAACAAAGAAACACTGTGTCCAGTTGTATCTCGGAGAATTAGGGCTATTTTAAAGACTCACATCATATGGATTTTTATTTTTGTATGACATTAAGTGATAAAAACTATTTTGTCATTATTTTTGAAGACATCCTCACTATGCAACATTTTTCACAAGTGCCTAAAACTTTTGCACAGTACTGTATATGATTCAAATAGGTTGTATGTCTCAAATATGATATTTTGCAAGCCCGATATGCTTGGAATGTCCTTTTATTTTTAAATATTATGGGTTTAAGGTTATAATCTTCAACGTTTGTCAAACCAAAATGAATTATAAACAAAGAGGTCTTATTACTAGGTCATCGGTTAACTTACACAGCTCTCCTTTAGAGTGCCTCACGTCTGTGCGGTGACCGTGACCTCTTCCCACTCTTTACCCTGGTCAGTCAGCATCAGACGTACAGACTCTGCACGACCTGGTGAAACATAACACCAGTTACTATTCAGGGTTCCAATGGTCATGGAAAACCTGGAAATGTCAGGGAAAGTAATAATATCATGGACATTTTGATAGTGAATATTTAATTTGTTAGTTTTCCTCTTCCCTAGAATATTTCACAAACCAGATATTGCTCTTGTGTAGAGTACAACTTGCTCGCAAGCCACAGCGATGCCAGATTCATCAGTGAATCGTTCTATTGAGCGAGTTCTTTTCATTGAAATTGTCAAAATGGTTCACGAATCAATTGGTGGCACTAGAGTGGTTTTATAGAATCATGTTACTATATCAAACTGTTTTATATTATGACATAGCTCTTTGTATGTATCCCTGCAGATAGAACACTAGAAGTGCTACAACAACAATCACTTTTATTCACTTTCACACAAATCATGAGTATTTTGAGATTATCTGTTCATAAACACTTTTCACCCTGTTCCTCACACAACGCTACATTATGACATCTAAACACTTTTATGATAGAACATGACTTGTGAAGCTCTACATTTTTGTTTACATTACATGACCAACTACACTTACAAGCTTGTTTGAGTGTAATCTAACTTCACAGTAGCTCAACTGATGGAGTGTTGCACTCGTGATACAGTACTGGGTACGAGTCCCGAAGAGCATGGGAGTTAACACATGAGCTGTAAGTGTCATAGAAGAATCACAAAAGTATGTGACTGTTTCAGCATTTTGCTTTTTTCATTTCACTTTTGCTTTTATGACACTATTGAATAGGTTTTGGTTTAATGTTTAGGGCAGGGATGTCAGTTTTGTTGATTTAATACTTAATCATAAACCTTAAAAACATCATCCGTTTGTGAGAACAACTCGCATTTACCACCACACAGTAGACATTTTCCCTCGAACTGCCACTATATAAGAGTTATTAATATGAAATTTGCCTTGAACTTTATGTTTCTCTTTAACTTTTTACCAAATGTTTACCATCTTTAGCCCATAATATATCTTGCATGCGATCACAAGGGAATGTGTTTCAAATATCACTATGTCATACATGTACATTCTTGATAGTCACTTGTGCAATGCAAAGGAACTCCAAAGATTCTTTCAAAGAGTAGTGTTGCAATGAAATCTTCATTCATACCTCTTATTGGGAAATACCACAGCTTGAGTGAAGCCACTACAAATAGAAAATAAAATGTGTCACCTCTGGTATCAAACATAGCCAACTTTAGCAAATATTCAGGTTTAGCAGACTACAGGTTATTAGTGCATGCAGCTACTTACTTGTTCCTTATGTTTTGCTGCCGTCCAAGAGAACTTGCGAGTACTGTGAAAATGGTGCCCTATCTGCCTCTAATAATTTCTGACCTAATGGTCATTGTGACTTGGCAATTTTTAACATTGTAAGGAAGGACCAATGGGATCTATACACATATTGTAAATTTGTATGCTTATCTGTTATACTTGACACAAATGGGCTGCCAGCACACCTGCCATCCATCAATCTTTGGGACTGTATTGGTTGTTATTATGTACTTGTTTTTCCTGCCTAGCTCTCACAGCACAGGTGAATACAGTCATTAAAGTGCAGAGTCACCATGTTCACAGTTTAAATGCTTTAGAAAACATACACTCTACAATATAGTTCCACTCTGAGAGTCTGAGTTAACACCTTGAAACTTAAATTGATTACTTGTATAAAATTAGAAGGTTTTTACAAAAGTCTTGACAACTATACTTAGATTAGTGCTATATCTGTATATACAGAAAAAAAAAGAAAAAAAAAAAAAATATATATATATATATATATATATATATATATATATATATATATATATATATATATATATATACACACATTATATATATATATATATATATATATATATATATATATATATATATGTGTGTGTGTGTGTGTGTGTGTGTTTAATTAAATGTTGTTTATATTGTCAAGTCGGTTCTCGCCTCCTCCTTTATGTAATGAATATATCAAGGGTTGGTTTAGACCCACAACACTAGTTTTATTCATATTAATTTTCCTCATATTGTTTACTGAAAAATATGCTTTATCATGATGACAATAAATGTGTTCAGAGGTGAGGCAACAGACACCACAGAGTTAAATTCAGGACACAACCAAACATTCCAACCAAGACTAACAAAAGAAAATTATTTTCTTTCTTTCTTTTTCAATTGTCATTGTGCATCATCACAAATGTTTTGCAGAAAGTATGCTTTAATTAAAACTTTAGATTACAATGGCATTACAGTTCTTGTTTAACACCATCTTTGTTTGTATTCTTGTAAAAATATATATATATATATATATATATATATATATATAGTAGCTTATTAGGAGAAGGGACCAGAGCTAATTGTCACACTTTTTACTTAAAATGTTCCAGCTGGGAAAAACCCATTTAAAACTGTCCAACGATTTGCATATAAATATATAATGAACACTGCAAGAAAGGAAAACTATGTAAACCAAGAACAGTAACATTATAGCTTGGGTATTGAATGTTGTTTTGGTCATCTGAACTCTGCAAGCTGAAGCATGCTTTCGTGACAGTGACAAAATTTTTTTTTTTAAATAAAATAAAAGACAAAACGCTATAGATATTTCAATGGTTGGTTGTTTCGTGAAATATATAGGCTTTACAGTACATGCATACATATAGAAAGAATACAATGTCCACAAGTGTAGATGTTGTGAAGGTTGAGTTGTAGCTACTTAATCATTTTTTTAGCAGACTACATCACGCTCTGTTGGTCTATCTGATGATTTGTTGTGTAGTTCTCATTGAAAATGATACTGCTAGGATCCTTTTCAAAGACAAAAGTACCCATGACAGAAGTGGGATTCAAACCCACGCCTCCAGAGGCGGCTGCTCGGCCATCCTAACTGAAGAAGAGTCATAAAAATGAGTGGCATGCAATTGAGGTCTGTACAAATAACTACATGGGCTAAAACATGGGTGCGCAACGCCAGGCCTCAGGGTCGTATAAGACCCGCGAGACCATTTTACCCGGCCTGCGAGGCCTTTTGAGAAATAATTTGAAAAGCAAAAAAATGGCCTTGATTCAATTTACCTGAAAAAAAAAAATCCTTTCAAATAATGTTTAAAAATAATTTTTAATGATAACAACAACACAACATATTGTATAATAGACAGTATAATATGGCCCGTGAATAATTTAGTAAAATAAATTTTAAAATAAATAAATGTTTTTATTGAAAATATCAAGATTTACAGACAAACATGGCTGCATAAAATCCGTTTCTTCAGAATAGGATACAGAGGAATATAGCCAGAGGGAGCAGCTCTTAATACAAACATAGGGAATAAATATGTTGTCTTAGTAACAAAAATAAGGATGATTTATAAAAGGAAAGAGAAACATTCAATTAAATAAATTCAAATAAATAAACGGTAGGAAATTATAACATAAGGGGAGAATTCAGTCTTTGTTCAGCTATTTACCTCAGTTGGGAAGTGTTTTAGGGTATCATATATTTTGTGCTTTAGGACCTTTCAGAGTTTTTAAGGAATTTATATACAATTTAAATTCATTTAAAAAAACAAAAACAAATTTAGGAGATGATTTCACAATTCTACATTTGTGAATGAAAAATTGAGCTAGACATACAATTGTATTACTACAGAGCTCATCACCCTTGCTTTGCAATATAAATCCAAATGATATTGATAGAGGTTGGGAATGAAGACATCTGTTGCTTAACCCATTTATGTATATCACACCAAAATGTCTGTATCACATTACATGAGAAAAATACATGGTCCGTAGTTTTGACATCATTTTCACAGAACGCACATGTGTTATCATCTATACCAAAGCCAAGTCTAAGTAATTCTTTAGAGGGGTAAATGTTGTTCATTACATTGAAGTGTGTTTCTTTCACTTTGGGGGGTATAGGGAATGTTAGATACATTGTTCTTAGTTTAGTAATTTTTTGTAGGATGTTATTTTTATTTTGCCTTTCAGGGTAAAGGTATTCAGTAAAACAATTTCTAATAAAGTGATTAGTGCATTTTCTATCCAGAACAAAGATCCCTTGAATTGATAGTTGGGCCAATTGTGGTTGTATTGGATGATATGCCAAAATATTTCTTGTTAGAAAGACAAATTATTGGGGTAGTTCTCTATGTAATTGAGTAATGTCTGATTTTAAGGTTTTGAAATTATATCTGATGCAAAATTGTTCATAATTTAAAAAATGTCCGTTGATACCCATTAAATCGGCTATGGACCATATATATCTCCCATACCAATCTTCAAAGAACAGAGATCTGTTGCAGTGCAAAACATATCTGTTGTTCCAGAGTACAGATGTGTAGGGTGAGAAGTTATGTACATATAACATTTACAATACAAGAGTATTTGTCTGTGAAAATCTGACAATGATATTTGTCAACATTAAAGTCCGCTCTAAGAAGAAATTCTAATCCTCCAATTTTCTTGAATAAGGTCTTTGGAATACAATACCAAAAGGAGTTGCTGTGTTTGATCCAAGATTTTAACCAATTTATTTTTAAGGTTCCATTAAGGCAGTCAAAATCAATAACTTTTAGTCCTCCATCCCTTGTGTCTTCAACCATACTGCTTTTCTTCATATAATGTGGTCTGTTTCTCCAAATGAAATTAGGTTGATTTGGTTGATAGATTTAATCAGTTTGTTTGGAATGGCATTGGAATACGCTGGTAAATACATCTCCATAAACATGCCATCTTAGTTAGGTAAATTCGACCTAGTATTGATAGGTCCCTCTGTAGCCATATATTTAGTCTTGAGTTGCATTCTTTAATTTTATTTTCTACATTCAGAAGTTGGCTTTGTTTTTGATCCTTGAAAAGGTAAATCCCCACGTATTTAATTTCTGATTTAATAGAATTACAGATGTCTTTCAGTGAAGTGTCGTGTACAGCCAGCAATTCACACTTTTTTAAGTTTAATGTTATGCCTGAGGCTTTGGAGAATTTTTCAATTTTGGCAATAGTTGTTGAAATTTGGTATCTATCTTTTAAGAATATTGTTGTGTCATCTGCTAGTTGGCTGATGATTATGTTAATTTCGTAAAATACTCACATGGCCCTTAATGGAAAACAGTTCCCCACCCTTGGGCTAAATGTAGTCTGCTTTGTGTGAAGCCAGGAACGGCAAACACTCACCAGGAGTCATTTCATAATAAAAGTTTTTTTCTTTTTAACTTGTAAGCACGTTTTTGGGTGCGTTCCATTCCGAAGGGATCATCCATATGTCCTAATTCCTTTCAGAGGTTTTGCCCTACAGAGGGTTGAAGGGTGTAGGGCTCAAAAATATCAGTCATTCGGAATGCACTTCAGCGTTATCTATCCAAGCCAAAGGAGCCGCTGCCGTCGCACAATGTCTGACGCTAATGACCAACACCTGTATCTAATCAGAAATATTTACACATGATTTTGCCTTACTATTAACTATTATCAGAATGCAAACTGAGAAGTAATCCTTTAAAACTTTTAGACTTTATGAAGAATAAGCTCCATATTTATAACAAAAAAAAAAGAAATTTAACCAAAATAGTAACCGGTATAGAAATGTACAATATATGTTAAATTATTAAATAAATAAAATGGCACTATGTATGCCACCTACAGAAACACCCGTTATGAAGAACCCTTCAAAAGAGCTATTTTTGAGCCCTTTGGTTTGGAAAGACCGTTCAACATGGCGGCCACGATGATGGATAAGAGTCGCTTTTGTCAAGGGTACACTGCCCTTGCCCTTTATTCATTTTTCAAATCAGAAGAGTTGGGATATTTCAGCACTGAACATGGTGACCTCATTGTGATGTGCTCATGAGAAATACATTTCGAAACAACTGTTTTCTGAAATATATATTTTTTATATATAAAACAGATTAAAAATGTAATCTTAATAGTTTAAACTACAGCAATATTCGTATAATCTGTTTTAATTACATTTCAAAGGCTTATCTCTAAAATCGTTTAATTGGTAATTATATTAACAATGCATAGCTTAAACATCTAATGAAATCTAAATAAAAACACAAGCAAAAACAAAAGTTCACAAAGATATCAGAATTGCACATATTTTAACACATATTTTGTTGTTTGATTAGCCCTGCCAGAGCAAGTCTGTGACACTATATATAGATTGGCCTACTGTTGCATATATACAGTGTCTCTAATGAAATATACCATGGCTGCGTCCCAATTCGCCTACTTATACTACGACCTAAAAGTATGTACTCTTTTTTTGAAGAAAAAGTACATACTTTTGAGTGTGTAGCAAAAGAGTATGCACGTTCTGGGACATACTACGAAGACGTCATGCAATTGAAGAGAATGTGGTTGCCTAGTTACGCACACCGCGACAGTTAAACAAACATCGTCGTTGGCAATGCGCCAGTTAATGAGGCGCTCAGTGTCTTCATCGGACCCTACAAGATAAACACGGTACTTTTTTTGCACAACACAAATCCATTAATATTATGAGACAATAAAATATAACTTTAATTAGCGCTAAACGTTTAAGTTCTTACACTTAAAAACTGAGGGCGCATCTCCGCTGCCGCATCCGGCCGCCATGTTTGCATCATCTCAAAGCTCCTCCCTCCCGCACGCTATGGGTTGTGGGCAATATTAGCCGTTAGAGTGTGCATCGATCTGCACTTCGGATTCTGACCGGAAATAGTAGACCATCCGGGTATCTTTGGAACACTCATTTCAACATACTATGATTTGGGACGTACTAATTCTATTTTCGAATACTATTTAGGACGGATAGTATGCGAATTGGGACGCAGCATACCTGTCGATTTTCATATTCATACATAATTTGCCAAGAAGAACTTGGAGAATGCAGTTGCATTTTACAAAATCAAATAGCGCCCTCTATGGACCAAAATTAAACATATGGCCACAAAAAAAAATCTTCCGACTGACCAGTCGAATGGCTTTCTTTCTCAGCGTTCATGTTTAGGCAGCTCAGCAGTACTGATTGAGTTTGTTATCAGCGTTTAAAGAGTATAAAGATATTTTCAATATTATTATCTGTATGAGCTAATATCATTATTTTATGCATTCAATTGGACACCAGTGAAAGAACAGCACAAAACAAACTAAAAACATCTCAAAGGAATAGTTACTAATTAAACTAACCAACACACATCAGGGATGTCAACTAAATTTGAGCCAGGGCCACTTTAGCGGTATGCATGCCCTCAAAGGGCCGATTGAAATTTGGGACTGGCACCTCAATTGGTAGTACCCATGCAATTACCAGTAATATAGCATATTTTGTGTAATTAAATTCACATTTGACAGTAAACACTGATTTTGAATTTGGGGTGCAGATGTAAATGATTATATTAACAGTAGCATCTGTGAAAAAATTAACACCTAATTTATAAAGGGCTAAACTGAAATACTCTGTGCGACCAATTTGAGTCTCCTTTACAGATTTATTTCATCAAGCTCCTACTTATTACTCATCTCTTGAAATTTACGAAGGCAAACAAAACCAGTTACATTTTCCTACAATCAGAGAGCATTAAGGAGAACAGATTTTATACAGAAGAAAAACGGACTGCTTGGACCATAATAATTATGAAAATGCATAATGTTTCTTCTATCTTTTCTATAGCTTTAAAAAATGGTATTCGTAATAAGACCATGGTGATCGTATGTATCCTATGCAAAAACAATGCATGGCTTTTTATTACCACGGATAATGACTTTGGTTCCTACAAACTATGGCATTTTTGTTGTCTAAATACCACAGTTACTCCAAAAATAAGGTTACATGACAGGGGAATGCCCATTAATATTCATGAGAAATGCGCTAACCGATTGGGCAGTGACACATTCTGTTCATCTGCCATTCTACATGAAATGAAGTGGCGGGCCGGATTTGGCCCGCGGGCCTTGAGTTTGACACCTGTATCTTAAAGGGATCGTTCACCCAAAAAATGAAAATTCTCATGTGTATAACTTTCTTTCTTCTGCAAAACACAAAGATTTTTAGAAGAATATTTCAGCTCTGTAGGTCCATACAATGCATATGAATGGTGACCAGAACTTTGAAGGTCCAAAAGGCAGCATTTAAGTATAAGACTGGAGTGGTTAAATCCATTTCTTCTGAAGTGATATGATAGGTGTGGGTGAGAATCAGGTCAATATTGAAGTCCTTTTTTAACTGTAAATCTACACTTTCACTTTTAGCCACCTACTAGTTGGGGCTGGTGGAGATTGATAGTAAAAAGGACTTGCAGGAAAATATGAATCAGTTCCTACACCTATAAAATTGCTTCTTTAGATATGGTTTAACCACTGGAGTTGTATGGATTACTTTTATGTTTCCTCTGTCATTTTTGGACCTTCTGAGTTCTGGTCACCATTCACTTGCATTTTACGGACCTACAGAACTGATATACTCTCCTAAAAATCTTCATATGTGTTCTGCAGATGATAGAAAGTCAGAAACATCTGGGATGGCATGAGGGTGAGTAAATGATGAGAGAATTTTGTATTTTTGGGTGAACTATCCATTTCTATAATAGTTCACTCAAAGATTGTTTTGGCTATTTTTATGACAATTTTGTGGTTGTTTTTGAGCTTGACCGAATAAATCACTTGACTGAACATACTTTTACTGTATGTATAAAAGCAGGTCAGACAGGCTCCGTTTAATTTCTATGGAAGAAAAAAACAATCAGTTATGGAACAACATGAGCATAAGTAAATGATGACAGAACTTAAATTTTTGGGTGAACAAACCTTGTTAAGTAATATTTAGTTCACAAATTATGCGTGTTAATCAAATAAAGACAATAAACATGGCCAATTGAGTCTAGGGAAAAAAAAAAAGTTCAAGTTCAAGACAACATGGACATATGACCAGATTTTAAAACTGCATAGATTTGTGCTAGAAGCTCTGAGATGTTTTGTATATTAAAGAGGTTGGCAAGGAATGGCAAAGGATATGTCAGGAATGGATATAGGAAGGATGCACAGGAAGGAAATCCATGCCTAGGTTTTTTTCTTTTTTTTGGGGGGGTGATCAGATGAGAGATACTGTACATTATGCTCACTGAATTACTCCTATTGGATAGAAAACACATTGAGCACTTATACCGCTATTTGCAAGAAACAACACCTGTTCATAAATAAAAAAAAATATATAAAGAAACTAATAGAACACATAGCTCAACAAATAGACAAATATATTACATTTATATAATGGATATATACGTATTTATAAATAAATACATAGGAATATATTTACTTAAAATAAGGTTTAACTACTATCTAAAATGTCTTGGTTCTTAAACAATGAATGTGCTGTCATGTGTTTAATAACCGAATGGACTAGTATGTTCGTGGCTTAGAATGCGCTGTATTAACTAATTACAAAAACGTTTAAATTTTCCATTATGTAGCTTTGCTAATTTACACATTAAAACACGTAAGCGGCAAGAATCCAGTTCAGTTCCACTACACCTCAATGTTGGCAAGTTCTGTGTAATGACAATAAAGAATATATGATCCAGGATGTGGGTGGAGCCAGCAACGCTCTAGTCCCGCCACAAACTCGCAGCATTGGTGGAGCCAGAGGATGACATGTCGACACACTCAAACCAACAGAACAATGTTTAGAAACCGCTACACAGCCACAGTGTTTATACTTTTCTGGAAGTCATTATGCGAATGGCTTACTTGCAAAATTCTAGTCTTTGCGCATTTAAATGGAATAGGAGGAAGTATTTTAACATGTAAAAAATGGCACACATCACCATTAATTGGCATGGAGAAGGCTGGATTCAGTGTTTAAGGACCGGCCGTGGGCTGAGTTTATCACTGAGTTTCTGTATCAGGAGAGAGAGCTCTTCTGTGGCCTGGGATTTTTCTTCCAGGAGTTCATATCGCAGACTGGATATATCCTGCTTGATCTCCTTCAGCTCACCTGTAGAAGAGCATGAGTTATATCTATGAAATTGTGCATGTAGTGTCAAGAAAATCCCAGTCATATTTCATCCGGGGGGAAAAAAAAAAAGATTTGGCTTAAATAAAAACTACGATATACTGTATATATATATATATATATATATATATATATATATATATATATGTTTTTATAAAACATGGTCATTTTTGTTGTTCTTCTGTTATGCGGTTTTAAATAAAAGTTGTATTACAGTATTTTCCCCCAGTAATATAATTAGCATTTTCTTAACATTTCCACTACCAATTATTTTGGTGTTTTTACAAAGACTTTTTAATGATTTATTTAATTAATTTTCATAATAACACATATTACAACAAAATTCACTTAGCTTCACGTCATATCAACAACCATCCATTAATTGACACTTTGCTAAGCCCCGCCTTAAGTGATTCTGTCCAATCCTGTCTTAGCAACTGTTGCTCTGCTGCCATTACTCTGACACGCATTTGCTATTTTCCAATAACAGCATATGGAAGTAACGTGTGTTTGAGCACTTTTAAGCGGGATTTTATCAAAATAATTGAAATAATATGTAAAATGTTGTTGCCGGGTTAATTGTAGTAGTGACACAAGTTACCCAGAGAGAATACCTGCAGTGTTATTTTTTCTCCCCAATGTGGAATGCCCAATTCCCAGTGTGCTCTAAGTCCTCGTGGTGGTGTAGTGTCTCGCCTCAATAAAGTTGGCAGAGGACGAATCTCAGTTTCCTCCGCATCTGAGACCGTCAATCTGCGATCATTTCACATGACTTGTTGAGTTTGTACGCTATGCTCCGCCGCATCCACGCAGAACTCACCATGTGAGATCGAGAACCACATTATAGTTAGACCACGAGAAGGTTAATCCAACGTGACTTTACCCTCCCTAGCAACCGGGCCAATTGGTTGCTTAGGAGACCTGGCTGGAGTCACTCAACACGCCCTGGATTCAAACTCGCAACTCCATCAGCATCTTTACTCGCTGAGCCTCCCAGACCTCTTTCTTTCTTTTTTAAAGCTTCAAATAAATCTGTAGAATAGCATGTTATGAATTAAACTGTGTCAGCCCTCATTCCCAAATGAACATAGAACATCTGCAACAACATTTATTCCAAGATAAATGAAAGCTAATAATTGAACATTAATTTATTTATGTATTGATTCAAGTCATAGTAAATGATCAAAATGATTGTGTTATGAGACGTTTAAACAGCTGATTCACGATCTTCACAGTTTTTAATCAAATTACTTTAACAATTTATTTTACAAAAAAAATCAGATAAATTTGTATTACAGTGTCACTCTTCATACCAGCCCATATTATTTTTGTTTATGAGAATATGTTATAATATGTTTATGAGAATATTTAGCTTTAAACAGAGTGAGTGACCGTAACAAAGTGGGGCGGAGCTTAACAAAGGGACAATTCCTCTGATTTAAATCTCATGAGCCTTAAGGAAACTATTAATCAAGTATAAGTAAATATCAGTATAAGTTCTTGGTTTATTTCAAATCTGACATGATGACAAATGAACTCATAAGAGTCATTTCTTCTGAAATTAGAGTACACTGGTTGCGCTGTATGTTTCACATTGTAGATTCAAAGAACCGACTCCATAAGAGTCATTGGTTTAGGAATCGTACACTGGTCTTGCTATATGTTTCACACTGTAAAGTAAAAAAAGAAACAACTCAAGAGTTGTAGCTGTATATTTCTGGCTGCTGATTTAGTAGCAGTGTTGCAGTCCCGCAGAGTATCAGACAGGAAACACTGACAGACTATTTGAACCCCATATTCCATCTGCTTCAGCAGAAGAATACACGTTCCAGAACCGTTAATGCAACCAACAGTAATCAGTCTGTTTGGTTCCAACCCTAAATATAATTATAATGACAGTAAGCAAAATCTAAAGAAAACCATCACTGAGAATAATTGAAAATGCTTAAATGTAATTAAAATAATGTTCAAAATGGTTTGAAACACAGGTGTGAGATTCACTCTAATATAAACATATACAGATCTTAAGTAGCATCATGACATCATTATCATATGATTATATTATCTATTATACAGCCCTTTCTTTAAACAATCTGTGAGAAATCTCATGAATGTCACTCTAAACCAAACTTCACCTTCATTCACTTCATCATTCTCCTTGTCCACTTGTGCTTTCAGGACGTAGCGTTTGATGAGACGTTTCATAATTTGCTGTTAGCAGGAAAAACACACAAAAGACAGATCAGAGAAACTGATAAGGTTGAAATTTGCAGTGACGATTCATTGAGAGAGAGGGAGAAAGAGAGAGACTGAGAGAGAGAGAGAGAGAGAGGGTCTTGCCTGATAGCGTGTTGGTTGATTTAGGATGCTGTTGAAGCTGTGAGATTCTGTGATCCTCATACTGGTCTGAGTGAAGAGGTTCAGCTGCAAGCATTCATAAATATTCATTATTGATAAATATTCAGAAATCTATACATCATTGAACATCTCAGAGGTTTCTACAGTTGGTTGGGGTTGTCTCAATACCAAAATTTCAGTAGTTGTATAGGGCAAATCGTAAATGTAATTCAATACCCTTAATAATGTAATCACAATTTCGATTATCACATTAAAATACTTCTGGTGTGCGAGGCAAATGCAAGTCATGTTCTCTATATTGACTCCACTTCCAGAAACAAGCTGACAACAGTGTTTTGAATTACTTCATTGCTATTAAAGGAATAGTTCACCCAGAAATGAACATTCTCTCATCTACACTCACGCCATCCGAGATGTGACTTTTTTTTTCTTCTGCTAAACACAAATGAAGATTTTTAGAAGAATTTCTCAGCTTTTTTGGTCCACACAATGCAAGTGAATGGTGCCAAAATTGTGAAGCTCCAAAAATCACACAAGTCAGCATAAAAGTAATCCACAAGACTCCAATTGTTAAATCCATAACTTCAGAAGCGATATGACAGGTGTGGGTGAGAAACAGATCACTTTCAAATTCTTCTTCTTGTGTTTTTGGTGCATACCACCCCCTACTGGGCAAGGAGAAGCATTTCTAGCAAAAAATAAATAATAAATAAATAAAATGAATTAGATATTGATCTGTTTCTCACCCACACCTATCAGATCACTTCTGAAGATATGTATTAAAACACTGGATTACTTTTATGATGCTTTTATGTGCTTTTTGGGGCATCACATTTTTTGGCACCCCTTTACTTGCATATGGACCTACAGAAATATTCTTCTAAAAATCATCATTTGTGTTCTGCAGATGTAAGTCATACACATCTGGGATGGCAAGAGTGTGAGTAAATGAGAGAATTTTTATGTTTGGTTGAATTATCCCTTTAAAGGGGTCATGTCAAGAGGAATCACATTTTCCTCAATATTTTGACATTGTGTACTCTACCATAAAAACCTACTGTAAATTTCAGAACTCAAAACTTAATCAATGCAATAAAAGCATTTAATGAGACCAAGCTGCCAAAACGCCTCGTTTTCTATTAATGTAATATTGTGATGTCACAAATGGTACTCATTAATTCATGATCACCTCTAGAGCAACAATATCAACACCTACTTTTCATCATCACACCCTTGGCCCCGCCCACTGGGGCTCAGTTTGTAAACACAGAGATAGAGAGAGCAGGACAAACAGTGTGGCCTGCTTAACATACTGTTCTTTCATCTATTTTTTTATTGGTGTATTTAAAAATACACTTAATGGACGACTTAAACCATTTGGATGCATTTCTGATGATGTGCACCAACAATCCATTCATGAACATTTGAATGTTTGATAGTTTATGGCGCTAAAACCTCATCTACACCAAGCGCATCAGTGGACACGATGCAAAATGGAACGGGAGATCTGTTTGCTGTTCACTGCAGCAGACGCTTCAGCAACATTGATAATAATGGGTTCTGCTGCTTTTGACGCGACTCACCTCTCGTGTCCAGTGGTGCTTAAGATGAACAGTTTAATATATTTGGATGCAATGTGTTGGATCGTGTTGTGTGTAAACCCTGAAATGTAGTTTTACAATATTGTGGGAGTCATTCTCTTACAAATGATTTTCAAATATGGCTGAATTTGAAGGACTGAACAATGTGAGCCAATCAGAACAGTGGGCATTTACATTGACATTTAAAGGAGGAGCTGAGGCAAAAATCATGCGTTTAGACAGAGGGCCAGAGACAGGATGGGAAGAAAAAACCCATAAGACAGGGATTTGGTGAGAGAGGAAAAAAAACTTCCCACACATTATCAGTGGACCTTAGGGAAGAGAATAAAACTATAGAAAAAAAGAGCATTTCATGACCCCTTTTAAATTGTTACTCTATATTAAAATAGGATTGATCTAGTATTGTCACGCCATTACTGATAAGCTTATGGACATGTCTGTGATTGTTTACAGTGCTCAACCACTGAAAAAAAAACAAATGGCAAATGCAATGGGAGTAGATGTAAATCAATTGATAAAGCCTATTATAGCCAATCAAAATCACAGATAAACCATTCCAAAGGATTTCTGGGTGTGGGTGTGTCCCTTTTTTTTTTTTCTTTAAATCTCCACCATTGACCAGCCCTGGTGGCAATATGCACAGAGAATGCACAGAAAATGGGTTTCTCCCACACACCCATCATATCGCTTCAGAAGACATGGATTTAACAACTGGAGTCTTATGGAATACTTTTATGCTGACTTATGTGATTTTTATTTATTTTTTGACCATTTTTTCACCATTCACTTGCATTGTATGGACCTACATAGCTAAGAAATTCTAATAAAAAATGTGTTCTGCTGATGAAAGAGCATACACATCTGGGATGGCATGAGGGTTGGTGAATGAGAGAATTTTTATTTTTGGGTGAACTATTTCTTTAATAAATGATTATAAAAACGGCCACCAGATGGCCTAAGACACCACTAAAATGTTGTACAATGATAAAATAATTTCTCAGCACTTTTACAACCCAAACAACAGATTGAAAGAACTGTCTGTGCTTGGGTAAATATAAAACAAATCCGATGTGGCTATTATTGATCTAATAAGAGCAGGACAGTCAGATTCTGTGTCACCTGAACCTGCCACCTTATATAAACTGTTCCATGATGCTCACACGGGCAATTCAATGTGTGACATCTAAAAACAACTGCCAGACAAACACATAAGAACCTCTCTTCTGTTTCCTGTAGATGGTTCCCCTGAACACATTGTGTGTCTGATCTTCAATTACATCACCCCTGCGGGAGAAGATCGCTTGATCACAGTGAATTAGATCGAAGCTGAAAACAAGCTGGGCTCTGCCACACATGAATCACAGTAATGTGTCTTTTTGCGCTGTGGACATGTGCTTGAAGTATGAAAGTAGATTAAACCATATTGGCCCTGCGCATAATGAGCACCTCTCAACTCTTCATCAAAGGGGGTCGCCTGTCGCGCTCTTTCCCTTGCTGCATTTAAATGGCATTGATTCACTCTGCGGGCTACACAAGGACAGAACATATGTCTTTTTCTCTAAGAAACGCTAAAAACAGGTTGTTCTTGGGAAATGTCAATAAGGTAATGAAATATAGAGGTGCTATGTGGTCCTTATTGGACAGATAGATCATTGTCTCAGATATATTCTCACTGGAAAAAATAAGTGTTTATGAACAGATAATCTGCAGTTTTACTTGTAATTTGTATATAAGTAAATATAAGTCATAGTTGTTGTAGTGCCACTAGTGTTCATTTCACCAGGAATCTGCTGAGATACGTACATAGATTCACAGAAAAACATTTAGCAAAAATATAGGTATAGTACTGAGATTCTATTTAACCCATTTGGAGATATCATGCTTCATTCAAATGCTCAACTGCCCACTTTATAATAGGTGTCTTTAAAAACGTATTAAACTAAGATGCATTTTTGGGCTGCCACCTGCAATTTTTCACACAAATTTAAAAGCTCACCATTCACACACACACTGTGGACTAAATGCAATTTTTTTTTTCTTTTCAGTTTTTGTTAGAAAAACACCCAAATAATTTTGTAAGCATGTAATTCTGGTTCTGCTCATTCCCTCACTTTAAAAAGCCTTATTTTGTTCCTCTAGATAGAAGCAAGTACTAGAATTTTTTTTCTCAATCACATTCAACCACAACATACAGATTTGAAATGTAGGTGGCGCTCTAACGCATTTATCGTTCACAGTTTTGCTTGTCCATAGACACAATTTTCAGTTTGTGCACCACCCTCACCGTTTCATTGAATATCTTGTCCACTGAGTGGATTAGAAGCTCAATCTATGTGTCATTAGAAAGATGATATCCTCTTATTTGCAATGTAAAACAGATATATAACGTTATATATAACAGTTAGTTATGGTCCTCAAATCTGATTGGACTAGAGACGTTCCATGAGCACTGATGATCTGACACCATCAGCACTCCGACACTTCACTGTGTGTGTGTATCACTCCGCTTGTGTTTGTCATCCTAAACTAGGACCTAAAGTTTAAGAGCAGTGCAGATCTGTTAAGAACTATGGTTTGTCTTTTTTTTGACATTACATATGTTAGCCAGCAGGTGGTGGCAAAAGATCATTTTTGTGTGTAATATGAGTCAGTTAGGTGACGTGAAGTGAATCCGCATCAGCTAGTGTTTACATAACACAGCTCTTCGTGATCGCTTGTATTACTACTGCTAAGTTAGGAAATAGCTTTAAACGGCTTTAAATGAACAACTTCAGCATTATGGCTCATCACAGCTGAGAGACACAACAGACTTAATTACACAATGGGTGCTGTTTAAAATGTCGGAGGACATTACGGTTTCTATAGTGATCGACTCTTGCACACCGACTACCGCTAAATAGGCCTTGGACGCTATTTTTCCACTGAGAAAGCCATTTATAAACGATAAGTAAATTGTATTAAATGATAATGTGAGTCTAGACAACTACTATAAAGTGGGTCCTAACCTTCTTTTTCTATTGTAGCCTATACTATTCATATTTAATCATTATCGTTTCCTGCACTCCTTTTCTCTGCAAAGCCACAGCATATACACATACAGTATTTATGAGTAGTGAGCGAGCAGTCTGTAATGAATGTAATGCATTACAGTGAATGCTGGAAGCACAGAAACAAACAGTGCAACAACATGTAGAATGGAGTCTAATCATTAAAACATATGGAAAAAAACTGTATTGTGTAGTTTATTATACAGGTAAAGCTGAAGTGTGTATCCTTTTTAAAGTTAAAATACTTTCCCCTATACCAGCTTAACCTCTGCCAGTTAAGAGGTTAATACACAGAGAAAACAATAAGTTATGAGGAGCCGTGTAAGCCATAATTGTTAAGAAACATTTTATGAACAATACTGAAATTAAGATATTGATATAAATGAGTAAAATTCATTCATATGCATTATTGAAAATTTTACAAACACTAGTGAATTGACTACAATGCCATAAATATTAGTGAAATTCAATTATATGCATTATTGAAATGTTTCTCACAACACCAATTCTTAAAAAGTTGGGACAGTATGAAAACGATGCTAATACAAAGGAGTGATTTGTAAATGATGTTTACCCTTTGCTATATTGAAAGCTCTACAACTTATGTTCATTTTTTTACTGAACAGTAATTTCAAATCAGATAATTACAACACAACAAAAAAGTTGGGACAGTCACCATTTCTTCTAATAACACTTAAGTACTTGGGTACTGAAGACACAAATTTGTTAAGTTTTAAAAGTGGAATTTCCCCCCATTAATCCATAATGCAGGTCTTCCGCTGCACAATTGTATGGGGTATTCATTGCCATATTGTGCACTTCATAATGCACCACGCATTCTCATTTGGAGATGGTCAGGACTACAGATAGGCCAATCTAGCACCAGCACACTCTGCTTATTCGGCCAGTATGTGGTTTGACGTTGTCCTGCTGAAAATGCTGGGACATCCCTGGAAAAGACAGTGTTGAATGGTAGCATATGTTGCTCCAAAATTTTTACATATCTGTGTGCATTAATGGTGCCCTCACAGATGCTAGTTACCCATGCCATGGGCACTGACACACCCCTGGCCCATACGGACAATGGCTTTTGGAACTGACGCTGACAACAGCTTGGATGGTCCTTTTAAGCTTTGGCACGGAGAACGCTACGGCTGTGTTTTTAAAAACTATTTGAAATGTGACTCATCGGACCAAAAAACATCTATGATCTACTTTCCATCTATGATGAGACCTAGCCCAGAGAAGTCTTCAGTGCTTCTGGACAGTGTTTATGTATGGCTTCTGCTTTGCATAGTAAAGTCTTAACATGCATCTGTATGCAGCGGCGAGTGGTGTTGACTAACAAAGGTTTACTAAAGTAAGCCCATGTTCATGATATCCATTACAGATTAATGATGTTTTGTCTGAGTGATCAGAGATCACGCTCAATCAGAAGTGGTTTTCCAAGAATTGGCAAGATTTCTTGGATCTTTTAACTATATTGTGCACCGTAGAGGTTAAATGCCCCAAGTCCTTCCAATTTCTCTTTGGGGAACATTGTTGTGTAATTCAGTGTTTCCCTTCCTGCAGGAGAGGCTGGAGGGGCGGCTGTCCCCCTCCAACTTATAGTTGATGGTAAGTATCTCGAGAAGCATGACCTGATAATCATGTTGCTTAGAGCTGCGGGGAGGTTGAATCCTCCCAGACCATGCCTCATTCCCTCATGGGATCTCTCTATGGTCCTGCGGGGAGCCCCGTTCTCTGTCAGCGACACGTGCCTGGATTTCGGTCCGGAATACTCTCACGTGGTCTTGAGGCCCCAACCGAGCTACATGCCCAAGGTTCACGTGACCCTGTTTAGGGATCAAGTGGTGAACCTGCAAGCGAAGCTGCCCCAGGAGGAGACAGAGTCAGCCTTCTTGTTGCTGTGTCCAGTGCATGCTTTGCTTGGATCACACACAGCTTTAGACGCTCTGAGCAGCTCATTGTCTGCTTCAGAGGACAGCACCCAACACCTTCGCGAGGCTCTACAATCTCCGGGTTTAGCCGGTTTCGTCCCGTGTGTTGTCAGGAAGGAACAGGTAAGTTTGCGGGACAACTGGCCGGGTATACTTGAAACTTGATCTGTTGAAATTCCACAAATTTCTTTTGGACTCAAGGTACATTTATATTGACAAGTACATTGGATCATAAAATAGCAATACAAATAAAAACATAAATCCCTAACCTTAAAAAAACAAACATTTAATAGAGGTAGGTATAAATATTTTATTTAAACGATTATACCTACACATTGGCAATCTGTACCATCTTCCAGAGGGTAACAATTCATACTCTGAGTGCAATATATGCAGTGGGTCAGCTAAAAGTTTATGTGCTTTCCTGAGAGCTGACTGTTCAAGGGCCAGAATTTCCCTTTTCCCTGCCATCTTCATTGCAATTTTTACTAGACGCCCAAGCTTAGACTTAGCTTGAACCATAAGGTTACCAAACCATACTGTAATGCCATATCTAATTAAACACTCTACAACTGCCTGATAAAATAAGCACATCATTTTCTGATCAACTCCATACAGCCTATGCATATGTAGCTGTAGGTGTTTACTCAACCTGATGTTGATCAGTGAGTAGCAGGGCTGGACTGTCAATCTGGCGTACTGGGCATTTTCCCAGTGGGACGACGCACTTTGGGGCTGATCAGGGGCGGACTGGCCAGCGGGCGAACCAAGTGTGGTGTGAGTACACGTGTGGCTGCAGTGCTCTCAGTCTCTCTCTTTCTCTATCTCTCTTTTTATAGGAAGTCAGGGAAGACGCCTTGGGGTGAATGATCTTGTACACCGACCACAATTCTTATTTAAAACCAAGTATTATTGTTTGAGTTTCTTTTCTTTTGCATCTTGTGATGATTGGTTGTTGTTGTTGTTAGATGCTGGATCACTGTATTTAATAAAATAGATTTTATCATTTGTACCTTACTCATGTCTCTTGCCTGACTCTAACTGAAACAAACCTGTGAGCCTTATGTGCTCTTAACTTGTTTAGAGCGATTCCCCGGTATTAGGCCCCTGTGGTGGCATAGTCGGTTTGTTGAAATGTTTTTTTTTTGCATTACCTTTTTAGTCTTGGTTATCTTTTGTTATTTGTTTTATTTCCTGTACCCCGCCACTGCCACACATAAAAACAGTCTCTGCTGCACACGAGAGCAAACTGTGTCCTCATGAATCCCCCAGCTAAGTGTATTATCTATATAGATACCAAGGTACTTGTCAGAATACACTTGCTTTACTGATATTTCCTTTATAATCACTGGTGTATGAGCTGGTTGCTATGCAGATGCTAAGGTGTTCTGGGTGGTTGCTAGGGTGTTAGGGTAGCCAAGCAGAGTCGAACAGTGACCTGCCGATCAGCTAACTTCAACCTCCTGCACCACACGCACAGAATACAACAGGAAGTGGGGACATGGCTTCCTTTTCCAGTGAAATAAGCTCTCATCAACTACTGAAATCATCTCTTATCAACCTGTTAAACTGCTTCTTACTGGACTTATTGAGAGCATGTGAGACAATGTGACAATATTATCTTAGCATCTTGTTAGATCAGCATGAGCACTACAGTAGTTAATGCAAGACATTTTCACATGTCTGTTTGAAAGAGATTTCAATAGTGATTGAGAGACAACTGCATAAGTCTATATGAGAAGTGTTGAAGTAATGATTGTAAGACACTTACAGCAACAAATGTGTCAATTTAGTTAAGTCCACAGAATCAGTTTTAGGAATATTTTTATTTCACTAGTGTTTATAAGAATCTTTTCAGTAAAGCATATAAATTAATTTCACTTGTGATTATACCAATATATTAATTTCACTACTGTTTGTAAGAGGCTTTTCAACAATTCTGGCTTACACGGCTCATGTAAGTAACACTGTCTACTTTGTTAATTCCGTTCTGGTGGCACAAGTTGTGCAGACATTACACACATTAGCTTTAAAAGAATATTCCGGGTTCACTACACGTTAAGTATAATGGACAGCATTTGTGGCATAATGTTGATTACCACAAAAAAGGACTTTTGACTCATTTCTCCTTTTCTTAAAAAAAGTGAGGTTCCAGTGAGGCACTTAAAATGGAAGTTAATGGGGGCCAGTTTTTGAAATTTAAAATACTCACTGATTCAAAAGTATAGACACAAGACATAAACGATATGCATGTAAACATGACTTAGTGTGAAACCTTTTCTGTGTAAAGTTATAGCCCATTTTACTATGTGGTAACCATGACAATGTAATATAAACAAACCCTAAAATGACTGTACAAATTACAATTTAAACAACTTTACAGCTCAAATAATCCACAAGTTTTAACAGAAGATTTAATGCAAGTGCTTTTATAAAATTATAAGCTTCACATTTCTGCCTTTTTAAACCTCAAAAAATTGGTCCCATTCCACTTCCATTGTAAGTGTCTCACTTGAGCCTCCATTTTTGCTTTATTCAAAGAAAAGGAGAGATAAGTTAAATTAATTTTAGTGGTACATTGAAATTAGGCACATACCCTGGATTTGGAGTTGTCCATACCCAGCTCCACGTCTTTCTTCAGGCGCCGCCGGCGACACCGGAGCAGGTTGACCAGTTTCTTAATGCACTGATAGAAGGACTTTGGGGTGGGGACAATGCTGAAGGGAGGGGGGAGAGTTTTGCCATTGTCAAAATATGAGAGCCAGAGTTTAGACCGGGCAAACTTCCACTCCACATCTGCATCATCCTGTGTAACATAAGAGAGAGATCAGACACATTGTATTATAAGAGTGGAAAAACTGAACCATGCTAAACTACCTACATTTTTGCTCAATGATTTTTACATGACTCGTAAATCCTAGTGAAATGAACACTAGAGGCGCTACCAGGCCCGGATTGGCGATTGGGAACACCGGGAGAAATCCAGATAAAAAATAATATTTAACATCACTGAATAGACCTGAATGCACTAACAAAACTAATTTAAATGGTTAGCTCAAGCTCTTTAAAGGAATATTCCAGGTTCAATACAAGTTAAGCTCAATCGACAGCATTTTCAGCGCCTCACTGAACACACCAACATTCTTTTAAGATCACAATCACAGGTTAGAGTGATTGTTTGGCCCGCAAGGTGATGGGCAGGCTTAAATAAATAGTTTGACACCCCTGCTCTCCAAAATACCATCATGTTTCTCCATACCAGCCAACATGCGATCAGTCTGTCCCAGCTCCTCCACTACCCCAAGTGTGCGTTTGCATGAGAAAAAAGATTTATTCATTGATTTTTAGCCAGTTGTCCAGTTGTATTTGCAACCTGGACTCATAGTGAAAACAGGACTCTATATATATTTTTGCAAAACTTGTTAAATGTATCTCCAGGTACAATTTCCTGTAGATTCCTGGTGAAATGAACACTAGAGATGCAACAACAACTGTGTTTTTCCCCATTTGACTTAAATCATTACTTTAATGGCTGAATATTACTTTATGAATTATTATTTTTCTCTCTATTACTCAGGCACTCTTTGAAAGTGATAGGGGGTTTGCATGATGGTGTATTAGCAGAATACAGAGCACTTGAGTGCTGAATAGTCCCATGGGATAGCTTGAGGATTAAATCTGTTAATGATTGAGGTTTAAAGCTGGGATTGAGCTACACCTTAGGTTAGCACACCCCTGGTTTTCCCTGACATCTCAAAGTTTATAACAAAAATATTGACAAAAAATATTCCCCTCCGCTGAAGCCTTCAAATCATATACGGTGCTATTGCCGTCAATGGCGTTTGGTTACATGATGCACGGGAAACAATGGGCTTTCTGTCAAATGACGTTGGTGCACCTTTATTGTAGTTCAGAACCTTTGTAGTTCATTTCAGAAGATCATGACTTGCGTTCTGTTCCTCACACAAAGCTGTTATACAGTATGTGTGCAGATGTCTTGAATAATGCACCTTTGAGTCATGAAGACGTTTTCTTTCTTTTTTTTAGTCTTTTAAGGAGCTTGAGAGTCCCAGTCCTCGTTCACTCATTTTATGGAAAAGAGGGTTGGTATTGGTTTGGAACAACACGAGGGTGAGTAAACAATGACATGCTTCTCTTTTTAAGGTGATCCTTTACTGTTGTTGCATTATTTGAACTATTAATTCAAGTGAAATTCTAAAGAATAGTGTGTGTGGAAAAAACAAACGACTCACCTCTATTTCCTGGTAGGAGCTGTTTATCATAGCGATCAACATGTTGAGCAGAACCACCACCATTGTGACGTTGTATATTCCGTACAGCACGTAGCCAATGTTCTCAATAAATTTATGGTCATATTTCAAAACCACAGAGGACACTTCAGACAAACCAAATATGGACCAAAACAGAGTTTTAAAGCTCTCCTCAACCCTGTGAACAAAGACAAAAGAAGGAACACTGTATTTAAGTCAACATGAAATGGCATTTGCTATCCATTTTACTTCCGAACGTATTTCCAATTGAACTTGGATATTCAAAGAGAAATAAAGAATGTAAGGCATGACTTGCTGTTTGATCTATTTGTAATTCATTGGACCATGAAAAGTGAACTCTAAAAGTGTTGACCAATAACAGAGCTGAATTTGATTTTCTAAACAAAAATTTCAGTATCATATTTCCGTAATAGCTGTTGGGTAAAGAAGTGAACATTAATAAAATCACCAAAAATAAATAAATAAGGGGTATGTTCTCAGGACAAGTATATATTTAATTTATGTAAGGTCGGGACATGTTGTCACATGTGTTATTTTAAATTGAATTGTCATGAATTGATGCATATATGCAATTTACCAATTACAGTATTTACCGATCAATACAATGGTTTGACATCTTAGACATGTTCTTTTCCATTTTTTAACGATGAATAATAGTTTCAAGCATCACTTTTTACATTTTGCTCACAATAAATAACACCAAACCTGAGAAATATTCACTGGAGTAGAAAGTGTGACAACTAGCCCCAGTCTCCACTATTAACATTGTATCATTTAATTATACCAATAGGCAGAACTTTTCAATAAAATCGGCAGGCAGCCCAGAGAATCAGATGAAATCTGCAGGGAATAATAAATGTCTAGAGACCCGATGAGGAAAATGACAGCAGTGCAAATCTACTTTATGTGCCTGGAGACCAGCTATGAAAATGAAAACACTCCAGTCATACGGGGACAAGAAATCTTGCTGCAAGTGTGATGAGATACAGCTCAAGACATGAATCTCAAGAAACATTTACAGAACACGCGCACCACACACACACACACACACACACACACACACACACACACACACACACACACACACACACACACACACACACACACACACAGACAGACACACACACACACACACACACACACACACACACACACTATAGGACTGTTTCATCACTGTCTGCTTGCTATGAAACAAATCTCCTGCTGTTGGAGGCACTCCACTCCACTGATGTTTGTCTTAGTCAAATGTATTGTGGTATAAGTAATACACTGAAAAAGTCAGTCAAAAGACAAGGCTCTAAAACCTGATTCAATGACTTTATAACAACAGAAAACCAATTAGCTTGACAAAATTAGGGTAATAAAAATTTTTGTATTAGTATTTTCACTTGAATGGGAATTTTGTGTTGTTCCCTGTCAAAAAGCTACACTTTGATGCTGTGCTGATTTAGCGCTTTGGGAACAGCTTTAGGTGTGACCAGCTGTGAATATGTGTGCAACACGTCAATTAAATTGACCAGAATTTATAGCCTCTGCTGGTGACATCATTGGATGCACCTGTAGCAGGGCTATAAATAGATGCGTCACAGGTGCATCATCAGATCTTTTGTCTTCAGATCACTCTGTGTGTGTTGTGCTTCTCAAGCTGTCAGAACTTTCTTTCCTCTGTTAGGAGTTAGAATTGTTAGGCAGTGCACAGAAACCTTTCTCTTTTCTTTAAAAAAAAAAAGAAGAAAAAGAGTGACTGAAAAACAAAGCAACCGGTGTGTGTTCCCATGTTTACGCTTACCCAGTTTTGTTTTGTCTGTTTGGGGGAAGAGCATGCTGCTCTTGCGTTGGGGTGGGTGCTAGCATTGCGATCTGTTTACAGTCAAATGCTTCGCACTCTTCTCGCTTACTTCCAAGAGCCAGCGCCCACTCTTTCATCGTGGGGCTCTCGCATAGGTCTGACTGAGGAGCGAGAGACGGGTCCGTCCCTATCGCTCGATCTCTCCCCAGATCCAGCTGATCCTTCTCGTAAGCCTGAAGCACGCTTCGGCGCCTCTTCGGTTCACGAGGGGGACACTGAACCTCTGTACATTCCATGCACAATAATAAAGCGGCTGAGGAATTACTCAAGGTGTTTACTTGGACTGTGGCCAGACTACAGTTATATTGGCCACACAAACAAGAGACCCCTCAAGCGCTCCAAACTAGAAGACCTATTTCTGTCTGGTGGCCAAAAAAAAAAAAAGGAAGGGAACGCTATATCAGTCCCTTCCTTTCTTTGATGACCTTTAAAGAAACCTTATACTTCCTGTGTCTTCATGCCCTTGATGTCAACATATGCAACTATTGTGGGTGCCAAGGCACGGGGGTATTCAGTGATGCTGCCGGTAGAAGAGACACTCGTGGGTTATCTCTCACCTGGCTCGGCATCATCACTAAAGAGACCCACTCTCCCCGAAGGCTTATCAGGCAGCAGGTCAGACTGGTGCTGCCCTGCACACTATGGCAGTGTTACAGGCATACCAGCCTGATCTGCTGAAGGACCTGAGTGCGGGCACCACGGTCGACGAAGAGGTTTTCTCCGAGCTCAGTGCACATAATGCAGATCCAGTTAACTGCCAGATTGCTTCAGTTCTGGACTTTCTGCAGGGAAAAATTGTCAGCAGGCACATGCACCGCTACTCTCAGGGTTTACGTGGCCGCTCTATCGGATTGCCACGCCTTGATTGATAGGGTGCCGTTGGGGAGACATCCTCTGCTCGCTCGCTTTGTTCGTGGAGGCATCCAACAGACCTCCTGATAGGACCAGGATCCCTTCATGAGACTTAGCAATAGTCCTTGTGGGTCTGGTTGAGACTCCCTTCGAACCTCTAGAGTCAGCATCTGATAAACTTCTGACTCTCAAGATGGTTTTTCTTATGGCAATTACAGGCTCTGTCTGTCTTGCCAGCCTGCTTAGATTTTGCCCCAGGAATGGCTAAAGCAATTTTGCACCCTCATCCTGACTACCTGCCTAAGGTTCCTTTCTCGATTGTACATCCGGTCACTCTCGAAGCCTTCTGCTCCCTGCCGTTTACAACGCCAGAGCAGGAAAGACTTCATGGACTTTGTCCAGTCTGTGCCCTTCAGACTTGCGCCACTGGCTAGTGTGGTGGACATAAGTCAGGGCAACTATTCGTTTGCCATGGGGGCCGCAACATGGGGGTGGGTACCACCAAGCAGACTATGTCGCATTGGGTGAGGGACGCTATTGCTCTGGCCTACGAGGCGCGCGGTCAAGCTTCGCCAGTAGGTATCAGGGCTCACTCTACCAGAGGGGTCGCCTCCTCTAAAGCCTTTGCTAGAGGTATCTCTCTGCAGGATGTGTGTGATGCAGCAGGCTGGTCCTCTCCGCACACATTCGTAAGATTTTATAGTTTGGATGTTCATGCCACTCCTGGCTCTTATGTCCTTGAGTCAACATCACAAGCTCATGTCTGAGACCTCTCACGCTCTTGTGAGCACAACTACACAACCGTAAGGGGTCCAGACATCCACAGTGCGGCGGCATGGGTATTCTCGTTCCGAAAGCGCTAAATCAGCGCAGCATCAAAGTGTAGCTTTTTGACAGGGAACATCTCGGGTTACTTCTCTGTAACCCCCTGTTCCCTGATAAACACGGAACAAGATGCTGCACTTCATTGCTGCACTGGGATGCCCTAGGACTGCTCTTCAGACAAAATACCTGATGATGCACCTGTGACACATCTATTTATAGCCCTGCTACAGGTGCATCCAATTTAATTGACGTGTTGCACACATATTCACAGCTGGTCAAACCTAAAGTTGTTCCCAAAGTGCTAAATCAGCGCAGCATCTCATTCCGCTTTTATCAGGGAACAGGGGTTAGAGTTAAGTAACCCGAGAAGTTTTCCAGTTAAAAAAGTGAGGTTCATGCTTCCAATAGGATAAGAAAAATACAGAAAGTCTTACAACAGTATCTTATACAATTTTGCTTCTGAAGTAAATTCACCTGGTTTTAGGGATGCTTGAATATTTTTACTGAAAAAGTGGATGGGTCAGGGTAGTCACTTAGTCATCCAACAAACTGACTAATCTAACCGTGAGGTTGATTTAGTGTATCTACAATGAAAATAAAAATGGTATCCTGCAATTGTTACTGCAAGGATCCATTTCAATCTAATCTAACCCCTAAACATGTATTTTGTTGGCGTAACTTAATTTGTCATGTAAATTGAGTCAAGTTACATACTGTTACATGAAGTACATTTTTTTTAGGCTACCTGCAAAACATAATTTTTTTTACAGTGTAGTTTAATTTTCTGTTTTATCGTTTAAACCGTTAAGCGGTGATGCATTTAGAGATGAAATTGAAATTGTTACCGGAGTGGCAGCTCCAGAACTTTATAAGTTAGATATTTTCAGGGTGGCAAACAGTTTTTGAAGGTGTTGTAAATATGAACTTTTTATATTTGAAATATTAAAATGTTATGTTATAATAATGCTGACATAAACTAAATTATAAACAGCAAATACAGCTGATATTAAACTCGCATGTAATGTTCTGTCTCTGTTTGCATCTAAAGCACTGAAATATTTTTTTCTTGTTCTGTGACCTTCCTTTTAGTAAAGAACGATGCCATGCACTTCTTTCCTTTCATTATGTTATCTCCCTGATTAAACAAAACTTAACGTTGCTTCAACAAAATGATGCATTCAGATTACCGTGTTGAGTCCACATTAAAAAATAAATAAATACGTAAAGATTGATAACCAAAAATCGAATTAAAACCTGGAAATGAACCAAAATTTTTTACATTTTGAACGTTTTAAAACAAAGTAATGTTATAACACAAAGAATACTAAATAATTCAGATCCAGAATAATTCGTAGCGTGCGCCACCTGTGTTTTATAAATTGACCGGTAGACAATCTACGGAGGTGGAAGTAGGGGAGGAGGCGTGATTTAGCCTACATAAAACGTATGTCTGTTGGTATGTACTCTACATACAATGTTCTATATAAACTGGATATAGAATTGATTGATTTCTCTTTTTAATTGTGCACAAACAAATTTTTCTTTAAAGGAAAAATATGAAGAAAAAATTATTTTACAAACTATGAGGAAATTATAGGGGTAGCCCAGAATCATATTACCCAGGCCAAAATGTTTTTGAAGCCCCTGCATTCTGTTCCATTTTATTGTGCACCATCCATCTGTTTTTGAACATAAGAACATGTGAAACCCCCTTAAGAAGTCTGGTGTGCATTACACAAAATCAGTCTAATTACACATGGTTTCCTCGAGGCCGAGAAGTGGAATAAAAATTTAGACAACCGACGACTTGTCAATTTCAAAATGTCCTCCGAAAACAAGAAATGTTGTAGTTGATGCTTGTGACTCACGTGGTGAAGGCAGGATTAACCTTTGCCCCCAGGTAGTAGGAGTAGAGGATGAACATGCCGATCATGAATGCGAGGAATACCATGATGAAGAGGACCATGAACTTGAAGATGTCCTTCACAGTGCGGCCTAGAGAGATCTGGAGCGGACCGAAGCTCTCATTGGCCGGTAGGATGTAGGCGATTCGAGAGAAGCTCAGCACCACGGCGATGGCATACAGACCCTCTGATATTAGCTGAGGATCTGATGGAAGCCACTTATCTCGTGCTAAAAACCAAACAAAAAATCCCACATCAAGAAAACAAGTTTACATGGACACTGATTGTCACCTGTTGAACTAAAGGCCTATAGATTTTTTACATTCTCACTTGTTTGATAAAAAATGTGTTTACTAACATTGTCCAGTGTATGTACATGCATCACAAGAGATTTATGTCATATTTTACCTTTGTCATTTCCAGCATTTCTCTGTATTGTGTTGCTGAATGATGCTGATGGAAATTACATTTTTAACATTTTAACAAATAAAATGTCAGACTCCTTTGTCTTGCTAAGGCTAATTCCGTAGCAAACATTGTATGCATCCTACACAATGAAATAATATTTCCACACTTTGAGCATAATTTGGCAAAATAACAGCTTGATTAGAAGTGATAATTACCTTGATTTTTCTTTGTTCTGTTTAAACATAATGTCTCATATTTCATCTTAAGCACGCTCTTCACAGGCACTTTTGTCAATATACTGTACACTAGCAGCCAAAAGTTTGGAATAATGTTCAGATTTTGCTGTTTGGGAAGGAAATTGGTACTTTAATTCACCAAAGTGGCATTCAACTGATCACAAAGTATAGTCAGGACATTACTGATGTAAAAAAACAACACCATCACTATTTGAAAAAAAGTCATTTTTGATCAAATCTAGACAGCAGCATCACTCCAACACCTTATCCTTGAGTAATCATGCTAAATTGATAATTTGGTACAAGAAAAATCACTTGTCATTAGATCAAACAATATTTGTTTAATTAAACAAAGCTTAACATTGTCTTAGTGTTTGTTTTTGAGTTGCCACAGTATGCAATAGACTGTCTTATGGTCAATATTAGGTCAAAAATGGCAAAAATGAAACCGGTTTCTCAAGAAACTCATCAGTCAATTGTTTTGAGGAATGAAGGCAATTCAATAAAATTGCCCAAAACTGAAGATTCAGTCTTCAAAGACAAATGACAACTGACTCTAACAAGGACAGAAAGAGATGTGGAAGGTCAGATGTACAACTAAACAAGAGGATAAGTACATCAGAGTCTAGTTTGAGATATAGACACCTCACATGTCCTCAGCTGACAGCTTCATTGAATTCTACCCGCTCAACACCAGTTTCATGTACAATAGTAAAGAGAAGACAGTAAAAAGAAGAATCTGCAAAGCTGTCATTGCTGCACATGGATGATTTAGTAGTTTAAGAAGTTATTCATGTCCTGACATTGTGATCAGTTGAATGTCACTTTAAAATAAAATTAAAAATAAATACAAATACCAATTTCTTCCCATGAAAGCAAAATCTGTACATTTTTCCAGGCTTTTGCCTGCCAGTCTATGTTCACAGTAACACAGTAGTGGTTGTAATTTTTGATAAATGGATAGAAATCCTTTTCAAACAATAAAACTGAAATGGAAGTAAATATGTAATGATTTGTATTTTAATATCAGATTTTCATGGTTTAATACTGAAAGACTGGATATATAACTATCAGTGGGTGGAACTGCTAACATTACTTAGACAAGAGCAAAGAAGAAACATGGAGGAATACGAAAATACAGAATGGGACATGTCCCAAACAAGCAAAGATAGCAAATAACTTGATTTTATAGGGCGATTGTTAGAAACAACATGAAGCAGAGTTTAGATGTTCACGGTTGCAGAGGAACTTCACAAATTGTTCTATTAATATAGATTGAAGTGAATTTAAAGTAGGAACTATCTCTTTTATGATATAAAAATGTGTTTTATGTAATTCTTTTTTTTTTAATGAGAGTTACCATTCATTTGTTATAAATAATCATATCTTATGGTTTGTGTCCACAAGTTCAAAAATAAAAAGAGAACATTTTCAAATCAGTGCCTATCATTTGTTCAGTCAGGTTTCCTAAGCAACCAAATTGACCCGGTTGCTAGGGAGGGTAGAGTCACATGGGGTAACCTCCTCGTGGTCGCTATAATGTGGTTCTCATTCTCAGTGGGGCGTGTGGTGAGTTGTACGTGGATTCCTCAGAGAATAGCATGAAGCCTCCACACGTGCTATGTCTCTGTGGTAACGTGCTAAACAAGCCACATGATAAGATGCGCAGATTGACATCTCAGACGTGGAGACAACTGAGATTTGTCCTCTGCCACCCGGATTGAGTCACTACACCACCACGAGGACTTAGAGCGCATTGGGAATTGGGCATTCCAATTTGGGTAGAAAAGGGGAGGAAAACTAGCATGATCTCACTTTAAAATAAATAATCTACTTTACTGTCTTTGTCTTTGGGGTGCCCAATGATTTGTGTAATTATATCATTTTACCTAAAAAAATTAATTACAATGTATGAACTATTATAGTGTGGACACCAATTAGAAAATCTTGGCATGTAAAAATGAATTACATTTAGTCATGTTATAAATCTGGGACCTCTGAGAACCCAACCTAATGAAGTGCAATATTTTTCACAAAGGATGGTGTGTGATGAATGATATCAAGTTGAAATTTAGTGTATCATTAGTACACATAATATTAGGAAAGTTAATGAACAACCTGATTCTAAAATGTTATGTTTTTTCGATCTGTTGAACTGGTCTTGGGATCTCTCAGACCCCAAACAGAACATGACTTTAAACATCTATATATGAAACTAAGTCAGTAGAGCTCACCGTATGTAAAGTATTCAATGTCTGGTGGCAATGTGACCATTGAAAGGTCTGGTGCATGGATATTCTCATCTACATACTCCTGGGCTTTCATGGCCTGCATGAAGGCGAAGAACCGAGCAGTGAATGCAGCGATGAAGATAGACAGCATCCCGAAATCCAGGACATTCCACAGCTGCATGATGTATTCCCTTGGGCCCTCAGTCCAGAGCTCTTTACACTCTGACCACATCATTCCTGCAGATAACAGAAGAACTTGGACGGTAAACCATGATGTGTAATGTATTTAAACAATGCAAATAACTGTATTTATTTTTTCAAGAATAGTTGTTATTCTAAGTAGTGTAAGATATGTGGTTGAAAATACTTATTCAAAATTTAATACAGTTTTCCGCCTTTCATTTTGATTGATTCTGCTCATTGAAACGTTTGGCACCTGTAAATAGTCATTATTTAAAATCTTAGAGGTTGCAGTTAGGGTTGTTGATGAGGGTTTATTATAAATGGTTTTGGTGATTATTGTTCATTATGGTGAACTTACCTGGCTCATTTCAAACCAAATCTCTTTTAGCAAATGCCCATATGGAGAAGAATAAAGCAAGTTCAATGGTTGACCCTGATTTAAACCATAACTCCTCATGTATACCCTATGTAACAACATTGTTTGGTTATGTGAAAACACTCTTTTAATTGCAAATCAAAATAATCTAAAAGTCTACTTGCAACTAGTTAACTTCAGTAAGACCTTAAATTAAAGTTCCCTTTGACAAAGATTTATGAAGGAGTGCATTAATACTAATAATTTACAAAAGTATTATAAATCATTGATTTATTATTGACCATTGCTTGACCATCAAAACAAATGATGCGTTCAAAATTGTCACTTCAAAAATAGTATCATGGCAGTTATTGGATAAACAATGATGGATGTGTTTGTGTGTGTGTGTGTGTGTGTGTGTGTGTGTGTGTGTGTGTATGAGAGAGAGAGACGGACCATGTGTGATCACCTGTTGCCACTACCAAGCAGAGATGCTGTCAGCTTTCTGAAGGGACATTTTATGTTTTTGGTTAATGCTAGTATGAATAAGTGCTTATTCTGCAGTTATGTGTTGTTATAACTGCTTATCAATGATTTAGAATGCATTTGTAAATTACATATTAGTCATTAATTAACATTATGTAATGTTAAGTATTAGAAATCAATGTAATGTTAGAAACTTTACAGAAATTGTTAATTTCACTCATTGTGAAGACTACATTAGATGAACCTGACTCCACAAATTTTAAGAGCGGTCATAACTGCTTTGAGGCAACAAATGTAGTCAAGTTATTAAACTTGTTAGCGATTACAATGAAGGATCTCTGTTGCGTTTCATTTTGTTCCTCCTTCATGCTCTCTATCACTCTCTCAGGGGGAGGATAACAATTGTGGGATTGATGGCATTGTGCTGAATGTAGGATGTATGATTAATTGTTTTGAGGGAGTGTTTGTGCACAAGATGCATTTGTGATGTCCCTCTCCTTACGTCATTACATGAGAAGTACTGGATCAGACTGCTCAAGAAAATCATTATAGTGCAGACAAAAGTGACTGAGTTTATGTGTGTTCATACTAAGATATGAGGTTATAGAGAGGAAGAGAAGACGACATGGAGAGCAAGAAAGAGATAAAGTAAGAGAGTGACAGATGTAATTTAACAAACAGAGAGCCAGAGGAGCAGAGTCTGGGTGACACATGGCAAAATCATCATCTAAAGCAAGAAAATTATGTGAAAGGAAATCCAAGAATAAAATTATGGTACAGTATATGCTATTTGAACCCCAGTGCAAATATTGGCAGATATTATTTGCACCCCAACCCTGGTGCAAATAATGGTAGATCCTAATTGCATCCATATTTAAATACTAACATCCAGTATAGGGGCATCACTGCAGTGTTTATTGTGTTTATTTAGAGTCCCACAGACATACTACATTAACCTCTACCCCTAAACCTAACCTAAACCATACCTTAGAAAAATAACATTGGTTTTACATCCGTAACCATGGTTTCAGCATGGTATTTTTTGTAAATTTACAGTAACCATAAAATAAACCATGTTTACTATATAACCACCAAATTACCGTAGTAATGCCATGGTTAATTGCATTAAAACTATGGTTTCTGCCAAAAAACATGGTTACTACAATATTAGTAATACTGTGATGTTATCTACACTTAAGCGATGCCGAATAATGGTAACGAGTGCGATCGACAGACCCCGCCTCCAGATCAAAACCTCCTCTGCACTCCACAACATATTATTTATTATTTTCAGTAGTATTAAAGGAAATATTAAGAGTAGCAACAGGAAATCTGATGGGAAAAAGAGTGGGACAAAACGCAGATTTGAACCACGGTCACAAGGACAACAGTTCACATTCACACACCGTCTTTTAGGGTTTAATGGCACAAATGTGAATATTATAATTTTACAAAAGCACTTACATTAATTCGTCTGTTAAAACTTGTGTATTATTGGACCTGTAAAGTTGTTTATATAATTTATACAGTTATTTTAGGGTTTGATGTGTTACATCGTCAAGCAACAACGTAAAATGTTTTATAAACAGAAAAGGTATTATTTTATCACACTAAATTCATATTAACATTTATTATGTTTATATCTTGTGGCTATACTTCTGAAACTGTGCATTAGAATGTTTATGAACTGGCCCTATTCACTTCCATTGTAAGAGCCTCACTGGAACCAAGATTTTTGCTTTTTTTAAAAAAAAAAATGAGGGACAAGGGGAAATTAATCTTGTTATGCCACAAATGCTGTCAACTGAGTTTAGCTTGTATCAAACCCAGAATATTCCTTTAAAGATTGTTGGAAAGGTTGTTTACACCAAAATTTAAAAAACAAACAAACAAAAAAACTGTATAAATCCATTCATTCACAAAACTCCCAACATAAAGCCACACACATATTTAAGATCAGCAAGATGACCTTGTGCTTAAAGAATAAGGTCAGGGGTTGGTTTAGGAGTTCATGTCAAGCATTCAACCATCACCACACTGTAATGAACCTCCCCACCAACACTCTCCCAACGTTACACGTGTGTGAGCACCATAATCACGACTGACCATTTCATTCCTGCTACAGTGATGGTGCACCCGCACCTTGACACAAACAAACACATGAAGGCAACAACTCAACTCTAAATCCAGTTTAGTTTCCTGCTTCATGAAACAAACCTAATGTGTTCTTTTCTGTGCTGGATTGCTTGATATTGCAAGTGGTAATCTACCATGGCTTTGTTCCACCGACTACTGGGCAAACAAAGGCAAAATCAAAACAGTAATATTTTATTTATAAAGAGAAATGTGTGTAAATATATATATATATAAAAAAAATATTGTATTGAGTGGCTTGGGACAATACCTCAGGGCCTCTGGAGACCACCTCCATATAATTTAGCAAATTCATTGCAAGGCCCTTAAAGTTCCTTCAGCTAATGTGTTACAAAACATTTTCTTACATCAAATTTAATGAGGTGACATGCAGTCAGTGTAGGTGAACTCACTGAACCACAAAAAAAATGGGAAACTATTCTAAATTTAATCCAATCTCCAGTTACACCTCTCAATGATTCATTGCCTGCAAAAATCCTTGCATTACAAGATCTGTTTCAGCCATTCAAATGAGACATTGATTAATGAACATGCCATAGACGCAAATGTCTCAAAGCCATATGCTGAACTGCAGAGTTTGTTTGCTTGTGTTTTGAGAAATGTACTTGAAGTGAACCTGGATCATGTGTTGAGGAAATTCTTTTCCAAGCTATTAACCACTGGTCATTTAAAGGAGTAAGTTTGCAGGGTTGCAAGTTCTCATGTCATTGTGCAGAGTACAGGTACAGAGCCAATGAAATGCAGTTGTTTGGGGTCAGAGCGCAGGGCCATGAAACAGCACCCCTGGAGCAGATAGGGTCAAGGGCCTTGCTCAAGGGCCCAAGTATCTTGGCGGTGCTGGGGCTTGAACCCCCAACCTTTCGGTCAGTAACCCAGAGCCTTAACCGCTGAGCACTGGCCCCTGAATATATAAAAGATGGTACAGACTTATTTTGCAACCAGAGCAGTATTTATCAGGAGTAGAAAAACAATAAAGATGTCAATTAGGGTGACGCTACTGTATCTAATGAAACTAAAACACTCATAAACTACTCTAATTTATATAACTGGGTCAAAAACATAGCAAAGAACATCAGCATTACTAATTATTTTGCAATAATATTTCCATTCCGACTTCAAATTGGTGATTTATTTATTCCTAACCAGTTAATTAAAATGGATCTTCTGAATGAACCAATTCACTCAATAAATCAGACTTCATAACGCTTCAATAGAGAAAGAGCTTGGGAGAGCGTGTTAGATATTCTCATCATCTATAACATCCCGCCTTGCTACTGATTGCACACACATCTCGTGTTTCTAACTAATAGGGTAGAAAAATCACAAACTCCTCTTCGTATTGAAAAAAGGAAGGAAGGAGAAACAAAATTCTCAACCAAGGGGTTCAAAGTCAACAATGACACTAGCCATCCTGTAGTGATACACTGAGTATAAATACATACATAAATGTATGATATACAACCACACTCGTAGTGGGTAAAGCAATAATGGACACAAACCAATAATGCAAAAAGAATGTCTCTAGCCAACCATGTGCACAAGAAAATCAACTCTCCTTCACAGCCAAGACATGGGAGAGAGAGAAGCTTCCCAGTTGTAGAACCTGACAAAGGTGTTAGGGGAAGCCCAGCCTGCTGCCAGACAAATGTCCTGTTAGGACACCCCATTCGCCCAAGCCCAGGCGGAAGCCATGCCCCTGGTAAAATGGGCCTTTATCCCTATGGGACATTGTACGTCTTGCGAATCGTACGCAAGTGCAATAGCGTCAACAATCGAGTGTGAAAGTCTATGCTTGGACACAACCAAACCTTCGAACTGCCTTCAAAGCAAACAAAGAGCTAATAAACTGACTCATATGATCTACGTACCTGTACATAAACATCACTTTACAGGGAAGAGCATGTGCAATTTCTGTGCCTCGTCCTATTCAAAAGGAGCAGGAGAAAAAGCATTCAAAGTGACCACTTGAGCCCTAAAGGGAGTAGTTTGATGTTTAACACACCTGGGCTCAAGCACAAGTCAGGTCCAAACTCCAGACAAGAATCATGGGCTGAAAGGGCCTGAAGAAACCCCACACAATTTATAGAAGCCAAAGCGAGTAACAGCATGGTCTTCAAGGAGAGTGTACACAATATCACCGACTCATGCAGCTCAAAGGGTAACCCGTGAGCATGTTCAGCACAAGCGCTCGGTCCCACACTGCAACAGCAGTGGGACAAGAGAGTCTTAGCTTCATCACTCCATGCAATAGCTTAAGGGGTAATCAAAGGGTTAATCAATAATCAAAGTGTGCTTGCTTACAGATAAAATACCTAATAAGGCATAATTCATTGCAACGGCAGTGACATAGACTTGGATGGAGCAAGTCCTGCATCCAACCGCTCTTGTAAGAAATGCAATACCAAATGCACAAGGCAACACAGCTCCTCAGCTCGAGAATAGCACCAGTCCGCGAAAAATTGGCACATAGCCGTCCAATTCAAGGCACATACTGTCCCTCCTCAGAGGAATCTTCCATGGGGGGCATTCAATAGCTCCACCAGCTCTGGAAACCAAGGATAGTTGGGACACTCCATTGCAATCAACAGCACGGTCTCCCTGGATTTTGCACAACAGTTGGTGCAAAAAATGAACAGAAGGGAACGCATGTTTACGTTTCGCTTCCGAAATTCTCTGAGCGCAAGGAAGATTTTAAGCAGTTCCACGCATCTATATGCCACGGCACTCTCGCACCTGTCCAGGTTCTGAAGGCCTGACAACCACCACACAGGGCTCCCTAGCAAGCATCCATCATGACAAATTTGTGCCTGACCACCTGGCCGAGAGCAACAACTTTCTAATAAAATGCATTTTTCAAATCGCTAGTGCGGCTAGACAACGGCGTGTCGCTAAAAGACATGTCATCCTCAAACTCTCCATGCTCTATATCCTGTCCTCGTGTGGTCCCTTGAGAGCCACAGAATGAGTATGGCAGAAGGGGAGGGGCTGCGGCTTGCAGAACAAAAGTGCCAAGATCCAAGTTTTTTTTTTTTTTGAATGCAATCAATCTTAATGAGTGCTGTTTTCGTGTGGGCATTAACATCTTCGTACTGAATAGGTGAAGCCGCTTGATATGAAAGAGAGGAGGCATGGAAGGCTGGTCCAGTGACAAATACTTCTTTAATCTCTGCACCCTATTTCTGTCCTCGCGCACCTCCCTGGTGCAGTTCCAAATGAGTATAGAGGAAGAAGACAGCTGTGGCTTTAGCTTCCAGAACGAAAGCAAGCAGAGCTCAAAGTGTCTTGATTTTTATGTATTTACAGTGAACGCAATCAGCCTTAATGAGCGCCACTTAAATTAAAGAGCGTTTGTGCCCGACAGACAGAGGGATGTATCATTCCTTTTTTTATGTGCTTTTGGAAACAATTGCAAAACATCATCTTTATTAAGATGGTGTTAATCAAAATGCTCTTTTAGTTTCTTTTCCAGAAAGAAACAAACACACAATATGGCACAATGCACAATATAAACACAGAAGTGATAAAAGGATATGCTGTTTGTTGGAGCACTTACAGGGAGGTAAAATTATCCAATCACTGTTAATGTGTGCAGATTCAATGACGAAGCGAAAATTTTGACATTCAGAGCATGAGAGATGTTACCACGACCCCAAAGAAGAGAATTCTGATGAAATGCCAGTGTGCTCAGGATTAAATGCCCACGATGACGTATGTATAAGGGGAGAAGTGCCAAGCACCATCTGCCAATAGGTTGAAATAAACGTTTCCTTAATATTTAGTGTTGGGAACTTTAATTCATTGTAGTGAGATGTACTTATGGATGGTTCATGCAAATAAACTAGTTCACATAAATGATTCACTGATTCTCTTGAGTCCCACGCAGTCTTAAAGGGACTCTACCTTTCTTATTCTAAATATTTAGTTCATTGTTGCTGTTTATCACTATATTTTTATTCAGTTTCAATCAATCAAATCAAATCACTTTATTGTCACACTACTGTGTACACAAGTGCAACAGTAGGTGAAAGTCTTGTGTGCAGTTCCGAGCAACATTGCAGTCATGACAGTGACGAGACATATACCAATTACAATAAACAACATATTTACACAACACAATTTACATAACAAATGTACACATAATTACACAACAATTTACATAACAAATGTACACATATTTACACAACAATTTACATATCAAATGTACACAATACACACAATGTAGAATACACATACACTAGATAAGGGTATATAAAAATATATCTACACTAAGTGAATTGGGGAGAATATAATTATGACAATCCAGTGTGAGATAATACGATTAATAAAGTGCAGTGCTGATTGTTGATCATGAGAGATCATGTGTTCAGAAGTCTTATTGCTTGGGGGAAGAAGCTGTCATGTAGTCGGCTGGTGCGGGTCCTGATGCTGCGATACCGCCTTCCTGATGGAAGCAGTGAGAGCAGCCCATGACTCGGGTGGCTGGAGTCTCTGATAATCCTCCGTTTTCAAGTTTATTAGTTTATTAGTGTATATTAAGTATAAATTTATCTTCAGTTTAATATTGGGATTAATCAGGGAACTGTATGGAAGTATAAGTGAGCAGGAAACCGCGCCCCCTGAGGCCGCGTTCATTGTTGCCGGGGACTTCAACAAAGCCAACTTTAAAACAATAGCACCAAAATACCACCAACATATCAGCTTCAACACACGAGGGGACCGGGTTTTGGATCATTGCTATTCTCCTTTCCGGGATGGCTACAAATCCCTCCCCCGCCCACCATTTGGCAAATCCGACCACTCTTCCGTTCTGCTTCTGCCCGCTTACAGGCAGAAACTGAAACAAGAAGCACCCGCCCTCAGAACGATCCAGTGCTGGTCGGACCAATCAGACTCTGCGCTACAGGACTGTTTTGATCACGTGGACTGGGAGATGTTCCGGTCCGCCTCCGATGACGACATTGAGGTTTACGCTGATAGCGTAACGTGTTTCATCAGGAAGTGCGTAGAGGACGTTGTTCCGACAAAAAAAAATATGGATCTACCCCAACCAGAAACCATGGGTTAACGGCGATGTTCGCACGGCACTTACTGCGCGGACCACTGCTTTTAATTCCGGGAAGGCGGAGGAGCGTAAACAAGCCAGTTACGCCCTCCGTAACTCTATCAGCGCAGCCAAACGCCAGTACAGGGACAAAATTGAAGGACAGTTCAACACCACTGACTCTAGATGTATGTGGCAAGGAATTAACACCATCACGGACTACAAACGGAATAAAAACTCCGCCATTAACACCGCTGCCTCTCTCCCGGACAAGCTTAATACATTTTATGCTCGTTTCGAGGACAACAACACTGCCCTCGTGGAGAGAACACTCGCGGCCGATACTACAGAGGTTGGTTCACTCTCCGTCTCTGTTACGGATGTAACCCGATCCTTTCGACAGGTGAATATCCGCAAAGCCGCGGGTCCAGACGGCATTCCGGGCCACGTCATCAGAGCGTGCGCGAACCAACTGGCTGGTGTTTTTACGGACATTTTCAACCTGTCCCTCTCCCTGTCTGTAGTCCCCACATGCTTCAAAACATCAACCATTGTGCCTGTACCTAAGCAATCAAAAATCACTTGTTTAAATGACTGGCGTCCTGTTGCCCTCACCCCCATCATCAGCAAATGCTTTGAGAGGTTGATCAGAGATTACATCTGCTCTGTTCTGCCCACCTCTTTGGACCCATTGCAGTTTGCCTACCGCAACAACCGCTCCACTGACGATGCCATTGCATCTACAATACACACTGCTATCTCCCACCTGGAAAAAAGGAACACGTATGTGAGAATGCTGTTTGTAGACTACAGCTCAGCATTCAACACCATAGTGCCCTCCAAGCTTGATGAGAAACTCCGGGCTCTGGGCTTGAACAGCTCACTGTTGCAGCTGGATCCTGGATTTCCTGTCAGGCAGACGTCAGGTGGTTAGAATGGGCAGCAACATCTCATCGCTGACCCTCAACACTGGAGCCCCGCAGGGCTGTGTTCTCAGCCCACTCATGTATTCCCTTTACACACATGACTGTGTGGCGACACATAGCTCCAATGCCATCATTAAGTTTGCTGACGATACGACGATGGTAGGTCTGATCACTGACAATGATGAAACAGCCTACAGAGAGGAGGTGCACACTCTGACATGCTGGTGTCAGGAGCACAACCTCTCCCTCAACGTCAGTAAAACCATGGAGCTTGTAGTGGACTTCAGGAAGAAAGACAGAGAACACAGCCCCATCACCATTAATGGAGCACCGGTGGAGAGAGTCAGCAGCTTCAAGTTCCTCGGTGTCCACATTACTGAGGAACTCACATGGTCCGTCCACACTGAGGCCGTTGTGAAGAAGGCTCACCAGCTTCTCTTCTTCCTGAGATGGCTGAAGAAGTTTGGAATGAACCAACACATCCTCACACGGTTCTACACCAGCACTGTAGAGAGCATCCTGACTGGCTGCATCACCGCCTGGTACGGCAATAGCACTGCCCACAACCGCAAAGAACTGCAAAGGGTGGTACGAACTGCCAGACACATCATCGGAGGTGAGCTTCCCTCCCTCCAGGACATATATAACAGACGGTGTGTGAAAAAAGCTCGGAGGATTATCAGAGACTCCAGCCACCCGAGCCATGGGCTGCTCTCACTGCTTCCATCAGGCAGGCGGTATCGCAGCATCGGGACTCGCACCACCCGACTACATGACAGCTTCTTCCCCCAAGCAATCAGACTTTTGAACACTTGATCGATCACGATCAACAATCAGCACTGCACTTTATTAATCTTCATCTTGTATCACATACTGGACTGTCAATATATTCTCCCCAATTCACTTAGTGTAGATATATTTCTATATACCCTATCTAGTGTATGTGTATTCTATATTGTGTGTATTGTTTACTGTACATTGTACATCAGTACTATGTTGTGTAATTATGTGTACATTTGTTATGTAAATTGTGTTGTGTAAATATGTTGTTTATTGTAAAGTGGTTTATGTCTCGTCACTGTCATGACTGCAATGTTGCTCGGAACTGCACACAAGACTTTCACCTACTGTTGCACTTGTGTACACAGTAGCATGACAATAAAGTGATTTGATTTGATTTGATTTGATATTGTCACCAAATTTGTTTAACCCTTTTAAAAATTAACCGTTTTTATTGTAATATTGTAGGAACCGAGACTGTAGGTAGAAGTAATTATGGTTCCCTTTACAAAAAGCTTCACTTTGATGCTGCGCTGCTAAGCGCTATGGGGAAACAATCTTATTGTGAGCTGCTCTGAACATGTGTGTAACACGTCAATGAAATTGACTGGAATTTATAGCCTCGGTTGGTGAGATCATTGGACGCACCTGTGGCCAGGCTATAAATAGGAGGCGTCACCAGAGTGTCGTCAGACATTTTTCTTCAGAGCTTTCTCTCTGTGTGTTTTCACAAAACTCTTGTTAGAAATTTGTTAAAAAATCTAAGTCTTTTCCTTCCTTCTCTCTTTTATATATATATATAAAAAAAAAGAAAAAGAAAGGGGAAAATGGTGGAAAAACAGGGCAAACTATGCGTGCTTCCTTGTCAGCGTTCTATGTCTGACAAGGACACGCATCAATTTTGCTTTGTTTGCTTGGGGGAAGAGCACGCTACTCTCGCGTTGGAACAGGGCGGGTGCGCGCATTGCAACCTACTTTCGGTCGGGATGCTTCGCGCTCGCCTTGTTTACTTCCGAGAGCCGGCACCCACACTTCATTCATGGGGCTCTCGCATGGATCTGGCTGAGGAGCGAGAGACGGGTTCGTCCCTTTCGCTCGCTCTCTCCCCAGATCCTGCTGGTCCCTCGCGTGATCCTGAAGCGTGCTTCGGCGCCACGTGACCAAGTTCCCCCCAAGCACTCTAAGTTAGAAGACAGATTTCTGTCTGGTGACCAAGGGAAGGGAACACCTCATCAGTCCCTTCCCTTCTTTGATGATCTCCACGACGAGCTTTCTCGTTCTTGGAATAAACCTTATACCTCGCGCATTCACGTGCCCTCCACGTCAGTATATTCGACTATCGTGGGCGCTGAGGCGCGAGGGTATTTAAAGATGCCACCGGTCGAAGAGACACTTGCGGGTTATCTCTCGCCGGGTTCGGCATCGTCGCTTAAGAAATCTGCTCTCCCCTCTAAGCCATGCAGGGTAACCTCCATGCTGGTTGGGAAAGCATATCAAGCGGCGGGTCAGGCTGGTGCTGCACTGCACACCATGGCTGTCTTGCAGGCGTACCAGGCTGACCTACTAAAAGACTTGAGTGCTGGAAGAGACCTCGACGACGAAGCTTTTTCTGAACTTCGTCGAGCTGCGGATTTGTCTCTCCGTGCCACCAAGCAGTCAGCCTGTGCTATTGGCCGGTCTATGTCCGCTTTGGTCAGCACCGAAAGGCACTTATGGCTTAATCTATCCGGCATCAAGGATAAGGACAGAGTTTTCCTCCTTGATGCCCCAGTTTCGCCTTCTGGTCTCTTTGGAGACGCCATGAATTCGGTTATCTCCAGATTCCAGGAGGCAAAAAGCCATGAGGAAGCCTTTGGGCAATTTCTTCCTCGTCGCACTCAGGGGGCGAGGCCGTCGGTCACCCAGTCTCGCCCTGATTCTGTTAGGAGGGAGGTTCAAAAACAGAGCGTGGCAAGTCGTGCTCCCCCACGCAGTGATTGGGGACAGGCTCGTCGCCCTCAGCAACCTCCCAAACAAGACCTCAGGGCTTGTATCTCCAAGAGAAAGAAGCCCTGATGGTCCTGTATCCAACCCTGTGAGGGTAGTTCCCTTCGGGACGGGGCGCGTGTATCATTCACTTCGGCCCTCCTGATACCCTCACGAAACCTCTTCACTCCCGCCACCCTTGGTGTTTCGGGTGACAGAGGTTTCCAACAAGATGTTGAATGTACCGTTGCTCCCTGCCATAATCCAGGACACGGAACATTCGACACCCCCTCGACAGGAAGTCTTGAAATTAGTTCCCATCTCAGAGAAACTGGCAGCGTGGAAACTTCTGCCAGGTATTTCTATGTGGGTTCTAAAACAGTAGAAAAAGGCTTGCCGCCCTCCGAGCTTCAACAGCGTGGTTTCCACTACCGTAAGCCCGGAACAGGCATGTCTACTTCAGGTAGAACTGCAAATTCTCTTGGAAAAAAGGGGCCATAGAACATGTTCCCCTTCCAGAGAAAAAAAGTCAGGCTATTACAGCAGATACTTCCTGGTCCGGCCTAGCCCTATCACCCCGCACATTCACGAAATGCATGGATGCAGCACTGGCTCCTTTGCGACTCCAGGGCATCCGCATTCTGAATTATCTAGACGACTGGCTGATCCTAGCCCAGTCTCAGAAACTGGCAGTTCAGCACAGGGATATCGTCTTGGCTCATCTAGGTTCCCTGGGTCCGAGACTTAACGCCAAAGGAGCGTTCTTTCCCCGACCCAGAAAATTTCCTATTTAGGGGTCATATGGAATTTGATCACGATGCAGGCACAGTTGTCTCCCGCTCGTGTCATCTCCATTCAGAACTCCCTGAGCAATCTCATGCTAGGTCAAAGTTGCACTGTTCTTCAGTATCAACGAATATTAGGTCTCATGGCGTCTGCGTCCACGGTGATTCCTTTGGGCCTTCTCCATATGAGACCGTTTCAGCTGTGGCTAAAAGCCAGGGGGTTTCATCCAAGGGCCAGTCCCCTCAGGCAAATAAGGGTTACGCGCCCAGTGCTTCGTTCCCTTTCTATGTGGTTCAGACCCCGGTTCTTACCTTGGGTCCCACTCTAGGTGCGTCTTGTCGTTGCAGGCTGCTAACGACAGACGCCTCCCTGACGGGCTGGGTAGCGGCCTTAAGTGGTCGTCCGGCTTAAAGGGATAGGAGGGTCGTCAGTTCGGTTGTCACAGTAACTGTCTCGAGCTGATGGCCGTATTTCTGGCCCTGAAATACTTCCTCCTGAGGCTGCCATGTCTTGGTGCGTGTGGGCAATACAGTGGTAGCCTCTTACATAAACCATCGGGGGATCCACGTTCACGTCAGCTGAATTTCTGGCACGTTCGATCCTCCTTGGGGCCCAGGGCAGCTCAGGGCAGTTTCGTCCCTGGATGCCCGTGTGTGTGTGGGAGCAGATTTACTAATCTAGGGTAGAAGAGGACCTCTTCGCCTCTATGATAGCGCAATGTCTCCTCTACTTCTCCCTAAGTCACCCAGCCCCCTTGGGTCTGGGCTCAAAGGCACTTACGTGTCCCCCGGTTCTTCTGCTCCCGGGAGTCTTGGTAAGGTTCGCCAGCAAGGGTCTTGCCTCCTTTTAATGGCGCTGCACTGGCCGAACAGGATATGTTTCTCGAATTCCTCTCCTTGACGGCTCGCCCTGGGCGATTCCGGACAGGAAGGACCTTCTCATCACTGGTCCGAATTGTGAAAACTCTCATGCTTGGCCCCTAAGGGTACCAACTGAGGTTCACAGGGCATTCTATTGAAGTTTCCGAGAACATTTCAAGTGCTACGGCTCCCTCCACTTGGAACTGATCTGGGTAGATTTTACAGGGCAGAAGAGGACCTCTTCGCCTCTTTTGATAGCGCAATGTCTCCTCTACTTCTCCCCGAGTCGCCCAGTTTCCCCCCTAAGTTCATATTACAGAACCAGCTAACTGCCAGTTTGCTTCAGTTCTGGATTTTCTGTAGAAAGAACTGTCAGCGGGCACTTGCCTCGCCACTGCCAGGTTCTATGTGGCTTCCACTGCGGTTTGCCACGCCTTGGTGGGCGGGGTGCCCCCTAAGAGGCGTCCTTGCTAGAACCTCTTCACAGGGTAAGACCCCTTTTTAGACCTCTAGAGTCAGCGTTTGGTAGACTTCTGACTCTCAGGATGGTTTTTCTTATGGCAATTACGTCTCTAAGGAGACTTGGGTACCTACAGGCTCTGTCTCTTTTGCTGGCCTGTTTAGAGTTTGCCCCAGAATGACCAAAAGCATTCTTTGCACCCTCACCCTAGCTACCTGCCCAAGGTGTCTTTAGCGTCCCTTGGCCGGTTATTTTCTAAGCCTTCTGCTCCCTGCCGTTTGTAACGCCGGAGCAGCTAAGACTTCTCAGACTCTGTCCAGTCTGTACCCTTCAGACTTATGTCCACCGCTTTTGCTAGTGGCGTAAAGTCAGGGCAGCAATTCTTCACTTGGAAGCCATGACCGGGGGCGGTCACTTCCTGGCAGACTATGTCACTTTGGGTGAGGTACATTTTTGCCCCGGCCTACGAGGCGCTGTCAAGCTTCGCCAGTAGGTTTTAGGGCGCACTCTACCAGAAGGCTGTCCTCCTTTAAAGCCTCGGCTAGAGGCCTCTCTCTCTGCAGCAAGTTTGTGATGCGGCAGGCTGGTCCTCCCCGCACACATTCATCTGGTTTCATGGTCATGTTTCTAGATGTTCATGCTACCCCGGGCTCTTATGCCCTTGGGTCGACATCTACGCTCATGTCTAAGCAAGTTTGTGATGCGGCAGGCTGGTCACCTCCGCACACATTCTTCAGGATCTATGGTTTGGCTAGATGCTCCTGCTACCCCGGTATGCCCTTGGGTCGACATCTACGCTAATGTCTAAGCAAATTTGTGATGCGGCAGGCTGGTCCCCTCCGCACACATTCATTAGATTCTATAGTTTGGATGTCCATGCTACTCCGGGTTTTTACACCCTCGAGTCGACATCTCAAACTCATGCAGGAACAAGTTTGTGACGTGGCGGGCTGGTCCTCTCCACGCACATTCTACAATTTTCTACATGGGCTAGGATGTTTTTGCTACCCCGGACTATGTCCTTGGGTCGACATCCCAGGCTCATGCCAAATCCAAGTTCATGTACGAACTTTTGAGTTAGAGCCCTTGGGTCGGCTTCTCAAACTCATCTTTTGACTTTGTGGGCTAGATGCTCCGCTACTCCGGACTCTTATGTCTTTGAGTCGACATCTCAAGCTCATGTCTAACCAGGTTTGTGATACGGCAGGCTAGTCCTTTCCGCACACACTCTTCGGATATTATGGTGTTAGATGTTCTGCCACTCCGGGCTTATGCCCTTGAGTCGACATCTCAAGCTCATGTCTAACCAGGTTTGTGATACGGCAGGCTAGTCCTTTCCGCACACACTCTTCGGATATTATGGTGTTAGATGTTCTGCCACTCCGGGCTTATGCCCTTGAGTCGACATCTCAAGCTCATGTCTGGAACCTCTCGCGTTCTGTGAAAACACTTCACAACGATCAGGGGTCCGGACAGCCCCAGTGCGGCGGCGTGGGCATTTCGTTCCCCATAGCGCTTAGCAGCGCAGCATCAAAGTGAAGCTTTTTGTAAAGGGAACGTCTCGGGTTACTTGTGTAACCCTTGTTCCCTGAAAAAAGCGGAACGAGATGCTGCGCTTCTTTTGCCGCACTGGGACGTCCCAGGACCGCTCTTCAGAAAAATAATCTGATGACACTCTGGTGACGCCTCCTATTTATAGCCTGGCCACAGGTGCGTCCAATGATCTCACCAACCGAGGCTATAAATTCCAGTCAATTTCATTGACGTGTTACACACATGTTCAGAGCAGCTCACAATAAGATTGTTTCCCCATAGCGCTTAGCAGCGCAGCATCTCGTTCCGCTTTTTTCAGGGAACAAGGGTTACACAAGTAACCCGAGACGTTTTACAACAGTAATACTGTAGTATCCATATAGTATCTTTGTTCATTTTCATAAAGGAACGTTACCCTACTGAAATATATAAATATGAGATGGCATTTTTGAATTCTGCCATCAGAACTTCTGATTACATAATTAAATAATATAATCTGATTGGTATAGTTTTATAACAATAAATATATTATCCATTTATACACAATTTATACAAACTATATATATATCTATATATATATATATATATATATATATATATATATATATATATATATATATATATCTATATATATATATATATATACACACACACACACACACACACACACACACACACATGCACACTCTCTCTCACACACACACACACACATAACACACATAACACACACATACACACAGAGAGTACTGTACAAACGTTTTAGGCAGTTGTGAAAAATGTTGTAAAGTAACAATGTTTCATACAAAGTGCAGTCAACATTAATAATAATAATAAAAAAAAAACACTATGCCTTTTAAACAGCACCAATTCTGCTAAGTACACTTGCTCACAGTTTTTTTCAAAGTTGTTGGTTTCTAGGAAAACTAGATGACAGCTATGTATTTAGGCTGTCTTAATTGCTTCTGTGTCTTGATGTAATCCCAATGTTGAGGAGGTCATATCATCTGTTGTAGGGCTTCTTGATCTTCCACTATTCAAAGGAATGTTTGGAAATCTTAAACTGATATTTTCTATTGACAAACTAAAGCAGAAGATGTAAAATAACCATCTTAACCATCTTAAAACAAAAAACATCTATGTGCCTATCATGTTTGCACAGTACTGTATATAATTACTGAAATGTCTCAGTCCCACACTACCAAACCTTATATTACGCTAAATTACATTTTGTGCAATGGAATACTGTTGAAATCATACAGCGTTGGCAGAATTTTTGATCAATACATTTTCATAACTTTTCCAGTAATTCGTGACTACTGTATATTGTAACTATAAGGATAAAAAAAATTTTGATAAAGATTTCCCCTTTGAGGAGCAATTTTTAACTGACTCTGTCCACGTGTTCAGACCAGAGGTGGCGAGAGTGGCAAAATTCGCTCTGGCTGTCCTGCCAACAACACTATCGAAGATTCGTGGATGCTCTGACGTAGTTGAAATAGGCGGCAACATTCATTCATAATGCTACGTTTTGTGAACTATATTTAAAGGGGCTGCAAAACAGCCAGACAGATCGACCGGTATCTTTTTGCCGACCTATCACAAGTAGCGTATATCCTCATGAACTCTTTTAAATGAAAGTAATTATAATTATGGTTGTTTGTTACCAAAATAAACAAATTAAAATACATATATCCCTGTAAGCAAACAGGGACAGATCAAATATTACGGGAAAACCCCCCACGGCAATAATCCGTTTCTCCTCCATTTTGTATTCGGAACTTTTGTTTGGTGGGAAGCAAAGTTTACACTATTGTTCTCTAGACTTCGCTAGAGCGGAGCACTTCTATATTCCAATAGGTTGCCGCTGAACGGCATCACAGCTCATTACCATGATGTTGCCTGCACTTGAACTATCCTCTGACGCTCACAACGCCCAAGACGCACCGGCTCTCTGCTGAGAGACACAGGCTGCCATAGAAAAATAATGACTTCCGGTCTATTTGACGCTCTTGGCGCCTCTGGTCTGAACGCACCATAAGGATAAAAAAAAATAATTCACCTGTGAGGAGCAATTTTTATCAGGGGTTTTCCGTGAATACCAGAACACTTTCAATTATAACTATAACTCTCACTAAGTGTAAAAAAAGTGCATTACCTGCAACCCAGACCATGATCAGTATTTCTGTCCATGTGAAGCGGGTAGTCTTGACTCTGAAGATCTGAAGTGGATAGTCAGTTACAGTCACGTTTGGAAGAGTGGTGATGCCTTCAAACCTGTCAGACGCGTTGAACACCAGCAGACACAGGAAGATGATGAACGAAGCCGCATGGGCAACAAACTTCATAAAAGGACTCCGCAGTACTTTACCAAGCTGAAAATACATGGAAAAAAACATTGGCTTGTCAAAGACTCCATAGTTTTACAGGAATCTTGAAGTAAATATGACAGATAAGCAGCGAAATAGACTTTTTAGAGTATTATCAAAGTTAGTATAAGAAATCTATATATGGAGGGTTCTCGCAACTGCACCAAAGAGAACTTTGTTGCTTGGAAGAATATAAATATAAATGCACAACTCAAATTTATTCTGATTATTAAAAATTAAACTTGCATTTTGTGTTGTGCAGTTATATTTGTCTGCATATATTATGCCATATCTTGCACCTTAAAATTATTGGTGAGCATTTACTTCAGTGTCTTTTCATTGGAAGATCCCATTAACATATCCCATAACAACAGATAAATACTGTGTACTATTCTAAAAATCTGTACAAAGCATTTTCACAGTCAAGTTATCAAACGTAGAATTGCCTTATTCTCCAAAATGTCCAGCATTTTCAAGACAACCGTGTTGTCAGTATATAAAGATCTACATTCAGAGTGTTGTTTGATGTTTCAATAGGTAATACTGATCATGAAATGAATTATTAGATGTTTGCTTCCAAATGAATTCCAAATAAATGAGCCCCTAAAAGTTTCAATATTCACTGTATAATTGCATGCCAGTTTGCATGTGAATTTAGGATAATGTCCATCACTGTGTTTGCAAAAATATTGCAGTGACACAGAGACATATATATTACTCCACCAGCTACCATACTTCCAAAAACACTCCACTGTCAGTGAACTATTGCAACAGATATGAAAATGGGAGGGGATGTGCCCCCCTCAATGTCTATGGTGATTGCAGCCCTTGTCCAAACTCCTTACTCGTACCCGGACATGGTCTTGACCGTTTTCTTGAGATTCACCCTTTTAAAAACAACTTACCTTACTGCATGGGGCAAACCAATACCCCACAGCGAGCAGGGGCAGTCCCAGCGCCACAACCAGAACTACCAGACACTTCACAGCAGTGGTTTGTTCCCGAAGACCAGACAGATTCTCATACCAGATCGTCAACAACTGTTGCTGACAGTTTGGATGAGCCACAAACTGAAGAGAGAAAGAAATTAATGGTCTCATTAAAATTTGTAGACAAACACAAGTCTCAAGAGGACTCGTGTAGTGTTTTAGTCATGTATTAGTGTTTGAGACGAGGCAATGATTAAGATCTCTCAAGAGAAAGGTCCTTCAATCCAGCTTAAACCAGAGCAATGTGGTAACATATTAGCACTTGTTAGCAGGTAAGGTTGCTAAAACAAATTAAACCAGCTAAGACTAACCAAAATATTGCATTAATAACTTAAAACAATGACCCCTAAATTGATCAAATGGAACCTCCATTTTTGCTTTTTTTAAAGAAAAGGAGAGACGGGTTGAAAATTATTTTGTGGTAATCAACATTATAGCACAAAGGCTGTCGATTGAGCTTAACCTGTATTGAACTCGGAATATTGCTTTAAGGCTACATCCCACCTTTCTATTCTTCCTCCCAAGTGTCACGAGTATCCACCACATGTTTGACAGGTGAAACATGTTTTCTGGGGCACAGATACACACACTGCCGGTGGAGAGCATGGATATAGAGTCAGCCTCTCGTGTGTCTCGTGTTCTGTATTAAGGTAGTAGGTTAATTAATATGAATCCTGAGGGAATAACAGGTGTTAATTTCACACTTGTCCTATAAACCCCTTCCTGCCTGATTTATAATGCTCAGAATAAATGACGATAATATATCCACATAATTATATGAAAGAATGTGAACTCAAGATGAGAGAACTATGAATAACAAACCACAATTCTATTACCAAGAGAGAGAGAGAGTGAGATAGAGAGAGAGAGAGAGAGAGAGAGAGAGAGAGAGAGAGAGAGAGAGAGAGAGAGAGAGAGAGGGGAAATGTGGGGCAGAGTGGAAGAGATGGTTGAAATGTCTTGAAATGGGTACTAATATGTATGTTTGTGTAACTACTCGTGGTAGTGGTAGAGTGCAATTATGCTCAAGGCACCCCTTAAGGAAAATTAACTTATTTTTGGTCACAAAGTGTATCAAGATAGAAAGAAATACATTTATAATTATGTAGTTTTTAAAAAAGTCTCTGGTGCCCCCCCAAGGTAAGATGGTGCTCCCCTAGGGAATTGATGCCCTATGCAGACTACGTAATATGTGTATAGGGAGCACTGTTACTGGATATAGTATATAGGGGTAATGTAGTTACAGGGCAAAAGCTGTCAACATATGCAAATACATTTGACACAGCAATATGCTATTTTTAAGGAATACATTAAGAAAATGCTTATTCAAAATAAAAAAATAGGTTTAGTCCCATTGTACCCTAAGATATTGAATCAAAATTCACTCAAGAATATTTGAAAAGGTGCATTGCCAAGGCAGTAGATTGTAACAACAATAATAGATGTTTTTATAGCACCTTTTAGAAATTTAGCACAAAGTGCTTCACAAAACATAAAATAAAAACACACAAACATTGTAAAACAAGCACATTTGGATATTGGAACTGAGCAAGCAATTGTGTTAATCAATCATGTGGGCACAATAATTGGCTGATGCCAATGACCTCAAATATCAGCCTGCCCAATATATCAATCAATCACTATCACACACTGTAAATGGACTGTCACATTAACTCTTAATCATTAACATAAAATCAAACGTACGGCAAAGCACTAGTCTAAATAACTGAGCCTATATAGTTTACATATTTTCAGCATCAAAACATCTCTTTTTCCTCTCGCACACCCTCAGCGATTGCAATTGGTTGCTGAAGTCTGAATGTCTAAGACAACAGTGGTGTACAGTAAATGCTGAAGTGATAGTTTTGTGCTAAGATCATGATGGACAACTCCAAGCAAGACCAGCAAGAAAAGCATGACAGGTACAGGAGAATGGAGGACTGAAGATTTATGAAAGTGAGGAAGAATAATATCTCCTCTTTAGATAGCTGAGCTGAGCAGAAATGTTTGGATATCTGGCACTGCTACATGTAGTGTGCTTCCTGAGTTCTGGATGGTTTTCATAAGGTCTGTTTCACACATCCTGCATCTACATTATATCATTTTATTTCAGCACCCCTATTAATGTGCAGCATTGAAGTTTCAGCACTAACCTCTGTTATGCTGAAATTAGCAAAAAATTAAGTGCCATGGTGCTTGATCGTTTATTCAGCAATCTTGGTAATGGAAGTATTTTTCCCATTAATTTATGGCAGATGCTATCTGCACCCAGGCTAAATCTGTATGATCGTGCTGTCTTTGCGACGTGGTGTGAGAAGATCAACTGATCCTCAAACACTACCGCAAGATTTCTGGTTGTCCTGGATGATTGTTACCCTCAAGAGTCTTCAAGAGTTCTAAGCCATGAAACAAACCAACCAAGCTTTGAGAAGCATCACATTATAAACTTCAATTTAAAGCAAAATGGTATTTGATAATCAGACAAAAAGGTTCAATACTGTGTGTAGCATCGTTTCTCCTATGGAGAAAATAAAGGGATGTTTACTTCCGGAACCAGGCTGTTGCACTCTATCCATTGAACATGCGCTGTTAGCCTATTTTCCAACTCTATTCCATCCATTGTTTGAAAAAGATGTCTGTCGGGTTGCATGTCCATAATGCAATAAACAATATAAGCAGTTTATACAGTATATGTGATTCACCTTTAATTTCATAGTGACCAAGTTTATGATAGTACTCAATGACCTACTCCTGGAAAAATTGGAATAGAGAAATATTCTAAATTGGAGTCTGTTAGCTGTGAGGTTATCTATATTCTAGTGCACTCTTTTAAAGTTGACAAACTGTTTTCAGATATACATTATACATTTAAAATGTAGCTACAGTCTTTTTGTTCTGGAATAAAAAATGCATCAAAAATATCTTGCATTCAGGAAAAGTTGTGTATACCCACAGCATACCGATGTACTGATGATAATCACATTTTCTATGCGTATAAAAGGAGTGTGTCACTGTCATAGAAATATGCCCAACAATCATCAAGGTTAATGCACAAAAGAACGTAATTTTAAATTCTCTAATTCATTGCACACAATCTGCTTACACTACCAACTTCTTATGAATGTGCTGTCTTTGTTTATATCGCTGGTGCTTGACAGAGAATGGACTATATAATATGACAGAGAGGGTACAATAACCGGAGAAGAACCTCAGAATTCCACTGCACTTGATCCAGTCCGTTTGCGCGCTGTGCGGGCGATTTCACCAAACCCACTTGGGCATTGATTGTTAAGTGTCAAGTGCCTTTATTGTCATTTCAACCATTTACAGCATGTACAGTATATAGTGAAACAAAACAACGTTCCTCCAGGTCCATGGTGCTACATAAAACAACACAGAACTATATGAGACAGCACATAACTAAATAAGACTTCAGAGACATACACATGACTACATAAAGTGCACATGTCCAAACAGCGCAGGATAGTACAATAATTACTAAAACTGGACAATAGGTAGAGTAAAGGACAGCGCTGTGCTGACAAGTACACAGTTGTGGAATAAAGCGCAAAAAGATATTACAATATAATTTAAGATATATAATTTAATAATAACAGCAATTTAAGAAAGAAATGTGCAAAAATTGCATGGAATGGTGTTCAATTGAATGTGTGTGTGTGTGTGTGTGTGTGTGTGTGTGTGTGTTTGTGTGTGCGTGCATTTGAACAAGCATTTGAACATACGTGTCATTTTTATCCAAGTGGGTGAGGGCCAGATGGAGGGTTTTGTCGATGGCATCGTCTGTTGAGCGCTTGGGACGATACACAAACTGCAGGGGTCCAGCAAGGGGGGCAGCAGGGTCTTGATCTCCCTCATGACGAGCCTCTCAAAGCACTTCATGATGATGAATGTGAATGCAACGGGGCGATAGTTCTTGAGGCAGGAAACCGAATACTTCTTCGGCACAGGTGGTCTTGAAGCATGTTGGAACGACAGTTCTGCTTAGGGAGATGTTGAAGATGTCAGTGAGAACATCCACCAGCTTGTCTGCACATCCTCCAGGAATCTTGTCTGGTCCAGCAGCCTTCCGTGGGTTGACTCTGCATAGAGTTTTCCTCACATCAGCCGCGGTAAGACACAGCACCTTGTTTATGGGTGGATATGTGGTCTTCCTCACCACCACATCATTCTGCGCCTCAAACAGAGCATAGAAGTTTTGCACATGTTTGCACGAAAATACCAAAACTTCATGGCCAAGTGCAATGATTTTGGGCTTATGATTTATAGCATAGTACTGCGCTTAGCACTACACCCCATCCCGCTTACTCAGGTCATCTGATTTGGGCCTACTGTTCATTCCCCGACACAATGTCGAGTGAGTGACCGAAGGGGAACGTTTAGGTTACTGTCATAACCCCAGTTCCCTGATGGAGGGAACGAGACATTGTGTCCCTCTTGCCACAACACCTTATTCTCGGCTCCTCAGTGCAAAACCTAACAAAACAGATCCACGATTCCCTCCTTTTATACCTGTATGTCTGGGGGAGGGACATGCAAATTCTGTTCGTCAATTCTCATTAGCCTTTTCTCAAAGCTCAGAGGCAACTGAGACTCTCAAGAGAGACCCCTAGTGTCACGTCACCAACACAACGTCGCGTTCCCTCCATCAGGAAACAGGAGTTACGACAGTAACCTAGACGATTTCCAAAGTATGAGTATGTATTCAAAAGTCTCAGTTTTTGAAAGAAAATGGATTTGTGTGGACATGGCCGCAGATAGACCATCCACTGACTGTTCATGGACAATCTGATGCAATGCATCCAGTGTAGACAGCATCATTGATTATAATGGGATCTATTTGCTTTTGATGCGACGCTTATCCTGTGCAGACAGGGTGTTATTCTGGTCAAGAAACACTCACTTAGGAACACAGAGGACGGCAAACTTTCCAGGATCCACCTGGCTGTTCTAATTTCTGAATGTTTTAGTCATTAAAGTGTAGATCCCCACCAGGCACAGCCGTGCTGTGTTCAGTGTGGAAAGACAGATTGCTTGTAACCGGAATCTTATCACATCGTGGTTAGGACATGCTGTATGTCTCAACTCAAATGTTTCTGTTATGAAGTGTGAATAAAACTGGCAAGCCATGTCACATAAGGTATCGATTCACATTGACAAAGGTAAATAATTTTCATCTGCATTGCAAGCCCACTTCATGGTTACGACTTTTAATTTAACAGGCTGCCAAGTAAGTGTACTCCTCAGTCATTTACTAAGAAAAAATCTAAGTGATCATCAAATTAATCATTATACTGTGGAAGGCTGACTGTAAACTCATTTCCTAACACAACCTCAAGCCTCACTCTCCACATCCTCTTGGGGGGCATTTAGGGCTCTCCAAATCTCATCTTGAAATTGCACTTTGTCAGGGTCGCTGTGCACAGGCTGCTCATCGCTGGGGCGTGTTGCTGTTAACCTGATTAACACTTCAACGGATTATGTCCTTGAGTGGGGGGGAGTGGAAGTGTCTGCCCGGTGATTAAGCAAAACTAAGTGGGCAAAGAGGATTAGTCACACTTACACAACAAACACAAGTGAGTAATTGTGGCTCTCTTTATCTGCTGCTCTCTTGCTGTCTTTGCTGTCGAGCTTGTCATTGAGTGACTTAAGTTCGTCTCCTTTGATGTTTTGAGATGGCGACTAGTGAATCATGAATGGTGCATTTTTAGGAAGCAGTGTCAAGTAAAAAGTAGTGGAAACTTTAAAAATCTTGTCTCATGATTCCTGTATTCTGTTGAGCTTTCTCCTGAGTGAGCGGTTCTCATTCTGTGGCTGAGCTGCTTGTGAGGTTTGTTGAGGCGTGCTGCCACCTATTGACACGGCTCGTAAAAACAAATGTACTTCAAGCTTGAATTGCTCGTATGGTAGGAAAATACACATGTTAACTCAACAGCACTACTTCAAACACATTCAGACATTGGGCCCGTAGTGCCACAGCAACGGAGCACCACATAATAAAACAAGAGTTTAAACTTTCTTTGTTACGAGGTGGATCTAAAGTGAAATACCACATGAAATACAAGACCGTGAGTCGCAGAGCCATGTAGTGACGTGTAGTGTGCGCTTGGCTTAAATCTTACAAAACCTGTCAAGAACATGTCTGGGTCATATTCCACCCCAAAATCAAAAGTGAGAAATAATAATATTTTTTTTGCCTAAAGAATTTTATGACTTTTTCATTAGAATTTTTTTTAATTGTAACATTTTCCTGACAATTAAGCAAATTTTTTCCCACTACCGTAATGCAAATAAAATCTCATTATCATTACTGTAATAATGATATAGTAATGAAATTTTAAAATATTTATAAATCATGGTAGTATTTGTTGTCCTGCCACTAATATATGCTGATTTTAATCATTTAGATAATTAAATAAATAATGATAATAATTGTATTACAGACATTTTTAATTAATTTGTCATGACAGCAAAACTGTATGACAGTAATGAGAATCTAGAGAAAATCCTCAATCCTATGATATACCTGGGTGAAACATATCAGAATAACCATTTACACGCATGTAAAATGTGATGGAGCCTCCAGTTGGCCAATTCGTTCACATTTTTGGTGAGACCTCTGGGGCCAAGGGTCAAATAGGTCCACAAAGTTTCGTTCCGATCGACCTTTGTTAACCTTATCCAATAGCTGCTGAAATTGAATTGGTGGGCATGTTTTTCAATATATGAAACTGTCGTCAATGATCTTGATGGCACCTTTGAAAAAGACAATTCATGCAAAATATCAAGTCGATTGGACCAACGATCTTCAGTTTGATCCTTTACAGATGTGTTTCAAATATAGTGAAAATATCTCATTCTATTCAAGAGTTATAGCCATTTAAGTAAAAGTGGCCGGCGTGAACATGCACACGCATTTACGTCATGCAAGAGGCAGCGTGAACTGATTGCCCTTATGGACGTGCATTAAAAAGCGACCAAATGCAAATAATTACAGTGACTTAAGGACTTAAATATTGATCTGTTTCTCACCCAAAGTGGAAGTAGTATGGATTACTTTTATTTTTACAATTGCCTGTGCTTTTTGGAGCTTTTAAATGCTGGTCACCATCACACTTCATTTGTGTTCTGCTGAAGAAAGAAAGTCATACACATCTGGAATGGCATGAGGGTGAGTAAATGATGAGAGAATTTTTTGGTGAACTAACCCTTTAAACCGATGCAGCCCTAGCAGATTTAGCCTAGTCATTTTCAGGTGTGAGCTTCATTTTCATAATCACTGGCCAGGTAGAGGGAGATCTTCCAGCAGGAGGTGTCTGTCAATTGACCATCGGGACACCCAGCTGAGTTACAGGCATGGAGAAAAGGATCCAACTTTTGGATGCCAAGGCGAGCTCTTGTGTTCTTTTCAATGACCAATGAGCTTCTTATTTTACTTAAGAACTGACAAGATGTTAAACAGATCTGAATGTTTTCATCACTCTCAACTGCATATCATCCATGCTGATTGTAATCCATAGTGATTCTGTCACCAAGCATTTTTCTTGCGTGTTGCTAAATGACAACTGAAATCAGAAAGAGGAGACTGTTGTCTGTTTTTATGAAACGTATTTTCTTTTCTCTTTACTCGCTGCCTTTGGTCAGACACATTCTACGGCAAGCCTCGAGGGGATAAATACCAAATCACACACTTTTACAAGGTAAAGTCACTCCATGAATCGCATTCAAAATCAATGTATTTATTTTTTTACAATTGTTTATGCACACAGGTTCTCCTGTTGTTATTTTGGTGAGCTGCATGTGACAGGGATTAAGAGAGTCTGGCACCCCTCCCCCATTCTTAATTGACAAGTGTGTCATACCACCGACTAAAGAGAGTGAGGTCTCTTTAGTGAGGTCGGCAAGTGTAACACCTTTGGCCAAAACCAAGTTGTTTTGCCAGTGTGACACCAGCTTTAGACAAGGTAAATGGTGTCCACAGAACAATCCATACACAATTAAATCAAACCAGCTTGGGAAACATCAATCCTTTATTAATCCCAAACAATGTATTTCAGGAGATGAGCCTTTCATAAACACAGACTACATGATAATTTGAGATATACAAATTAAAGAGGCCCTATTATGCTTTTTGGGATTTTACCTTTCCTTTAGAGTGTAATATAGCTGTTTGTGCATGTACAAGGTCTGGAAAGTTACAAAGCACAAAGTCCATGCCAAAGGGAGTTACTCTCTCCCACAGAAAACACCTGTCTGAAATGCAGTCCAGCCATTACTTCCGTGACATAGCTACGTCACTATGTGATACATTTGCATAATGCTTGCCTCAGGAATGTGCTGCTCAAGAAGCCTCGGTTATGGTAAGGGGCGTTACATTTCTGACACACACTCTAAGCGGTTGACCAATCACAACAGACTGGACCAGCTGACCAATCAGAGCAGACTGGGCTTTTCGGAAAGGGGGCTTTAAAGAGACAGGATCTACAACAGACCATTTCAGACAGAGGGCAAAAAGAGGCGCTGCAGCAATGTACAGTATGAGAAAAATGATTTGTTTTATGAACATTAAAGCATGTAAACCTATTCTAGTAGACCTCCAAATAAAATCATGAACCTGTAAATGAGCATAATATGAGCTCTTTAAGGTCAGCAATCCTCTTTGAAGCATATTGTGGTCAGTAGTGCGTAATAAAGAGAAGAGTGACGTGTTGACAGCATGAAAGCATGAAAAAGTGTGTATACAATAACAGTAATGCTGCAGAGTAATCCTATTCTTAATCAAGTGTGGCAGGACTAGATAGACACTTGCCTTCTTAACCTCATATTTAATGGCCAGTTTTACTCTGCTGAGCAGGGAGCGATGATGCTGCCCTTCCTCAAGCTCTGCTGAGATATCTCCATTCAGAATGGCCTCCACCTCCTCAGTGTCCCTGCACAGATCCAGAACGCCAACCACAAAGTCCTTACACTGCATAGACAACTTCCTGTAGTCATTCTGCAAAGACAGAGAGTTAGGCACAAGTTTGTTTAGAAACTGCAAAATGAGATCTCACGGTTAACAAGTTTATTCCCAACACGTTCAGTCAAGTCTATCAGATTCAGATAACAAGAAATCAGACTCCAAGCATGGAGGAGAAAGAAAAAACTCACTCAGTCATGAGAAAATAATACTACTACTACTACTACTACTACTACTAATAATAATAATAATATTTTTTAATTTACTGCTTAACAATAATTTTTATCTTCACTCAAATATTTTTGTCTATTTTTAAGATTTAAACATTTTAATTTCATAACAAAATTTCAACAAATTGAAATGTGTAATGTTTAACAAAATAAAAAAAAAATGTATTATTACTAAAGATTACTCAATTCAATTAGATGGAATTTTATTATGAAACAGAAATGTGTAAATATTAAAATAAATAAATGAGTGTTGTTTTCCTATAAAGATATCTAAACATCTTTAAAGCAAGATGCATTTAAGAGTTAAGTAAAAATGTGTAAGATAATCAGAAATGTATTGTATAATTTGAAGAATATTTTAAAGATTATTTTTAATAAATAGTATCATGACAACTTATAATAATCATATGGCTAAACAACTACAGTAATTACTAGGTACCAGTGTTGTATAAAGTATCCATTAGTCATACTTAAGTAAAAGTAAAGATACCTTCATGAATATTGACTTAAGTAGAAGTATTAAAGTAACTGATTTTAAATTTACTTAAGTATCAAAAGTACAAGTAAATCGCATAAATTACAGAACAGCTAAATAAACACATGGCAACTTATTTGATTGGCGGTGCTCATCATTTACTCACTTTCATGCCATTCCAGATGTGTATGACTTTTATTCTTCTGCTGAACACAAACAAGACTTTTTAGAAGAATATTTCAGCTCTGTAGGTCCATAATATGCAAGTGAATAGTGACCAGAACTTTGAAGGAGATAAAGGCAACATTAAAGTAATCCATACGACTCTAGTGGTTTAATCGATGTCTTCTGAAAAGATCCAGTTGGTTTAGGATGATTTTTTCACTGTACATGTTGCCATTGCAGTCTCTAGGCACGATCATGATTTCTAGCTCGATTACACTTCCTAGTGCGTGACGTATGTGCAGAGCGCTAGATGCTGCTATAGGAAGTGTAATCGAGCTTGAAATCACGATCGCCAAAGAGACTGCTGCCATGATTTATAGTGGATAAGGAGTTATTTTTTGGTCTGTTTCTCATCCAAAGCCAATTGTATCACTTCAGAAGACATTGATTAAACCACTGGAGACTTATCGATTCATTTTCTGCAACCTTAATTAGCTTTTCTGAGCTTCAAATGTCTGGCCATTCATCTGGCTTCCATTCACTTACATTGCAATCAGAGAATAGATATTCTTCCAAAAAAAATTGTGGGTGTGTGTTCTGCAGAACAAATAAAGTTATATATACCTGGGATGGGATGGGGGTAGAAAATGATGAGATAATTTATTTTTGATTGAATTATCCCTTTAATAAAGCATTCAAGTCATGTCAGAATGATCAGATTTATGAGATAGTGTACATGAACACTACCACAAAGTCATAAATCCAGTGAGATTTTCTTGGAGCGAGGATTTTCTGAGATGGGGTCATGTCAATTTAAGAAGCATGGCAAGAATCAAGCAAACTGGTGATTTTACAGTTTATATTGAATGTTTTTTTGTTCTATTGATGAAGCATAAAGCTTGCCAGAAAATATGACTTATTTAGCTGTGGCACGGTGGAGGGCGGGACCGGCGCGTGATTGCGCACGCCCGGTCCCGTATCAGGCTAAATTGAGCCGTCAAGAGGGATAAAGGCCACTCGCGGACGGAGATCGGGAGAGAGAGCTTAATCAGCAGACATGTCTGCTGTCCTAAATGTTTGTTTTAAGTTCTTTATTAAATTATTATTTATGTTGACAAGCCGGTTTCTCGCCTCTTCCTTGCCCATGAACTTGAACTGTTTTACATTAGCTAATTTATATGTGATGACATGCTTGTGCAACAAAATAACATTTCCCATCAGTATATGTGGCCACAAAATCATTTTGGCTGTGTTAATACCAACAGCAAAAATTTTGCCAAAGGTGTGTATTTTGGGGGAATTATGATATTTCAACGTCAGTTCGTATAATACATCTATAATAAACTGTGTACTCAAATTAGTTACACTCAGGACCTCCAAGACAAAAAATTCCCCTTTGAAACGGCAAAATGTTATCCCAGTGCCATTAAAGCATAAAATCATTATGCTTTCATTCCAGAGCCCTGGCATCAAATTTTCTTTAAAATATATATTTTTGCACTTTTTCTCATGTTTAGCCTATTGAGCAAATACATGCTTTTTTATAGAGCACTGCAGGCCAACTGAATAAATGATGCAGCTAAAATTGTTTTGGTATGGATATCAGAGTGTGTTTAGTTTGTGTGTATTGAGAAATTTGTGTGTGTGTGTGTGTGTGTGTGTGTGTGTGTGTGTGTGTGTGTAAAAAAACAACAGTGGCATTATGTAATAAAAAATGGCATTTAAAAGGTTATAAGCATAAATAATATTAATATTATTTTTAATATAGTTTCCTGACACTGACATTTTTGTCCTCTAAGGTCCTCTGAATAACTTTTTTTGTATCTTGGGTGATCCGATCACGTGGTCAGGTGAGACACATAGTCGTTGGTTGCACAAATGCATCTCCTGTGAGCACGTTTCATATATCATCACTACATCATAAATTAATAAACCGGAAAAATGTCACAAAAGACAAAGAAGCTTGGAAAAATGGCACACCAGGTACAGCTCAAATTTCATCTACTGTAAGTGCACACGAGGACACGCTGAAGAAGATCCGTAAAGATCTCGTACATGTTTATGCAAGCTCTTTTTCAATTTTTCCTGATTGGACAGTTATTTCCTTTTAAAGGTATGTGTCATCAAAGTCATGAACAGTTTAAACTCTTGATTCAGCACAGCGGTTGATTGACAGAGTGGCGCTACGCTGCATCCAGGTTTACAGCATTTCAAATGCGTTTTTGACTACCTCCGTATGTGTTTTTTGTGATTTGATCACAAAAGGTTTTGCACCCCATTTACACCTCATCGGATTATCTGAATCACATCCTAATACCAGCTGAAAATGGGGTCTAAATGACTACTGCCTACAATAGCGAATGCTACAGAACGACTTCCGGCGGAAGTTCATCCTTCATCCGTTTCCCCACAAAGACCCCCAGGTAAAAGGTGGATACAAGCTGAGAAAATAGATTTTTTTTTTTTTAGCATAACCTGAGGTAAAGGAGCACAGTTTATGATAACAAATTTGTCAGATTATACTGCTGATTTAAAATATGCTCTTTGATCATACTCTTGTCTTGATCAACCGTTTTTGAGATTTCAGTGTTCCCCCATTCAAGTAGACAGGAGCTTCTCTGGCACAACTGGAAATAACCTTTCAGAAAAGCGTTCCAAAGATGGCCAACAGTGGACTGACTTGCTAGAAAGACTTTGGAAACCACCCAGCAACAACCTAGAACACCCTGCAAACTGGATAGCAATGAAACACAGTTAAAACAACTTAACAACAGCCTAGCAACAACCTGACAACCACCTAGAAACCCTAACAACTGCAGGTCAATGTGCTACAAACACAGAAAACAACTTACCAACAGCATAGTAACTACCTGGCAAACATATACTGTAGTAATGACCTAAAACACACATCAGATCACCTTGACAACTGCATAGCATGACCCAGCTACCATCCAGAACACCCTAGTAACCGCAAACTGTAGCATCAATGTGCTAAAATGCAAAGAAAACTCTTTAGCAACCTTTAGAACACCCTAGTTTATAAAATAAATATTGTTAGAATTTTCATGAGCACTGGTAATTATTCATACACATCGCACCTTGGTTAAATGTAAAAGGTAAACGCGTTTGATTGACTGATTGATTGAAAGGCGGGAGACATATAGAACATTGCTTCATCATTATTTTACAGCTTTCATAAAGTTTAAGCCTAAACTTAACAAATTGATTAGACAAAAAAACAAATGTAAAATTATTTGACATTGTTATCTGGTGCGCTCTTTGCTTGTGATTTTGTTTCAGATTCATAATTCACAAAATGAATCATACAGAATGCTGTTCAAATTAATCAAATGTAAAAGATTCAAATTATTCTTCCACGAATCAGACATCACTATTGCCTACTATCTGCTTGCATTTTTGCGGTGTTCAGTCACAAAAGTAACTAAAGGGTCTGGAGAAATTTATCAGAGTAAAAGTATATATTTTCGCTTCAAAATGTAGAAGTAAAAGTAAAAGTCCAAAGAAATATTTATATTCAAGTAAAGAACAAATATTGAAAAACTGTATTTAAGTACAGTAACAATGTATTTGTATTTTGTTACTATACACCTCTGCTAGGAACAAACCCAAAACCTAACCCCAACCCTAACCTTTTAAGTACATGTAGTTACCTAATATTACTCAGTTACTTACTCATACTCAGTGTACTTGGTAAGTACACTGTAAGTGTAATGAAAGTGCATGTACTATAAAATAAAGTGCAACCAAAAAATTATGATGCATGTAAATAACCTGTAATATGTTTGTTGTACGAACCACATAGAACACCATATCGAAACAACCCCAGGGGTTGAGCACAAAAATAAGTGGATTAGGAAGAATTAAAGGCCGTGCTCGATATGGGGTTTAAAGAAAAATACCACAGTGACTGTGCCAGCCCGGTGGTGCTGGTTCCAAATAGTGAAGGCTCGGTCCGGTTCTTTGTGAATTATAGAAAGGTCAACGTGGTGTCTAAATTTGGCACACATCCAATGCCTCGTATTGACAAACTGCTCGATCGGTTGGGTGCAGCTCGCTTTTATTTGAAACCAATGTCGCATGAGAAAATGGCCTTCTCCACACCGTTTGGCTTACACCAAATCGTATCCCTTACGTTCGGTTTGATTGTGGCCCCGGTTACATTTCAGTGCCTTATGGGCCGAGTCCTCAGACCACACTTTGCGTACGCTGCTGCCAATCTGGATGACATCATTATATACAGTAATGATTGGCAGAGGCACATGCAGCATCTGAGGGTGGTTCTGAGGTCGCTCCGACAGGAATCACGGCAATCCACAAGAAGTGCGCAATTGGATGGGTGGAGGTATGATATCTGGGGATCCACATGGGACCGAAGTGACTGTGGCCTGCCCAAGACCAAAGAGGAGGTGAGACAGTTCCTGGGGCTGGCTGGCTATTATAGAAGGTTTGTGCCTAATGATTCATATGTCACCCGTCCGCTGACTGTTCTCACTAAACAGGGAGCCCCAGACCCAGTCCAGACCATGCTCCTGATTTTACTCTCCCTTTTGTTTTATAGACCGATGCGCGGATCACCCATTGGTATCTGGCTCCTCAGCCGTTTAAGCTTGAGGTGGTCCACAGGCCAGGGGTGCAGATGGCTGTTGCGGACATCCTCTCCAGAAATGTTGTACTGCGGAGTCTGGAAGGCTCCCTGGCCTGAGTCGGGCGGTGTGGGTATGTGGTAGTGCGGGCATAGTCGAGCACCGGCTTGTGAATGGAGAGCGAGTTCGGGAGATGAGAACGGTAAGGATTATTATCGCCTGTCAATGATTGTCTTTAACAGCTGTATGTCATGGCAGTGAGAGTTGGAGATGGATTTAAGAGTGAGTCAGACACCACTGAGGGGGAGAGAGAGTGACACACGCAACTGTCTTCATCTGTTATGCTGAAAAGCACATTTTGATTTATGTTTAAACTGAAGAGTGTCAAAATAAAAGGCTTTACGTTGGATTGTTTGCCCAGCTCCCGCTTCCTCCTTGGTAGAGAGTTATGAACATGCCACAGTCTTGTTATACATTCCTATTCCTTGAGAATCAATGGGTTCATCCAAGAGCATATAAATGTTGCTTTCAGAGGCTTTATATGGAGTTCAAATCAAAAAGAAAAATGTAAAATGCACATAGCAGTCAGGAGCTTAAACTAGATCGCGGGTGGTTAGTGAAAACGACATTTTGCGCGATTTTGCCGACTCATTGACAAGCGCTATCTCTTATGAGACATTATTGTATCAGCTTTATAGTTTAACTTTCCCTGTGGCACGAGCATGTTGCATCAACAGCGTGGGAGAATGGGGTTTGGATCTTGCCTTGTAACTAGGAAATAATCGCCTATGCATAATCAGTCATGAGCGTGATTCAGAGTTTGCATTTCCCCCTCGAACATTACATTTTTACTACACTGATGGTTTAGGTTTGGGTTGGGAGTACAGATATAAAATATGCATTCCTCTTCATTGTATTATATCCTGTACAGCTGAAAGCAACTCAATTCTGGCACCCCTCACTTGATAATAAACCCTGAGCTTACGCGTGAGTAACTGCTTTGGCCATTGGGGGCAGTGTTTCAAATTTAGTAAGCACAGACCGATTTCAGCTGAAGAAACGTACTGTTTCCGAATTCACTATGAAAAGAGTCTCATCACATGCAAAAGTTGCACAACTGTTTAGTGAATTTGTCATTTTAGGCATTTTTTTAAGCTTTAAAGTGAGTCGCTATCAACTGCTATTAAAATCATTGAAACAATGACAACTTTTTTTATTTTTGATTGAACTATTCCTATAACATGGAACAAATTACACAAATCATCTTTAGAAACATTATTGAGAGTATGGCATAAGTATAATCTAACCGTGTGCAATTCAATGCAGGGTCTATTTTACAGATATCATGTAAACATATCAGTCTGATCTCCCAGCATGCACTGCTGCTGAGATTATAGTCCAAAAGTGGCATGCTGCGTGCGTTATTGTTCACTGTAGGGTTCATTATATCAGTCCGCCATGATAAGAACAAACCCTCTATTATCAGCATGGGAAAAACAATATTACTGACCATATGTTATATGAAACATCATGATGGTTATCAAAGTGGGTCACGGGATGGATCCATGTTTGATGAGTACAACAGCTGCTTGTGAAATGTATTTGCTTAATAAGGAACAACAAGAAAAATATTTTCTGAATTTAGAACTGAACATTAAGAAACAGATGCAATATTTGAATAAATCTCACAAAAACATGGTGAAATTTCACTTAGTTTGACGTAATTAATCACTTTTCTCATTACTCTATTGTTTTTGGATGTTTCACTTTTGAGTTGTATGTGTATTTCCTATTATTCTTTCTAAATAGTGATTCTCATTGGATCCTGTAATATTGTATATGTTCCCTTTACAAAAAGCTTCACTTATGATGCTGCGCTTTGCTAAGCGCTTTGGGAACGACCCTAGTCGTGACCGAGCTATGAATATGTGTGTAACACATCAATGAACATTGACTGGAATTTATAGCCTCGGCTGATGTGATCATTAGACGCACCTGAGGCCAGGCTATAAATGGATATGTCACCAGGTGTCGTCAGATCCTCTTTTTTTCAGAGCGATTCTGTGTGTGTGTGTGTTTTACAAACCTTGTCAAAACTTTCTTTCATCTGATAGGAATTAGAATTTGTCAAGCAGTGTGCAGTGAACCTTTTCTCCTTTCCCTTCTGTCTAGAAGATATATATATTTTTGAAAAAAAAAAAAAGAAAGAGAGAATGACTGAAAGCCGCAAACGATGCGTGTTCCCCTGTTTTCGCTCTATAGCTGAAGAGGACACGCATCAGTTTTGCTCTGTTTGTTTGGGGGAAGAGCACGCTGCTCTAGCGTTGCAGCAGGGCGGGTGCGAGCACTGCGATTTGCTTTCAGGCAAAGTGCTTCGCGCTCGCCTCACTTGCTTCTGGGAGTCAGCACCCGCGCTTAGTTCGTGGGGCTCTCGAATGGATTTGGCTGAGAAGCAAGAGACGGGTTTTTCCCTTTCTCTCGCTCTCTCCCCAAACCCAGCTGGTCCTTCACATGATCTCGGAGCGTGAGGAGGATCGCAATTCTATTCCCGCCTCCGAGCTTTCTGCCCGCGATAAATCTACAGAGGAATTGCTTGATGTTATTACTCGTGCGGTTGCCAGACTCCAGTTGAACTGGCCATGCGAAAGAGATACCCCCAAACCCTCTAAATTAAGGGATAAATTTTTATCATCTAATCTAAAAAAGGGAACGCCTCATGAGTCCCTTCCCTTCTTTGATAACCTCCATGAAGAGCTTTCTCACTCATGGAGGAACCCCTATTCTTCCCGTGTTCACATACCCTCGACGTCATTATATTTGACTATCGTGGGTGCTGAGGCACGGGGGTATTCAGTGATGCCACCGGTCGAAGAGACGCTTGAGGGCTATCTCTCACCGGGCTCGGCATCGTCACTTAAGAAGCCCTCTCTCCCCTCAAAGCCGTAGGACAACCTCCACTCTAGTGGGATGGGCTTATCAAGCAGCAGGTCAGGCTGGTGCTGCTCTGCACACTATGGCTGTTTTACAGGCATACCAGACTGACCTCCTGGACGACCTGAGTGTGGGTTCTGTGCTCGGAGAGCAAGCCTTCATTGAGCTCCGCCGGGCCACCGATCTTTCTCTCCGCGTGACCAAGCAAACAGCTCGTGCTATTGGCCAGTCTACGTCTGCCTTGCTAACTGCAGAGAGGCATCTTTGCCTCAACCTTTCGGGCATCAAAGACAGGGACAAAAATTCCCTTCTTGATGCTCCGGTTTCGCCCACTGGCCTATTTGGAGACGCCATGACCACGGCTATCTCCAGGTTCCAGGAGGCGAGAAGCCACGAGGAAGCCTTTGGGCAGTTCCTCCCTCGCCGCACTCAGGGGGCGGGTCCTTCGGCCCCCCAGACCCGCCTCGGTCCTGTTAGAAGGGAGGCTCAAAGGCAAAGCGTGGCGAGTCGTGCTCCTCCTCCCAGGGATTGGGGACAGTCTTGCCGCCCTCGGCAGCCCCCGAAGCAAGACCTCAGGACTATAATTTCTAGAAAGAGAAAATCCTGATGGTCTTGCGCCTAAATTAGGGGGTAGCTCCCCTCGGGACGGGGTGCGTGTTTCACTTCACCCCTCCCAGTACCCCCTTGAAGCCCCTCCATTCCCGCCACCTCTTGGTGTTTCGGGTGGCAGAGGCTCCCATCAAAATTGGGTGTTTTCGCTGTTCCTGCATTTTATTCAGGACGCGAAACACTCGATAACCCCTCAACAGGAAGTGTTAAAATCTAATACCCGTCTCAGAGATCCTGGCAGCGTGGAAACTTCTGCCAGATATCTTTCTTTGCTGTGGGTCTTAAAAGGGCGTCAGGATTTTATTCACTCGCCGCCTTTCCGTGTTTCAACGGCGTGGTCTCAATACCATAAACCGAATTTCTTTTTTATGTCTGCTATGAATAGCAAAAAAAAAAAAAAAAAAATCTAAAATCTCCTGGTTAAAGCGGCCATGGTATGTGTTCCCCTTCCAGAGAGAGAGTTAGGTTATTCACTAAATACTTCCCGTTTCCCATGGAGGCTGAGGGGTGGCGTCTGGCTTAGATCTTAAAGCTTGAACTGCCTATGGGTGTTCAAGTCCTAGATGATGCCTATCAAGACGGTCGTGTCTCAAGCCCTACAACTCGTTTGGCTGGTCACCATCGATCTTATGACACACTTCTATAGTTCATTTAGAAGTTCTGCCACAACATGGAAAGTTCCTGAGGTTCACTTCCGGGGGCGAAGTCTTCCAGTGTCAGGTTCTTTCATTCGGCCTAGCCCTTTTTACCCGCACATTCACAATGCATGATGTAGCGCTGGCTCCTTGTGACTCCGGGGCATCTGCATTCTGAATTATGCAGACGACTGGCTGATCCTAGCGCAGTTCCAGGAACTGGCAGTTCAGCACAGGGACATCATCTTAGCTCATCTGTTTCTCTGGGGATGAGGCTCAATGCCAAGAAAAGCGCCCTTTCTCCCACCCAGAACACTGTCTATCGGGGCATCGAATGGAGTTCAATCACAATGCGGGCACAACTGTCTCCCGCTAGGATTGAGTCCATTCAGATCACCATGAGCAAAGTCAGGCTAGGCCAAGGTTGACTGTTATCAGTATCAAAGATTTCCAGGTCTCAGGGCGACCGCGTCCTCGGTGATCCCTCTGGACCTTCTGCTCATGAGACCATTGTTGTTGTGGCTCAAAGCCAGGGGTTTTCTTCCAAGGGCCAAAACCTCTAGGCTAATAAGGGTTACGCACCTCAGGCTTCGTTCCCTTTCTATGTGGTTCAGACCCCGGTTTTCTGCCTTGGGTCCCACACTAGGTGCGTCTTGTTGTCGCAGGTTGCTAACGACAGACGCCTCCCTGACGGGCGGGGTAGCGGCCTTAAGTGGTTGTCCAGCTTAAGGGGATAGGAGGGTCGTCAGCTCGGTTGTCACAGTCACTGTCTTGGGTTGATGGCTGTATTTCTGGCCCTGAAATACCTCCTCCTGAGGCTGCCATGTCTTGGTGCGGGTGGACAATACAGCGGTAGCCTCTTACATAAATCATCAGGGAGATCCACGTTCTTGTCAGCTGTACTTCTGACGCGTCGGATTCTCCAGGGCAAGCTCCTGTCACTCAGGACAGTTATATCCCTGGATGCCCGTATGTGGGAGCAGACTTACTGTCCAGACAGAATATACCAATGGGGGAGTAAAGAACTCCACCCTAATGTAGTAGTTGCCCAGAGTTCACCAGCAAGGGTTTTTGCCTCTTACTGATAGCACCGCGCTGGCCGAACGGGGTTTGGTTCTCAGAGCTAATTTCTTCCCTCGACGGCTCGCCTTGGGCGATTCCGAACAGGAAGGATCTTCTATCTCAGGCACAGGGCAACATTTTATCCCTGCCCCGAATTGTGGAATCTTTCATGTTTGGCCCCTGAGGGCACCAACTGAGGGACACAGGGCTTTCTCCTGATGTTATCGAGACCTTCTTAAATGCTCAGGCTTTTTTTCCACTTGGAAAAAGTTCGGGTAAGATCTTAGGGCAGAAGAGGACCTCTTCGCCTCCATGAATAGCACAATGTCTCCTCTACTTCTCCCTGAAATCACCAAGCCCCCCCTTGGGTCTGGACGTTAAGACACATACATGACCTAGAATGCGTCTGTATGCATTTCTTTCCCCGGTTTCTCTGCTCCCGGGAGTCTTGGCAATGTTCACCAGCCTCCTACTAATGGCGCTGCGCTGGCCGAACAGGATATGTTTCTCGGAGTTAATACCTCTCCTCGACGGCTCACCTTGGGCGATTCCGAACAGGGAGGACCCTCATCCCTGGCCTGAATTGTAAAACCTTTCATGTCTGGCCCTTAAGGGTACCAACTGAGGTTCACAGGGCTTTCTCTTGAGGTTACCGGGACCATTTCAAGTGCTAGGGCTCCCTCCACTTGGAACTGATCTGGGCAGCTCTTACAGGGCAGAAGAGGACCTCTTCGCCTCTGTTGATAGCGCAATGTCTCCTCTACTTCTCCCCGAGTCGCCCAGTTCACACACCCCCCTCTCGGGGGGGAGCTGATCGTGGTGATGCATACATGGCACAAATGCGCCTGCATGCGATTCCTTCTACTAAAGTTCATATTACAGAACCAGCTAACTGCCAGTTTGCTTCAGTTCTGGATTTTCTGTAGAAAGAACTGTCAGCAGGCACTTGCCTCACCACTGCCAGGTTCTATGTAGCCTCCACTGCGGTTTGCCACACCTTGCACCCCTAAGAGGCATCCTTGCTAGATGCTGCACTTCTTTGCCACACTGGGACGTCCCAGGACTGCTCTTCAAAAAGAAGTATCTGACGACACCTGGTAACGTATCCATTTATAGCCTGGTCTCAGGTGCGTCTAATGATCACATCAGCCGAGGCTATAAATTCCAGTCATTGTTCATTGACGTGTTACACACATATTCACAGCTCGGTCACGACTAGGGTCATTCCCAAAGCGCTTAGCAAAGCGCAGCATCTCGTTCCGCTTTTTTCAGGGAACAAGGGTTACACATGTAACCAGAGACGTTTTACTGTATCGCAAAACAAAGATTACTGGAATACAATGTTTTTAGTTAAATCAGCATTAATGAAAGTCAGTAAAACAAATACTGCCATAATGTATAAATCTTTATTTCTATTTTTTATTTTTTTATTTCATGTCAATGGGAATTTTGGAGTGAAATGTGGATAATTGTCATGAAAATAATGTCACAAATTCTAAATAAATAAATATTTAAAAAATGGTCCTAAAAATAGGATTATAGAAGTATTTTCTCTTTGAGCAAAATATAAATCCTTATTCCGTTCTTTTGAATTCGGTGTGAAATATCGCCCTTAATATGATAGGACATGTTCTTGACAGGTTTTGTGAGATTCATTCATTTATGCATCATAAACCAGCTGAATAAAACATCTCAAATAAGCCTAAACTGGGTTGTTGTGTTAACTAATTTAAGCTTGACTAGCTGATCCGTCAGCCTGGCCAATCTGGTCTTCAACTGACAAGTGCCCAAAACTCCTCTAAAACCAACCAAACAGATCAGGCTTACCAAACTGGAAGATCAGCTAAGACCATTTTAGACTGGTTAAAGAACAGGTTGACAGACAGTTTATCCTTGACTGAAGAGCTGAAGCAGCAAGCATGACAATAAGAAATCGTTAGTGGGAGTTAGTGAAATTATTTAGTCAAACATATTTACCAGAAAGAAGCCATTGTGCTGCGATGTCTCTTTATTACGGTTCTTTTTTTCCTGTCAACGACAGCAGCACATACAAACAAACATGCAACAGAAGTTAAAAATGTTGTTAAAATGAAGATAAGTGTCAAGATAAGAAATGTAAACATAAGTGGAACTGAGTCTGAAATTCTGACAAGAGTCTGGAATGGTGATGGATTTAACAGAAGTTTGACACAAGAAAAAGTGCAGCTCCCAAATGTCATTGGCCATGTACACACTGTAGCTAATTTGTTGACACTCGCCTTCTGTGTGCTTTGTCGTGTTCTATACACACAAAATTAGGTTATTTACAAGAATGACAACACATTGTCTGAGACCAGGAGCAGGTTTATGATTTCTGAGGCCCCAAGCAATCAACCAACCAGGGTTACATTTCGAAACATTTTGCTAAAAGAAATGTCAAAATGAAATTAATTAATAATTTTAAATTCTTCCTATCGGCCATTGTAGCCAAGTACATTCAAAATGTTTAATGAAATTCAAATCTAGTTAAAGATAATTAATGCATGCTTTCCACAATATAGTGATAAAAAAGCAGTATTTACCTACATATATGTTTACAAAATACTTTGTGTGTGAGTGTGTGTGCTTGCGTGTGTGTGTGTGTATGTGTGGGTGTGTTTGTGTGAACCGGTTGTGCAAAACATACTACTTCACCTAGTAACATTTTGAAATTCAGTTGTTACGGTATATAATAATATTATAACCCAACAATTATTTGTTGTCATCCAGTTTGTCATTATAATATTATACAGTTTTATTATTATTACTTTGAGGATTTGTTATATACAATAGTAATGTAGTTCTGTCTTATTTACTTTGACCTGGAGCTTATATTCTATTGCTGCAGTGTATTGTTCATCATGTTGCAAAAGGCTGTATTTTACATTTACATATTAAATATATAAGCCACGGCAAGCCCCTCAGCACACTAGAAAATAAGAGAAAAAAAAAACATTGCCGTTTATCAAGTGCTGAAAATTTGCTTGGTGCAGAATAATCTGCGATGATGTTAAAACATTTTAACAGTCACCTCTTTGCAGCCTGAACTTGTTCAGAACGTTAAATCTTTGTGCCACCTGCACTTAAAACAGTGTAGATGCAGTCCAATGACTGAAACAGAACGCAGGTATCTCGAGATGCGTTTTTGAAACATGCGTTTTAAAAAGTTATTTTGAACTTGACACAGTGTCTAAAAATGTGATGGTCCCCAGCAGTCAAGGATGTTCGTCTAGCACTTGTTTAGCTAGAAAAGCAATGGAAAAACAGAATAGACACAGGCTTCCGTTTTGCGTTTGCGCATATCTATGTGAGTGAGCATGCGTGGGCGAAACATGTCATAAATTACAAACCCGAACCCAAAGTTCTACTGACCCGAACCTGGCAAAGAAAATTGGCAAAGAAAATTGACAAACATTAATTTGTCTCTAGTGGCTACTTTTACTTTGGACCAAAAAGCTTACACAAAATGGGTTAAATGGCTGGAATAGACGTTTCTTGTTTACAGCTGTGAGACTGCAAAACATTGCTATCAACCATCATGGGTTCTGGACTCCTTTATACCTCAAACACAGCAGGAAAAGAAAATGCAAATAAAACATTGCAATTAACCATAAAATGTGCATAGTTAGGATAGGAAAATAAAAAGATCTCATGGAATCATGTTTCAATACCTTAATTTTTGCAGAATGGCTTGTTGTAGGTATCGCTGCAGTTTCTTGGTGAAGTTAATATTATAGGCGCTTCAACAATAATGACGTTTATTTGCTTTCACACAAATCACGAGTAAAATGCCAGATTATCAGTTCATAAACACAAATTTAAAGGTTTTCAAAGTTAAGGATTAAGGTAAGGAGGTCGGTTTTGTTGATTTAAAATGCTGGTTACGTATATAACCGTGGTTCTGTAAATTCTGGATGACCGTCAGAGACGGTGTTACAGTAATGGATGGATGATCACAGCGCCAGCCAGATAGGTAAAAAAAAAACTATACCAACAAATTTATGTAGTGACGTAAGCGGAGCTGAGGGAAAATAAGCCACTGCAGTTCTGCACCCAGCCTCAGATCATTGTAGCACATTCCGAGTGACCAGGAACTCCGGAATTTACAGAACCATGGTTACATACGTAACGTCTCAGTTACGTATGTAACCTCCGTTCCCCGTCTGTCACTCACTTCGACGTTGTGTCGAAGAAGCAACACTAGGGTTACACTTCAAATCACGCCATGCGCTGAGCCGTGTACGTGTGCTGCTGACACAGAAGCGGGCAGGTATTTCACGTACTCTTCCCAAATGACCCAAAAAAGTCGTCGGAATCCTTTTGGTTACCCTAGAGGGAAACAAGGCGACGCTTCCAACTAGGGAACGGGCCAAGCCTGGCCGGGCCTCTTTTCTCTCTATGTTTTCTCGGCATAGAACAAGAGCAGCCGGGGCCCTTACTGCATCGTGGGAAGGGGGTCTTACCCAAATTCCTATTCTTTCAGGGGGAAAAGACCCTGCAGAGGCCACACCCGCCTGAAAGGGGAGGTAGACGTGGCAAAATACATCACATGGCCTCTTCAGTAACATGTGGGAAGAATGGCGTGGTGGTAGATCCAGCCTCGAGGTGGGGGGGGGAGTTGCTACAACACGGTGACTGGAGGGCAGTGAAGGACTGCCTAAGGGAGACGCGGGTCAGCTCGTAAGGTGACCATACTGCGGAAGTACACACAGGAGGAGTCCGTGTAGGAGGCCTGATCTGTGGAGCACCTATTCCAGTAGGGGTAGCCTGGGGTACCCGTAGTGGACTGGGTTGGCGAGTTCCTCCACTGAACTGCGGACCCAAGAGGGCTAGGGAGGAATCGACCAGGAACCTAAAAGGGGTCTCCTGGGAAGAAGGCGCACTGTTTTACCTCGGCAGAGGGAAAGGGCACTGGACGCAAGCGATTCACCCGGTCAGACCGTCGACGTGTACCGAGTTCTACGGGCTCGGACCTGAGAAAACACGGGACGAGACTGACTCAACCCTGAGATTGTAAAATCTCGCAAAGGTGTTAGGTGTTGCCCAGCCCGCAGCTCTGCAAATGTCTGCTCGGGAGGTGCCCCTAGCCAGTGCCCATGAGGATGCCACACTCCTGGTAGAGTGGGCTCGAACCCGTAGGTGGGGTGGCACGGCCTGGGTGTGATAGGTGAACAGAATGGCGTCCACCACCCAGTGGGACAGCCTCTGTTTGGAGACAGCGTTCCCTTTCTGCTGTCCCCCAAAGCAGACAAAGAGCTGCTCAGAGCATCTGAAGCTCTGGGTGCGTTCCAGGTAGGCACGCAAAGCACGTACCAGACACAGCAGTGAGGGGGCTGGGCGCTTGCAGGTTCACTACCTGATCTCTGAAGGGCGTGGTAGGAACCTTGGGCACATAGCCCAGTCGAGGTCTTAGGATCACATATGTGTCTGCCGGACCGAACTCCAGGCAAGTGTCGTTAGTAGAGAACGCTTGCAGGTCCCCGACCCAATTGATGGAGGCAAGCACGATCAGCAGGGCCGTCTTTAGGGAGAGGGCCCCGAGTCCAGCTGATTCTAGTGGCTCGAAGGGGGATCTCTGAAGACCAGCGAGGACCACTGAGAGATCCCAGGAGGGGAATAGGTTTGGCCGGGAGGGATTTAGCCTCCGGGCACCTCTTAGGAACCTGACGATTAAGTCGTGCTTACCCAGGGACTTGCCGTCTACTGGGTCGTGGTGAGCTGCGATAGCGGCAACATACACCTTCTAGGTGGAAGGGGACAGCCTCCCCTCCAACCTCTCCTGTAGGAACAGGAGCACTGACCTAACTGCGCACCTCTGTGGGTCTTCTGCCCGGGAAGAACACCAATCACAAACAGACGCCATTTCAGGGTGTAGAGTTGCCTGGTAGAAGGGGCTCTGGCTTGGTTGATCATGGCTACGACCGTGGGTGGTAGACCAGCTAGATCTTCCACGTCCCATCCAGGGACAAGCGTGGAGTTCCAAAAGTCTGGATGCAGATGCCAGAGCGTGCCCCGTCCCTGAGAAAGAAGGTCTTTCCTCAGGGGAATTCGCCAGGGAGGGGCTGTCGCGAGGAGTACAAGGTCCGAGAACCAGGCCCGGGTGTGCCAGTAAGGAGCCACAAGAGTGACTTGTTCCTCGTCCTCCCTGACCTTGCACTGGCTCACTGGGGGGAATGCATACTTGCGCAGCCCCACTGGCCAGCTGTGTGCCATGCATCTGGCCCGAGGGGAGCCTCTATGAGGGCGTACCAGAGCGGACAGTGGGAGGTCTCTCGGGAGGCAAACAGGTCTACCTGGGCCTTGCCGAACTGTCCCCAGATCAGCTGAACCGAGTGGGGGTGGAGCCTCCACTCTCCGCCAGGCAAGTTTTGTCGTGACTGCGCGTCCACTATCACATTGAGGTTGCCGGGGATGTGAGTGGCACGCAGAGAGTTAAGTAGACGACGGGCGAGTTGTGACATGTGGTGGGAGCGTACGACGCCTTGGTGATTTTATGTACGCCACCGCAGTGGTGCTGTCCGAACTGACCAGGATATGTTTGTCTCGAACTAACGGGAGAAACTTCTGCAGGGCCAAAAGGACGGTCAACAACGCAGTTGATGTGCCAACGTAGCTGGGCCAATTTCCAACGGCCTGCTGCTGCGTGCCAGTTGCAAACAGCACCCCAACCCGATCTGGAGGCATCAATCATGACCAGGACGCGTCGGGACACCTGCTGTAAGGGTACTCCTGCCCGTAAGAAACAGAGATCTTTCCAGGGTTTGAATGTTTGGCGGCAGGCGGGGGTGATTGTCACACGGTGCGTGCCGTGGCGCCATGCTCGTCTCGGGACTTGGGTCTGAAGCCAGTGTTGAAGCGGTCTCATATGCATCAACCCCAGCGGCGCGACTGCCGTGGAGGACACCATATGCCCCAGGAAAGTTTTAAAGGGACCGATGTGCCTGGCCTGAAGGCGGCGAGGCACCTCAACAGCGAGCTTTGTCGGCCTCACGCATCTCGACCAGGTTGAGCCATAGATGACGTTCCTGGACCACAAGGGTGGCCATCGCCTGCCCGAGTGCCTCCACGGTGAACTTCGAACAGGTCGGTCGCTGAGCGCAGTTCCTGCAGCACATCAGGGTCAGGACTACCCTCGTGCAGATCCCTGAGCACCATGGCCTGGTGGACTTGCAGGATGGCCATGGCGTGCAAGTTCTGGACCGTTCTGCCATCGAGGGTAGCGAGAGCGGACGAGCAGGGCTTTTGACAAAGGGAAAGCGGGGCTCTCCATGAAGACGTCAGTTCATCATGCACTTCTGGGAAAAACGGGACCGGGGGGGGGTGTAGCTGTGAGCGGCGCCCAGACCCCAGGAACCAGTCATCCAGCCATGACGCATGACGGGTGTGGGGAGGATGGAGGGTTCCAATCCAACCCCACACTAACGGCGGCCCGGGCAAGCATGTCGGACATCTGCGCATCAGCCTCAGCCTGGGCATGCTAGCCCGAAGGCAGCAGCCCAGGGGAGGCGGCAGCGTCAGATGGCGCGCTCTCCGATGGAGTGGCGAGCTCATCCATTTCGAGCTCCAGAGGATAGGTAGACCAGCCCGGAGGCGAGTCGCAGTTGCCTTGAGCACGGACGGGGGTCAAGGAGCGTGTCAGGGGGTGGGTGGTCCGAGGGGGCGTACCCGGCGGAGGTGCACCCGCTGCCCTCCCCAAATCGCCTCCATCGCCAGCCGCATCGTCCTCAATCCCGTGGGAATAAGGAGCGACACGGGGGGCGGCTGGAGTGGCGTGCTTTCTATTGAAAGCGTGCCGCGACCGCAACGTTGGCATGGTCATGACCTTACAGTGAGAGCATGAACCATCCACAAATGCTGCCTTGGTGTGATCGCCGCCCAGACACACAAGACAGCACCTGTGGCTGTCTGAAGCGGAGAGCACTCTACCGCATCCAGGAACTACACAGGGGTTGAATGGCATCCTTATAAAGACGCGTCCTGAAAAGGACGTTCAACGCCACTGTGTATTGCTCTTTCAGAGAAATAAACTCTTTTACAGAGAAAATGACTCTTTATAGGAAAACTCTTTTAACTCTGCGCTGTCGAAGCGCCCAGGGGCAAACTGCACGCCGTGCAGAGAAGAGAAATGCCGCTGAAGTGTGCCGTAGATCCAACAGCAAAGCAGAGCATCAGAGGATAGAAGCAGGAAACTGGTGTGTCACTTACAGCTGGCTGCATACACGACCATCGGCTCTGAAGAAAATTACTGAATGAACGAGTGTATTTGCCTCGCCTTTATATCCGTATCCGGGGGAGGGGTATGCAAATACTGTTCGCCAACTCTCATTGGCCTTTTTTCATAGATCAGAGGCATATTCGGCGCTCAAGAGAGACCCCTAGTGTTGCTTCTTTGATACGACGTCGAAGTGAGCGACAGACGGGGAACCAGTGTTCTGTTTCATTCCTCTTGACTGCCAAAGATGGTGTTACAGTAATGGATGACCAATACAAACAAAATCATGAGGAATGATTCACCAGACAACAGGGGTCATCACTGGAGAACAGAAGAGCTCACATCATGAGATGAGGCAACACTGACATTGTAAAATCTTGCAAAAGTGCATGGGGAGGACCAGGTGGCCGCAGCACAGATGTCCATGAGGGAAACACCCCTGAAGGCAGACCATGAAGAAGAGACTGCCCTGGTGGAATGGTAAGTGACTGTCTCAGGCAAGCATCGTTGAGCCTTCTTGCATGCCATGGTGATGACCTCAACAATCCACCCTGACAGCTTCTGTTTGGATAGAGGGGCACCCTTCTTCACACCACCAGGAGTCATCCAGGGAGCTGAGTTAGTGGGATATCCATGGATAAGAGCACATGGTTTTACCTCAGCGGAGGTAATCCTACCGGAGTTCTACCAGCTCGGACCTGAGAAAACACTAGACGAAACCGACTCAACCCTGAGGTTGTAAAATCTTGCAAAGGTATTGGGTGTCCACCCGTCTTCAGGGAGAGGGCCTTAAGTCCGACTAATTCTAGCGGCTCGAAGGGGGTCTCTGAAGGCCCGAGAGGACCACTGAGAGATCCCAGGAGGGGAACAGGCTTGGCTGGGAGGGATTTAACCTCCGGGCACCTCTTAGGAACCTGATAATTAAGTCCTGCTTACCCAAAGGCTTGCCGTCTACTGTGTCATGGTGGGCAGCGATAGCAGCTATACACCTTCAAGGTGTCTACGACCTTTCCTTCTGTGGAAGGAAAGCCGCAACCGCAACGTTGCCATGGTCATGTTCTCGCATACAGCGCCTGTGGCCGCCAGGAGCGGAGAGCACTCTTCCACATGCAAGAATTACACAGGTGCAGAAGGGCATCTCAAAGCCAGGACGTTCAAAGCCAGCTGTGTATATGCTCTTTTAGAGAAAATAACACTTTTACTGCGCTGTCGAAGCGCGCAGGAGCAAAGCTGCTCTGCCGTGAGAGAAGGGAGAAAGCCACTGATATGCACCATAGATCCAACAGCAATCGTATTCAGAGATGGGAGGAACAGTGTGTGACTCGCTGCTCGCTGCATACACAACCAGTCGGCTCCGAAAAAAATTTCTGAATGAAACAGACGCATTTCCTTCCCTTTATACCCGTATGTCCGGGGGCGGGACATGCAAATTCTGTCTGCCAAATTCTCATTGGCCTTTTCTCATAGATCAGAGATGCAAAAGGCTCTCAAGAGAGACCCCTAGTGTCGCTTCTTCGACACAACGTCGAAGTGAGCGGCAGACGGGGAACTTATGTTTTTGATGGTAATTTTAGAATGGCATTTTATATATTATATATCCATGTGCCCTCACATGAACACAGTGTAATATTTAACAATGTGCCCTCTCATGAATATCACATTTATTTCAGATGGATATATTTTACCATGCTCCTAATTTTTTGTACATAACTACATCATGAAATTAGCAAGTTTAGACAAAAGTTAATTTTGTCAGTACAGAGAAAAAAACTTAAAACTAAATTTAACTTTAAACAAATTTTGTTAAAAAAAACTATCAAATGGAAAACTATAACCTGTTTCTGTGAGCATGAATTCACAAAATATACCGTGCTTGCGCTTTGTCTTCTGAATCAAATGAACGACCAAGCAAAAACAAAAATTGTAGCAATTTTCTCTACTCTACAGTTAATTTTATCAAACTAACAAATTCTGGACATCAGGAAACTTTCCTAAGGTAAATGTGTACTGTATAGTTAAGGGAAAGTTGACGCCTTCCCACGGTTGATACACTGATTTGCCGATTACATGAGAGATTATCATTTCAGCCAATGGCATTGTGTCTTTCAAAATCCCCTATCAGATAAAACAACAGTTTTATCAAAAACAACAGAAAACATACAACAGTAAAAAAATCATGTTTTTGACCAAAATATTTTTTTTCCCCAAAAATGGCCCATTGTTAAGTATGACTCACTTTGATGGAGCACGTCACAATTCAATATGGGTTATGGGATTTGTATTGTTTTGGGTCGCACTTAAAATCTTGGTTCTTTGCAGTGTGTACGAGGCCAATCTCTTATGCAAAATGTTTCATGAAATACAGTATGTATCTGGTGTTGTAGCAAAATATTTACAAAAACATTTAAATAAAGAATCATGCTGAACAAAAAACAAGTGAAAAACATATAGTGCACACTCAAAAAATGTGGTAGCCACTGCCAAGAGAGGCAGCCTTCCTACCTTAAACTCCTTCTCAATGTTGGCCAGCTTGGCGAGCTCATTGCTTAGCTCAAGAGCAGTCAGTACAGGGTCTTCACTAGAGAGTGAGAGGTATGCGGGGCTCGCCAGACCACGGTACGCATTTATCCTGGACCGCGAGTGGCTAAATGAGTCCTTCCTTTGCTTCTCTGTGCAATCTGCACATTTGCAGAAATAGTCGTGTGGCCGTTCGATCCTGGCTCCCTTCATGAGCAACATGTGCACCACCTCGTACTTCTGGCAGTGGGCAGCCAAGATGATTGGTGTGATATCAGGAGAGAACCGTGTACCATCCTCGTCGTATGAATAGAAGTCATCGTCCTGCAGCTCACAGGGGCTACGAGTCAGCCGCTCACCACTCGCAAATGACGGGTGACCCAGCAGGGCTTCTACAATACGCACGTAACCTTTGGAAATAGCCAGCAGGAGCGCATCCCCAACACGGGCCAGGTTGTCTCGCCGCAGGAGCAGCTCGGTGACCTCCAGGTGCTCGTTGCCAACGGCCAACTGTAGTCCGTTCTGTCCCATGTAGTCAACACTGTTCACGTTGAGTGTGGTTGACTCTTCCAGCATCTTACGGACCACCGGAATGTTGCCATATTCTGCTGCATCCAGGAAGCGTTCTTCTTCTGCCGTAAGGCTGCTGCCACGGGCGTTGAACATGAACGCAGGTCCGCGGACTGCCTGACGACGACCCTTTTCTCGTGGTAGAGTCATCCTGCGATGGGAAAAATGATCCGAGACTTTCCTGCAAGTGGAAAAAAGATAAAAGTAATTTTACCTTTGGTACATTACAATTACACTATATGCTTTAAAGAAAAGACTGAGCTACAGCTACAAAAAAGAGACCAATGTAACTACCACACTTAATTTTGATTAGGACTTCATCTCATCCAAGTGGAAATGACTTTCTCCACTCTTGGCCACTTGGTAATATCTTGTATCAGTCTTTGACAAACATCTGACAAGTTGACCCCCTGACTGAGAGCTTAACAAATGGTGTATCATTAGGGAAATTCTCACAGAGGGAAGGAAAAGAGAAGGTGTTTCATGGCAGAAGGTCCTGCTGATGGTGAGATCGCCCTCTGGCATTAAATAGCTTTTTAATGAAACATAACAGTTGACAAAATTAGACAACAGGTGGGTGTCTCGTCGCAGTGACATCTGTGCCAAAATCAAGCTGGCCCACATTTATTAAGCACCTGAGTCCTCCAGGACAGTACTACATCAACAGTAGTCGAGAGTGAATGGAGCGTTCTTTAGGTGCAGTAAGTGAGTTATGTGAGTTAGCCATTCTGGAATTTCTGCCAGACTTAGCCCTTGAATCAGTGACACCCCCTCTTCCAAAATCTTGCCCTCGTTAACTGCTGTTGTATCAGTAAGAGATTGAGTAGAGAGAATCACAAGGTTACTGAAGTTGTAAAAAGCAACTGTAGCTAAACAGCATTCTCAAACGACAAACTACAGTAACTGTCAACTGCTTATGAAGCTGAATATGGCGTTTAACTTGAATGTTTTGCTTTAACTATGTTACTCACAATCTCTGCAATAACATTCACTGTAAAATCAGTTTAAAGGTCCAAGATCAAATTTCTGTGATGGTGGTCTGTAAATAATCAACACCAATTTAAACTGTAACACTATAATCCACTGAACACACTTATATTACTATCACTTATTAGCCACATTTTTATTCCCATTATTAATTCAAATTGGCACTACTCTGAATAAACTCTGTAGAAGGCCATGCCTTCTCATAAATAATTATGAGGAAGTATAAAGCGCACATCTCTCCATCTTATCCCTTAATTCATTATTGATTTCAAAGCCATAAAGCATATTTTCCTAAAAAGCAGCAAAGTAAAATACATGCATGTTTTCATTGTCTTCCAAAAAAAAAAAAAAGTTTGGAAAAAGATAATTGAACTTAATTAAATTAAGGAAAACTTTTACATGCGATTAAATAAAAATTTTCCACAAAATAAATACATAAATAACTGGTTTGAACTGATTTTTTTCTAGTTTTAGCTGTACAAGCTTAATTTCCTTTTATTAGAGCAACTAGATAAGATCTAATTATTTGTCTTAGTTGGTCCAACTAAATTAATTTTACTAATCACTAGTATATACCAGGTGAGTATGTGTAAGGATAATAAAACTGTTATACTGTCAGACTGATAACAACTGCTTATAGAGCAAAGCAGCACTCAAATCAAACATCTCTTGAAAGTGAGAGTCCATCCTCAATCTAAGAACAAGAGCCAATCTTCACCACAATGGTAACTCCAAAAACTCCAGCCTAACAAACACTCATTTGAAATATAATATAACATAACATTAAACATGAACAAATCTTTTCCTATTCTTCACTATTTAAATGGATAAAATAACACTTTAATAACCTTTGTTCACCCCATTTAGTGACATGCAATGCAAGCTGGGAAATAGAAACCCTCTGTCCAGTTTCATCAATGCTACAAAAGTATTCATGTAGTTCTAGCTCAAATTGATTATGCATACTTCAATTTTACAAATTTAATTGGATAGAACATAATGAAATCAAGTTAAGACAAATTGTTCTAGAATTGTGTTGCTTTAGTTCATTTTCATTAAGTAAACTAAAACACCTGCAGGAGTATGCTACTCAAAGTCAGTCATAGTGATAGTATCTATGACATAAGTACCCTTTTTTTTAATTGAGTGACATATACATAGCAAGTTAATGTTTGATTTTTATGTTTACTAATATTTAATGAAAGGAGTGTTGACTTAAGATATTTGGTTCTTAATACATTTCAAATTAATAATTAGATTTATCAAAACATGCAATAAGCAATCCAAAAGTGTTCAGATTAGATTGCCTAAAAAGAACCCGTTTACATTTCAGAAGTATCAACACTGTATACTGAGTCATAACTACTGTATACAAACCATAACTGACACATTAGACAATCACAGACCTCTCTGAATTAACACAAAATTAATAATACACAAACAAAAATCACAAAATGTCAACAAAGCTTGAAAAGTCACAGGCAAGTAGAATCCTTTTATTTCTGTGCTAGTTCTCTTTCTGATAATAAAATTCAACAAAACTCTTTCAAGACTTGAAATGGCTTTAGTACAAATCTTTATCATCTGCATGCTCTTCGAAGTGATGAAGCAGCATTTGGCTAGATAAACACATAATGAGTTTATTTAATTTATAGGCTGAATTTGAAGTAAGTAAGATGGACCTCGTCTCCTCTGCAAGACTTACTTGGAAATTGATTTCATAGAACCCAGCATCCAAAGGTCCCTTGAGCATCAACATTACGAGAGGCCAGAGAGGAGGGAGGCATTCAGTTCGAAATCTGGTGCACAAACTCTCAAGGAAGATACTTTCCCCAGCTAATTCTTTAAACGCAAGGAGCTTACCTAAACCCTAAAACACCTGAACCTGACAAATAATCGAAAATGGCTGCTCTGAAATGTGATATGAATTAACAAGACATTGTTTTATTTTGGTTAAACTTCCCGTGTTCCATTCAGCACATACACAAACATGTGCACACACACACGCGTGCACACACTCAAAAACTAGTGAAAATGGTTCTATTTTGCATTTTTCTAATTTAATACACATTTTCATGACAAATTATATCAGCAGCATTACAATGTGAGTGAAAAGGTGAACTGTTAGAAAAAATATGCAAAAATTGTACCTTTAGGGGTACAATAGCTTGCCACGCCCTCAAAGGTAGACCCACTGTACCCTTTATATGTTAATTGGAATGTATTCATACCATAACTGTCACGAAAGACTACATATTAGTACCCTAAGTGTCTTATCTGTCCCTAAAAGCTACATATTACTACCTTAAGGCAGGGGTCGGGAACATATGGCTCACAAGCCACAAGTGGCTCTTTGTTAAAAAACAAGTGGCTCGCAGGGTATCTCACCATTTAAAAACACATGATAATTTAAAACTTTCTAGAGATAATTTTCTCAAAAAAAAAATTGTGCGATTGCAAAGCTTGAAGTCAATGACACTATTTTGATTTACTTTCTTCTTAATTTGTCATACAGCCTGCTCCTGGTGAACAAGGTTTGGAACGAACACCCGCCAAATGCAGATTTTTCTGATGTACCAGCCACTGTAGAGGGTGACCTGTAAGACTTCTTGAAGTGATATATAATAAGAAATTAGACACAAAGATGCCTGTTTGATGAAACATGTGATTATATTTTGAAGAACAGATGAAAGAAAAGCTGCAGATGCGCGTCTGATTTTATATGTGTGCGCAGTGAGCTCTGCTGTTCATGAGTGCAATGAAAGCACTTCTCCAAGACACGCACATGCATAGAGCTCTGGGCCTCATTTTCCAATAACTATTGATCTTAGCTGTTAAGGGCATTTTCTACGAGTGATTTTATGAACCTTCATTATTTTTTTTATGTGCGGCCAGGGTGAGAAATGGCACCCACCACAACTTTAAATGTGACAAGGCTCAATCCAGTTTGTGAGCTCCTCGTCCCAATGCAGGTATTTCATGCGTGAGTAATTTTGCTCATCTACCCACAACAGGCTGGTGACCTGTAAGTCGTCTCGGAGTGACACATGACAAGAAATGCTGTTAGTCACAAAGACACATGCTTGAAGAAACTTGAAGAACAGACAAATAGAAGCCATCATTGCTTGTGTCAGATTTGCTGTTTGTTCAGAGACGTGCAGCGGGACACTGTCTCGAGGAATACGTGCACCTAAAGAGTTATCAGTCCTTTTTCTCTGTTTCATTTGTCTGAAAACTGTTTGCAAGAATAATGTTGTCTATAAGAATGTTGCAAATGATCTCTGATCATCTCAGGAGTTCCTGTGAGTTTTATATATATATTTGTATTAAGACCCTGTTAATTCAGAAAGAATATGCCGTCTTTGAGTGGAAATGTCTACTGGCATTGCAGAGTCTGGACAGCGCGTGCAAAGGACAACCACTGTAAAGTGGTGCATCAATCACACAAATGGCCATTTTGACTGTGATGTATCGCAAGACGATTCTGCATTAATAAGCATGTTTATCCCAAAAAATAATATGTCAACATTAGGGTTATCAATCTAGAAGCTAAACTTAAACTTGAAGCGTTGTCATTAGTGGCGTTTGCTAAGGCAAGTGTGAATATTATTTTTGCTAATTTTTCTACGCAATCAATAAATTAATAAATAAAGCCATATCTAGAGACCAGATCCTCAAGACTCTTTGTGGGCTCTTTTGTATTTGGTCAGTAATGAAACCTCCAACAAATTTTGTGGAGATGTTAACGGATATGTGCAGGTTGCGGATGGGGGGGCATGAGCAGGTTAAAAACAAAAGTAGAAGCAACGTCACAAGAATGTGGAATATGTGTAAACTCTGAGTTATGATTGGTAGGACAGTACACATGTACGCCACCACATTTTGAGCATTTCTCCATATTATTTATAAGATGGAATGATTCCCTCCGATCACAGTTCTGACTCATGCATGAGCTCCGATTACAGCGGAGAATTCAAAATAATCGCGGACATTACAGAGGTGCGTGGCCAGCATGAGTTAAACAGCGGAACAGATGTGAGCGGGGCTTCGTGGTAAGCTTGCATTAGAGCAGATATTTCAAACTCATGGACATAACAGCTGTTCTGGGCAGTCGCAAGACGATAATAACACTTCGGTCACAAGAGTACATTTTACACTAAACACCTTGAGATCTGAATCACTCGTTAGAATGGACCACAGCCCATAACAGGACAGGCATGAGCGTTTGTTGGGTGCAGTTCTGCTCCTCGCTGAACATATAAATGCTGTTTATGAGGGGAGGCTGTTAGACAGACTGCTGATTCACTTATTCTCAGTGAGTCTGATTATGTTCAGGATAAGAAGACTTCTGTACCCTACTCATGGAATCAGGGTTACATACAGTATCAGTACATACTGATTTTTACTTTAGAAAATCAGGGCCAAAGTGTTTAGTTCTATTGTCCCTAAACTCTTACATATGTTTCCCTGGCTTATGCAATAACCATTAATGCTCTCATGTATTAAGCAGAAGCATTAAACAGGGGTTTAATTCATTCAGATATGAGTGAAGTAGAGCGTATTGAACAGCTTTCTGAATGATGCATTGGGATATTCATTGTTTACATTAGAATATACAGTGATGCAAAACACAGTGGTACAACAGCCCCACCTCAAACAGAGCTCATGGAGGGAAGCACGACAAATACCTTCTTGACTTGAAGCCAATCAAGCTCCATTCTATATACGTTTAAAACTCATTCAAAGTGTCATGGTGGATCCAGGCTCCATAACTCAGGTTGGGTGCATTTTCGTTGCCATCACATATATTTGAATGATCCTACTTCCCACTTCTGAAATCCTAATTATGAGTACGTCCCATTCAAGTGTGGAACGAAAAAGGAACATGGAGGACTCAAAGTAGATTCTTGCATATTTATTGGGGAACTCTTATTTTCACACTGTAATATTTGTTTGTCAGTCAGCTTGCTGATGTAACGATGCTGGCAAGGACAATGCTGTAAAGATGATGGAACCCAAGTGCAATTTATTACTTGAAGAGTGATATATCAAACATGAAACCAATCCAAAACATTAACTGAACTTGACTTGACTATAAAACATAAACTTGACTATGAACTAGCAAAAACGAGACTTGGCATAAAACAACAAAGTTACATACACAACAAAGTTCAATACTAGACAAAGGACAATGGTAAACATGAGGGCTTAAATACATGACATGGGAGAAAATAAACCAATGATCAAACAGAACACTAAACAAGATAGACAATTAAACTAAACCAATGAAAAACTATAACTGATAACAACCTAATGAAACAATAAACCAATGAAAACAAGACACATGAACATGGAGGGAAAACAAGACATCAAATGACTAGAGAATCAGGAACTAAACTTTTCAAAATAAAAGACATGGAATCAAAACATGAACAAAAACACATCTAAACATGACAGCTGACTTTAATGGAATGTTTATGAAATTCATGCTATTGTATGTAAAAAGGTACAAGATGCATAAAATACTGAAACATGAAAATGTATATGACCAAAACAATAAGCAAGCACTAATAAGGTAGCTGCATTTAGAAAAATGAATCCACCAAGGGCCATCTCGACATTATCTCTAAATTGAGGATTCTCGGTACAAGGTTTCCTTTACAGGACAAGTTCTACAGTATCTAGCAACAGCTTTCTTAATGAAACTTATATAGTATGTTATAGTGGGAAGATGGCATTTCATGATTTAATTTCTATATATATATATATATATATATATATATATATATATATATATATATATATATACAGTATATATATATATATATATATATATATATATATATATATATATATATATATATATATATTAGGGCTGTCGATTTAACGCGTTAATTCAGTGCGATTAATTTTACAAAAGATAACGCATTAAAAAATGTACGCAATTAATCGCACTGCTCCCGGACCATAATAAGGAAGATTCCTGAGAAATGCAAGCTTGTGGTACCACCTGTTTACTCCAGAGGGCAGTAAGTGAAATTGCAGATGTATGAGCAATGTGCAGTTTATACAGTGAAGAAAACACTTCAGTGCATCCGGAAAGTATTCACAGCGCTTCATTTTTTCCACATTTTGTTATGTTACAGCCTTATTCCAAAATGGATTAAATTCATTATTTTCCTCAAAATTCTACAAACAATACCCCATAATGACAACGTGAAAGAAGTTTGTTTGAAATATTTGCAAATGTATTAACAATAAAAAACAAAAATCACATGTACATAAGTATTCACACCCTTTGCTCATTACTTTGTTGAAGCACCTTTGGCACCAATTACAGCCTCAAGTCTTTTTGAGTATGAAGCTACAAGCTTGGCACACCTATTTTTGGGCAGTTTCTCCCATTCTTCTTTGCAGGACCTCTCAAGCTCCATCAGGTTGGATGGGGAGCGTCATTTTCAGATCTCTCTTGAGATGTTCAATCTGGTTCAAGTCTGGGCTCTGGCTGGGCAACTCAAGGACATTCACAGAGTTGTCCCATAGCCACTTCTTTGTTATCTTGGCTGTGTGCTTAGGGTAGTTGTCCTGTTGGAAGATGAACCTTCACCCCAGTCTGAGGTCCAGAGCAGGTTTTCATCAAGGATATCTCTATACATTGCTGCATTCATCTTTCCCTCAATCCTGACTAGTCTCCCAGTTCCTGCCGCTGAAAAACATCCCCACAGCATGATGCTGCCACCACAATGCTTCATTGTAGGGATGGTATTGGCCAGGTGATGAGCGGTGCCTGGTTCCTCCAGACATGACGCTTGCCATTCAGGCCAAAGATTTAAATCTTTGTTTCATCAGACCAGAGAATTTAGTTTCTCATGGTCTGAGAGTCCTTCAGGTGCCTTTTGGCAAAGTCCAGGCAGGATGCCATGTGCCTTTTACTGAGGAGTAGATTCCATCTGGCCACACTACCATACAGGCCTGATTGGTGGAGTGCTGCAGAGATGGATGTTCTTCTGGAAGGGTCTCCTCTCTCCACAGAGAAACGCTGGAACTCTGTCAGAGTGACCATCAGGTTCTTGGTCAGCTCCCTGACTAAGGCCCTTCTCCACCGATCACTTAGTTTGGCCAGGCGGCCAGCTCTAGAAAGAGTCCTGGTGGTTCCAAACTTCTTCCATTTACAGATGATGGAGGCCACTGTGCTCATTGGAACCTTCAATGCTGCAGAAATGTTTCTGTACCCTTCCCCAGATCTGTGCCTCGATACAATCCTGTCTCAGAGGTCTACAGACAATTTCTTGGACTTCATGGCTTGGTTTGTGCTCTGACATGCACTGTTAACTGTGGAACCTTATATAGACAGGTGTTTGCCTTTCCAAATCATGTCCAATCAACTGAATTTATCACCGGTGGACTCCAATCAAGTTGTAGAAATATCTCAAGTATGATCAGTGGAAACAGGATGCACCTGAGCTCAATTTTGAGTGTCATGGCAAAGGCTGTGAATACTTATGTACATGTGATTTTTTAATTTTTTTATTGTTAATACATTTACAAAGATTTCAAACAACCTTCTTTCACGTTGTCATTATGGGGTATTGTTTGTAGAATTTTGAGGAAAATAATTAATTTAATCTATTTTGGAATAAGGCTGTAACATAACAAAATGTGGAAAAAGTGAAGCGCTGTTAATACTTTCCAGATACACTGTATATGTAGATGATTTTGCTGACAATCTAAAATTAAGCACTACTGTGAATATAGAGATGATTGTACTTTTTATTTTGCCATTAAGAGCATAAATAGACTAATTTCATGATCTTTCAGGGCTGTTCAATTAATTAAAAAAAAAATCATTCAAATGGGATATGATCATGTGTGATTATTAAACTGCATAAAGCTGCAATTAAAGACGGATAAAGATGATCTGTGTACACTGTGTTTTTTTGTGTGCTTTCAGAGCAGTTCAAATGTATTGTGAAATGAAAGAACTGCAACTTCAAGCATTCACGCAATTCCAAAGATTAGTAACTGCGAGTTAGTTATTATACACTTGTACAAACACAGCACAGTATAACAGAAAAGAGGGAAATGACAGCGTTTCACCAGATGAAGAACTGAGTTGGGAATGGCATACCCATATTATTAGTATTTGTAAACAACAAAATACAAATTTGGAGTCAAAATAAAAGGTAAATAGGAGAAAAATATATGACTTCTATTTAAAAAATGATCCTCAAAATAATAATGATAATTAATTATTATATTAAAATAATAAAATTGGCTGGGTCTCACAGTAATCATGTAGTAACATGTAATTTTCATCTAGATTCCAAAAAAATATGTGGTAGTTTTTCCATATCTTGTTCATTCACAACTGTCTTTTTTATTTTTTGTAAAATATATGAAGGTACATATTGTTTTTTATTACACTACTATGTATCTTTGTATATAAAATAGGCCTTTAAATATATATATATAGTACTGTGCAAAAGTTTTAGGCACATAAAATGTTTCTCAAAAGCATTTGTATTAAGATGGTTATTTATATCATCATCTTTAGTGAGTCAATAGGAAATATAAATGTTAGACTCACAAACACTACTTTTGCAAACAGAAAAGATTAGAATAGAAGAACAGGGAGCACTGCAACAGATGTCATGTTCCCCACAGAGTCCTCCACTGAGATTATATAAAGAGACAGAAGTCATTGAGACAGTTTAAATAGATAGAAGAACAGGGAGCACTGCAACAGATGTCATGTTCCCCACAGAGTCCCCCACTGAGATTATATAAAGAGACAGAAGTCATTGAGACAGTTTAAATAGATAGAAGAACAGGGAGCACTGCAACAGATGTCATGTTCCCCACAGAGTCCCCCACTGAGATTATATAAAGAGACAGAAGTCATTGAGACAGTTTAAATAGATAGAAGAACAGGGAGCACTGCAACAGATGTCATGTCCCCCACAGAGTCCCCCACTGAGATTATATAAAGAGACAGAAGTCATTGAGACAGTTTAAATAGATAGAAGAACAGGGAGCACTGCAACAGATGTCATGTCCCCCACAGAGTCCCCCACTGAGATTATATAAAGAGACAGAAGTCATTGAGACAGTTTAAATAGATAGAAGAACAGGGAGCACTGCAACAGATGTCATGTCCCCCACAGAGTCCCCCACTGAGATTATATAAAGAGACAGAAGTCATTGAGACAGTTTAAATAGATAGAAGAACAGGGAGCACTGCAACAGATGTCATGTCCCCCACAGAGTCCCCCACTGAGATTATATAAAGAGACAGAAGTCATTGAGACAGTTTAAATAGATAGAAGAACAGGGAGCACTGCAACAGATGTCATGTCCCCCACAGAGTCCCCCACTGAACATCGAGTCAGT
>JAVLUX010000016.1:38399760-38587260 GCA_032164185.1 Moxostoma hubbsi | reverse complement strand
AGAAAATTACTGAATGAACGAGCGTATTTCCCTCGCCTTTATATCCGTATCCGTGGGAGGGGTATGCAAATACTGTTCTCCAACTCTCATTGGCCTTTTTTCATAGATCACAGGCATATTCGGTGCTCAAGAGATACCCCTAGTGTCGCTTCTTCGACACAACGTCGAAGTGAGCGACAGACGGGGAACTTAGCTTACAATTTTGGTTAGACCCTTGGCATTATGAATCCACATAAACAGTTTTCTTTTTAATTAATATATGTATTTTTTTAAATATTGACTTAAGAGTAAGCTTGTGCAATCTTTTTGTCACTGGTGTTACTTCATATTTGGAACAATAAATACATACTAGAAATGTTATTTATAAATCAGATCTATTAATAAATCTATTTAACACATGTAGTTACAGATACAGAATGAAAAAAGCTTATGAAAGAGATTTAGCTTTTACTCATTTAAATCAGGTCTGTGTAAAGTGAGATTGTGTAGCGATTACTCAATTGCACCATCATTTTTTTCCACAAAATAAAAATATTTATAGGACAGTCCTAAAAATAGAATGAAAAAAATGCTTAATATCTTTACTCTTGAATGAAGTAACTGGCTATAGAGCGGAGGAGGGCGGGGCCGCGCTGGAACAACGCACGCCCGGACCCCAATCAGCCTGATGGGGGCGCACGAGGGATAAAGGCGGCCAGTGACGACAGTTCAAGAAAGAGAGAGAATTACAGGCAGCTGCTCTGTGTGTTTATGTTTGTGTGTTTTTTGTTTATTTCTTCATTAATACTATTTATATTGTCAAGCCAGTTCTTGCCTCCTCCTTTCCCTTAACCCCCTTACATTGGTGCCGAAACCCGGGAAGGAGGAGGAATGACCGTCGCGCAGTCCTCGACACTGCCGTCCACCCAGGGGAGTGCCGCTGCCATCCGCCAGAAGACTGAGTATCCCGACCGCCCGGACGCGGAGCCATTGAGCTCACTGCCAGGGGCGGTGGAGTGCCCTGCTGTCCCCCAGAAACGCGGAGGGGTTGAGAGTGAAGCGATTCCCTGACTGCCTGGAGTGGTAGGGCCGCTGCCAGGGGTGGAGGAATGTCCCCGTGGGTCGCCGAGAACACGGAGGGGCGTTCTGTCCGCTGGGGGTCGGACTGACTCCGGTCCGCACGGAAAGGAGCAGCTGCCGTCTGCCTGAGAGGGTGGATGAGTGATCGGGGACCACGTCAAGGCGCATCAAAGAACCGGTGAGTGAGTTTTTTTTTTCTCTCTCTCTCTCTCTCTCTCTCTCTCTCTGTCGCTCCTTGTTGGCCTTTATCCCTCGCCTATTTTGTTTTGTTGTTGTTTTTGCCCTCCTGTCTCTTCCCAGGTCGAGGAAGGCAGTGAAGCTCAATGAAGAACAATGAAGCTCCAAAGAGTGCTATCCTCCAATATTAATTACTGAGATGAGATTAGAAATGGAGCATTTCTTATCAAATGAAAAGATTATTACTGACTGACACAAAAGATCTTTAATAACTGTCTTTCAGTGTTTAAAATAGATTAACAAAAATGACTGCTTTAGGAGACCAATGAAATCTTAGTGGTCATCACTAGATCTTGCCAGAAGCACCACTATACCACGCAGTATCTCAAACCACATGTTGCGAATCATTCTGTACCCTCTAAATCATGTCATTTAATCCATTTGTATGATCTTTTTTGACAATTCTGTCATGATAAATTCGGTCATATCAGTGATGTCATCTCAAAGCCTCAAACAAATGAGTTAATTTCTGATAACTTAAAAGGGACAGAAGACTTAGATTGTGCTTTTCTTGACTGAACTTCATCCAAGTAGGATGCAGGATTTAGTAAATGATTTCAAAATCTGGAAATTGGTTTGCAATCCGGGTTTTTTGTTAAGCGTGACACGACTCCAGTGGACTGCTATTTCCATCATATTATTAATAATATTTATTTGGAATTTAATTTATGTCATCCATGTAATAAAAGGGATATTGAAGTATACATTTAAGAGTAAAATAGAGCCCTGAACCTCTATACATGACCTTGGGGACAAGCACTTTTATGGTACTTTGAATTTAATATAATTGATTAAAAACAAATATTGCCTAGTTCATGGCTAAAACAGGAATAATTGTTCAATTAGCATCTTATATTATTTAAGTATGTGAATAAATTATGCCTAAACAGCGTATTTGAAGTGTATACTTTCTAGTAAGGCTGGGGACAGAAATGTGGATGTTTCTGTAGAATGACCGAATTAATACAATTATTCAAAACACAGTTTCATGAATGATAAGAAATGTATCTGTCTGGTAAATTGCCATCACTGGCAGGAAAGGAACAAAAAATTAGTATTGTTTGCTAGTTTAATTTGTTGTATTTAGTGTTCATGTATCCATTTAAATCCTGTTACAATTGCAAATAAAAATGATATCATCTTATAGTTATAAACTACTGTCCCTTTAAATAACTTCAATATAATTAGTTTAAAAAATATGCTAGGGAAAAACAGCAATAGTAAGTAATTCCTTTGTTGAAAACACAAAATATACATTATTAATAAAATGATGCCAAATCAGTAAGCAATATTTATGGCTTGTAAATTTTCCCAATTCATCCGCTATCAGCAGTTATAGTAAAAACAATAACAACAAAAAGAATTATGCATCCCGAGGGGAAACCAGAAGAAAAGAGTGATTCAAATGGGGTCAGGTTTAGAAAAGAGGCTGTAAATAGAACATCACAGAGCAGGATTATGAAATGCATATTAATCCTGAGAATATTCTCAGTCAGTTGATCTCACAAAGCAGAAGGGCGGCAGATAAATGTAATTATAATCTGGAAGCTCTTTCAGGAACCCTTACGCCTCATCTCATGAAACCCTAAATGAAAAGATCAGGTCAGCATGAACTGACTCTACAGAGGCAGTTTGTCACGGAGGAAGACAGGGAAAGACGGCGACATACAGAATAGAAAATCTCCTCGACGTTTGCATTTTTAACCTAATTATCACACAGCATTATCCCAAACACTCACAGAGACATACAAACGTGGCAAACTGCCTGGAAGCAGAGAGGCGAGCGGCCCACGAGGAAATAGAGGGAGGTAAAATCGAGAGCTGGAAGAAGACATACTGTAGGTTGCCCATGGCAACAGAGGAGAGAAATCTATCTGGCTTCTTTACATGGTGGTGGAGGATGCTGTTTTGGTGCCACTTGGCAGAGGGGGGGATCTCCTCTTCCTTTCTGCAGAGGAAGCACTGAAAGGATTTTGGCCAGCTCTAATCCTGTAAAAGCCACTCTTTGCTTTCTTGTTGAAGTGCGTTTGTTTCGTCTTTCCGTGAGCGCTGCGGCCTGTTAGCTCAGCGGGGAGTGGCGGTGAAGAAAATAAGCACTGATGAGGCTGAGAGTTCTGAGCGCCACGTCTGCTTAATTTAATTAACTGCAGTCCACTAGAGGAACACGATGATGAAATGTAAATGTGTATGCTAAAAGAGAGTACACTGTGTGTGGGCGGATTTGGGTGTTTTACGAGGACATTTTTTGAGGTTAAAAACTCTGACACAAGAGACAATCAGGCAATTGTTGAAAATACTGGATCCTCTGTCCCTAAGTCTGAGCGAATTCGGGTGGCTGTCCCATTCCTTGATAACACCGCATCAATAAAGTATCCAGCGATGACCTTGGGATCACTACTTGTAGAGTATGCATGTAGCCATATCACCATTCGTGAAAACCAGTCGATTGCACCATTGATGCAGATCCCATATGGTTTGAGTTTATCATATGAATCAACATGCCATAAAAAGTTCGGGCCTGGATTATGATACAAACGTCGCCGAAGACGATTCCGGCGCCTCAGTTGCACTCCATGGGGATCCAGTATTTTCTACAATTGCCTGATTGTCTCTTGTGTCACCACGTAGCCAGCCTGAATGCATTTCAGATGCATCATCTTATATCCGTGAAGCATACCATATCGGTTCAACTGAACCTGGAGAAACACAGCAATGTCAAGCAGATCAGAATGTTCTTTTCGTCTGAACAGGCGCAAAGTCTTGAGGTGTCTGCGCAAAGTTGACGCACTAATAAAAATACCATTTATATTACTTAAAGACAGCAGTATCTCCCAATGTCTCAGACCCAAAGTAAAATAAAACCGGATTAAACTTGAAAGGCAGGACATGTTTACTTCCATGCAATCCAGCTAAAATAGAGCTCCTGGCAGGATTTTGAGGGATCTCATTAATTCAGAAAAACAGAACAAAATATTTTTTTTTAATGAAAAATTATCTCATAATTCTGAGTTAATTAAGTCGTTAATTCAGAAAAACAGAGCAAAAACTTTTTTTTCCATGAAAAATTATCTCGTAATTCTGAGATAATTAAGTCGTTAATTCAGAAAAACAGAGTAGATTTTTTTTTCTCAAGTGAATGCAATACGCTTCCGTAGCTTCTCAAAGATTATCATGCTGAAAGTAATTAAATGGAAATGCACAGCAACCATAATATTACAAAAAATTGCATCTTTCAATTCATCCCCTAAAAAGCAACACAGTCAAAAATAATAAACTCACTAGTTTTTTGATGAAGGACTTGTGGAACATCCTATCCCTTTTGCAGGTTGTCTGCATTTTTATGATTTCTGTGACTGTCTGCATTACATCTGATCGACTTCAGTCAGTTATTTAAATGCTCCCAAACAGATGATTTAATGGCTATGAGACTGGTAGATCGAATTCCTTTCTTAAATTTTGGAGTTTGTGTGTTTAAGGTGCAGTTTCACGTGAATTGAAAGTGCACGTTCAGTCTGCATCACACAGCCTCCGTCTGTAACCATAACAACAGCCGGTAACCAGCCAGAAGCAAGTGCAAGAGATCTTCACTTTTAGGCTTACAATGAAAAATTCCTTTATATTATTAAATTAGATATTATATATATATATATATATATATATATATATATATATATATATATATATATAGTATTTTTGTCACGTGTATAATAAAACATTTCTTGTCTTAATTATCTGCCATTTTTAATCACGGTTAATGGTGAAACCGTATAATGATGTCATCCCTAAACACGTTATTTTAGTCACGTTACAGTAGCTACAGTTATTGTAAAATTTAAGTGTGCCCCCCTAGAAATTTAAAATGTTCCCTAAGTAATTCATCCTTGAACCGACATATAATTGCATGTATACTTCATGCAGAAGGCAGAAATCAGAAATAATTTTGGTTTGCTAGCAATGTTATGAAAAAAGAACCAGCTGGAACAAGATAGCTGTAAACCTCACTGACCTGGCATCAAGACTAACGCTAGGAGCTGTAGCCTTTAGCCTCCTGTTTAGCGTGCCGGCCTCTCATGCCGGCTGATGCCGGTTCGAATACCGCTTGTAGCGGGTCGAGCAGGACTGGTACATTTACTCAAAATCTAGTAAAAATCAAGTAAAACTACCAAAATGTAGCTGATGTGATATTTGTAGGTATAAGAAAACTAGAAAAAAAGGATTTAATTTAGAAAACTCCATGACTTTTCCATGCTTTTATTATTTTTTTTTTTTTTTTTTAGATCTTAGTGATTTTCAGAACTAGAAAAGTCATGGTAATGAATATGTTAAAATTTCCTGTCAGGCGTCACTGAATATTGCATCTTGCAAGCCATAGATCAACAGTGAATCAATGTCAAAGGCACAACAGGAAATTGTCAGGGCATGAATATCTGCTGCATGGTGTCGCTTAACCAGGATTCAGCACATTGGATCCGGTTTGAGATGGAAAAACATTGGGATCAAACATGCTGAATTCCTGTTTTATCTGGTAGGCAGCTCACTAGGTTTTGGAACAGAGTTAGTGTGTGTTTGTGTGTGTGTTTGTGTGTGTGTTTGTGTGAAGCTGCTCAGAGCCATATTCAGTGCAGCGTGAAGATGTTAGTTAAGGTGTGAAGATAATGATCTGTCACAGGAGATTACTGGAGAGGCAGAGACTCTCTCCACTCATGATTGCAAAGCAGATCAGCAGCGACATTCTAAAGCAGCATGCTGAAAGAAATGGACCCTCATAAGTGGCTTAAAATGCTCTTGACATGAACTGTCATGGTACCGGTGAATATGCAGGTTTGTTCTGTTTGTATTGGTTGTCTCTCCCTCATGTGTGTCAGGTGCTGCTGGCATGCATGGTCAGCGTTTCCATGGGAACACTGATTGTTCTTATGGGAACGTGATCATGCCACTAATTTGCATGCTGACAGCACCTGTTTTCCTTTGAATGTCTGCCTTTTTAAACCCTTCATTGTGTCACAGTTTTTTGCTAGATTGCTGTTGTGTATTAATGTAACTCACCCCACTCGCTCTGCCTCAGTTGGTCCTGTGTTGTGTTTGTGTGTAAACCCATTCCACAGAGGAATCGGGGGCTGAATGATATTATGATTAAGAATCGTTATCCTTTGCCGTTGATGTCTTCAGCTTCAGCTTCAAACTCATGCAGGGGCACTTTGAATATCTGGTTATGCTATTTGGATTGGTAAACACACCAGCTGTCTTCCAGGGTCTTGTGAATGATGTGCTCAGAGACATGGTTGACCATTTTGTGTCTATCTTGATGATATTCTGATCTTCTCCCAGAATATCCAAGACCATGTCCAGCATGTCACAAATGTGCTTCAGTGACTGCCATAGAATTGGCTATACATTAAGGTGGAGAAGTGGGCTTTTCATGCGTAGTTGGTTCTGTTCCTGGGGTTCATTGTTTTGTCCGAGGGAGTGCACATGGAGCTGTCTCTGATTTGTCAACCCCAGATTCCCGCAAGGCTTTGCAGAGGTTTATGGGGTTCGCTAACTTTTATCGTCGGTTCATTCGTAAATACAGCCACTTACGGATTTTGCCTCTTACGGATTTCACCTACACCAGGGTCAGTCCTTTCAAGACCCTGTTCTCACATAGCCATGGATTTTGTTACTGGTCTTCCTCCCTCCCATAGCAACACAATCATTTTGACTGTTATGGACCGGTTCTCGAAGGTGGCTAACTTCTAACTTCATTCCCCTCCCCAAATTACCCACAGTGAGCAAGACAGCAGTGACAGTTTCAATGAGGTTTCTAACAGAGGCCTCCAATTTGTGTCAAGTTTTTGGGCAGAATTCTGCTGACAAAATGGGGACTAATGTGAGTTTATTCTCTGGGTTCCATCCCCAGACAAATGGGCAGGCAGAGTGGGCTAATCAAGAGCTTGAGATGACCCTGAGCTGAATGGCTTCCCAAAATCCATCTTCTTGGAGATCTCATTTAGTCTGGGTCCCGTATGCCCACATCTCTTTGCCATCATCATCTACGGGGTTATCACCCTTCCAGTGTAGCCTCAGATACCAGCCCCATGTGTTCTCTGCCCAAAAGCCCAATGTTCAGGTCCTGTCCGCACACACATTTATTCAGAAGTGCTGTCACACCTGGAAAGCCACCAGAAAAGTCCTCATACGGACTGGCACTCGTGTTAAGAGGTTGGCGGACTGACATTGGTCTGAGCCCCCAGCTTATGTGTGTGGTCAGAAGGTCTTGTTGTCCTCCAAGGAGGGGCCGTATTGGGCCATTTTCCATCATCAAGGTCTAATCCAGTGGTGTTACATCTCAATTTACCTCCATACCTTAAACGCATCCATACCATATTCATTATTTTTAGAATCAAAATAAAAAAATTTCAATTCCAATCTCAAACAGCGCACCCATCCCGCCTCCACTGTGCCTAGTTGAGGGCACACCAGCTTATACGGTCAAAAGGTTGATCGATGTCAGGCGGAGGGGCAGTGGGATCCAGTACCAGGTTGACTGGAAGGGTTATGGACCTGAGGAGAGATGTTGGGTCTGGGACATCCTGTATAATGCCCTCATTGATCAGTTCCATCTTCATCACAGTAACTCTGCTGGGGACACCAGGAGACGTCCCTGGGGGGTGGGAGAGTACTGTCATGGTCCTAAAGTACTGTCATCCACCTAATTCGGTGGTTTGTTATGATTTTTTTGGGTTGTCTCTCCCTCATGTGTGTCAGGTGCTGCTGGCATGTGTGGTCAGTGTTAGAATGCTGATCATGCCACTAATTTGTGTTAGGACCTGTTCTCCTTTAACAGCTTGATGCTTCTCTTGCCCTTGCGCCCACATGCTCTTCACTGGAGGATTCCTCACAGGACTGCTCTCTACACTGCCACGATGCATACATGCCTACGAACACATTTGTCATGGAGGGTTCCTCCCAGATCTGCTCTCTACACTGCCACGACACACACACACGCCAACGAACACACTCATTGCCTTCCCGCTGCAGTCGGTGCCGTGTCCCTCACTGTTTGCCAGCCCTGCTATGTTCTTGAATTAAAATTCGGTGAACTGTTCCTCTGCTCATGGGATTCCTTCTTGCCAGTGTGACAGGAACTCCATTAATGCCAACTCAGGCACACAAAACAAAGAGTGTGAAGTACACACGAAGCGCACGAGAGACTCAACTAATACACACAGATTTCAACAGAACTCAGAGTCTAATATTAGCATGTTGCTAATATGACTCTAAAATACAAAAAATAGCACAAATACTAGGTATAATGTTTATGTTTTAGTAATCATAGTTGCTGAGATTGTGTTGCATTCATTTTCAAAGTGATTCGATTTTTCCAACTGAAAAAAACAACAACATACATTTACATTGAGGAGGGGACCTAACTACGTTTTTCAATAGTGATATACTGTACAATGGTGTGCACAGAAGTGGGACAGCAGGGGTGGAATCTTTAAATCTCTTAATTATCTCACAATCACAGTATAATGTGTCATTATGAGATTTCTTTGTAAATCACAGAAGCATTAAAGAAAATTAGGCAAAGGTGTCTTTTCCAGCATGCGCTACAGCGGGGACAGATTCCACGCTAAAGTGATCATCCTTATGCCCTACTCACACCGAAGTGCCGAGCCCTTGAAGTAGGTACTATGAAGGGAACATGGCATTATTGTAGGAATGTACTCTTCACTAACAGGCCTGTGGAAGAGGACTTTGAGAAAAGATACATTTCCTCACTTTCGTTGGAACAAGACTTCGAGTGGCATCCCCTCCCACGTCAGTGTCCTTTAAGGAAGCAAAAACAGAAAATTGAAGTGTTGCTGCCTTAGACGAGTAACAGGTCTGAAATAGTCCACTCCATGTATTATATTGTCAGTTCATCAAAAGAATATTTTTTTCCCTTTTCTCCCAATTTGGAATGCACCATTCCCACTACTTAGTAGGTCCTTGTGGTGTAGTTACTCACCTCTGCTTCTGAGACTGTCAATCCACACATCTTACTTGACTGTAACTGCATTTCCAACATCGCACACTTGCAGTGTATACAGCTGTATTAATTATAATGGGATCGGTCACACTGATTTTAGTGTACATACAAATTCAATATGTCTTTAACTGTCATAAACTGAAGGAGTTGTCTGATTCATTATTGCTGTACGGTCCTAAATATTAATTGTAGAACATGGTAAAATAACATTTCATTCATCTGAAAGGAAATGAAGTCAAATGGTGTGTCCGAATATCCATACTTCCCTACTATTATAGTATGGCAAATACAGTTTGCCAATGGAGTAGTATGTCCGAATCCTCAGTTTTCATGAAGCAGTAAGCAAGAAACACTAGGATGACCTGTTATTTCCAATGAGATTCTGAAGTGCAGATGGACTAGACACTTTACGATCCCATTACACTTTGGGAGCTAAGTTGACGTCAAGTTCAACTTTGTTAAGTTATGAGTAGCTTGCAGTTTGGGAAGCTGCAGTTTCAAAGTATCTTGCCAGGGACCACAGTATCATACACACTTGATGGCCTCTTTTAACTTAAGCAAGCGCCTAGCAACAACCCAGAACACCCCATCAACCACACAACAATGCTATTGCTTATTGCATATTGCTTTTCTCTTGATTTTATATACATATGTGAACTTGAGGTTATCAAAAATTTAAAATAATCTGAATACATTACTTACTGTGATTGCTGATTACATTTTTTACTAAGTAATCAGTATTTGTACATTTTAAACGTAACCCTTCCAATCCTGCTCATAATTACTTAGAAACTGCATAGCAACGCCCTGGATACCACCCACAAGTCCAAGAGTTTTCTAAAAGCAAATCAAAATTCAGAGAACGCAAATATATGTGCGTTTTACTTTTAAACAGCAAGACTAAATTGTTTGCTGTTCTGTTACTGGTTGGAACAATATTTGCATGCTTCTGATGCCTAAAAATGCCATCTAGGTAGGCAGCTCCCTTAAGATTGGAATGGAGTCAATATATCACAGCAACACTGCATTGACACAGTGATTGTTATTAAGGAGAATGACCTCACCCTGACCTGAACACCAATGCAGGACATGAGAGATGAAGGCAATATTTTTTTTTTTTACCAAAGAAATGGTCCTCTGAGAGCGATCTATATGGAGGGTATTTCAAAAGAGGTGTGATGCAGTAATAAAGCATCTGTTAAACATTAACCTAGCACAATTTTGTCTTCTGAACAGCTCTTACACAAAGACACATCATTGTCTGATGCAAACTGTGCACAAAAATGGCAAGAGCTGGTTGAAATTGACTGTTCTGAGTGGCTGGTTTTATGCAATTTCTTACCCCAAAATTCTACCACACCCTGGACCCCAAAGTGATCCCATCGATTTTAGTTTTAGGTACTTTATTCAGTGCCTAATGAGAAAACCTTACCTAAGTATTGATTAGTTTCTTTGAAATTATATACCGAATCCAGTATTTCTATTTCTATGTGTTTTCATTTAGCTTGTGGTTAGCAAGCTAAGTGATTAACCTGATAACCAAGTCGTGTTTACAATGTATTGATACAATGAACACTTTTGAGGAAAAGCATGTCACTGGGATTTCCCAGATTGCCGTGTTCATAATTTACAATATACATATATATTGTAAATTATGAGACATCATGCTTTTGAATGGCTGTCAATGGAGAAAGATGCTATTTATTGGCTGGTTTTTTGCAACTTCCTACCCCAAAATTCCTACCACGCATTAGACCCGATTCTATTCCACCATGTCAGTTTTTCAAGTGTGACCTCGGGTTCGGGTTGAAACTAATTAATTAATAAATCTGCCTACCTAACTTGTTTCACGCACATGCAAATGGATGTGTCACTGGTGTGTGGTGAGCGGAACGAAGTAGGGGGTTTCGTTTTCAATTCCTTCCAGTGGCAGCCAAACGCAACACTCATGAGGGAAATTGACAGCAGCACGGCGCAAGCGTTGTTAGTGGCCGAAAACGTCAAAGAGTTGAGAAAAGTTTATTCAGAACACTTGTTCCAGTGAACATTTACCGTTAGAGGCTGTTCACACTGAATGTGTTTTTGCAACTCTGCACGGTTGTCTCGTGCAGGACCGTCAAAGTTTTAAGACACATCGTCAATGTCAAGTTAAAAAAACTTAAAGAAAATGCATTTCGAGTTACTTATTTTTGTTTCGTTCGTTGCGCTGCATCTAGCTTGATTTTAGAGCATGTGTCACAAGAATTTGACGTTCTGAAAAAGTTCAGGCCACAAAGAGGACTTCATGTGACTGTTACACATGATTCCGGATTGTTTTGCAGCAAGCAATATTTCCACGCTTGATAAACGAAAAGCCAGTGTTTATTACAGTGTTTGTAGTGTTAGGTTTACTGTCTGTGTATGTTTACTGTTACTATACTGTTACAAATGTTGTCTACATGCTTACATCCTATTATTTTGTGAAGAATTTATAAAGAGAGTGAGACATTTCGGGTTCGGGTGGGTTTCAGGCCTAAAGTCTGTTGGGTCACTTAGTCTAAGGTACGGGTCAGCATTGGGCCTCATTTTAAGGCCCGTGCAGACCTCTACATAGGGTGTAGTTCCAGCATAAACCATCAGAGGCTAACGGGGACCTGCTACCAAATTCTTGCCCCAATGATTTGAGTGGTTATACCATGTTGTGACAGGGCAGAGGGCGGGACCGGTTCGTAATTATACAGATCCGGTCCCTTATCAGGCTGATCAAGCCTCTGAGAGGGATAAAGGCCGACTGCGGAAGGTGGTGCGACGAGAGAGAGATTGTTTACGGTCAGCTGACCGTCGTGTGTGTTTGTGTCTTTTGTTTAAGTGTATCATTCAAATATTACTTATATTGCCAAGCCAGTTCTTGCCTCCTCCTTGCCCATTTATATCGTTTTACACATGTCTTTCCATAATATTTATATAACATTTTCGATAAACCTGCATCTGAGTGGCATGTAAAAATACAAGGAATGGTGGCTGGTCACTTCACATGTCAGTCTTCCTGTCTAAGTTGACGGTTCTTGGCCAGAATTTTCTGCAATGTGAACCAGATTTTGTGCCGATTGTCAAAAGTCTGGCTAAACACACACACATGCGTGCATACACGCTCTCCTGTGTTGGAACGATGACAGATCTGCACAGCTAATTATAGCCAGCGAGAGTGTATTGTCATATCCCACTGCAACCATGATGCTGATCGTCATGGTGATGGTTGCATGCATACCAGATGTCTCAACTTCTAAGCACGATGCCACTGACAGTACGCAAGCAACATTTGATCTTCTTCTTTCTCTCTCTCACTCTCTCGTTCAGCATGAAGAAACTTGGGCTCTTTGATGAAACTATCGTCATGAAGAATGTTCTCCAATAATGAAGAAACCCGCTCACAGAAACGCACAGATCTCACTGTGTGAACATCAAGTGAAGCAGAAAATGAGTGAGCAAAACCAGGAGTGATGATTCTGTGATTACCACTGCTTGTGTATTCATGAATCTCAAGTTACATCTTATACAAAACAATACCAAAATCAAAAGAACGAAATTATATTTTGTATTAAGAAAATGAAGCCCATTTTGATAAACTAATAAAAGTATACCTTCAATGCACTGTAAGCCAATTTGGATAAAAGCTTCTGCCAAATGCAGCATGTTCTCATTAAAATTGCATGAATGTGGCAACACTTTTGCAAAATGATTTTCAGTTGTTCATTGCATGTCTCGCGGCAGTTCTGAGGTGAAAAGTGCACTGTGTGGCGCTAAAAGCAAATTAAATACTCTCCCAGACATGTGAGGCTTTCAAGGTTAATGCTCCATTCAGTTTTTAAATGAACTAAAACTTAAACCTAAACCTAAACCTAACCAATAGTGTCATAAAAAGCAAATGTGAGATGAAAAACACAATTGCTGAAGCAACCACGTCATTTTGTGGTGCCTATATGACATTTTTGGCACATGTGTCGACGTGCTCTTCATATTCGTACCCCAATCTTTTACATCGCAAGTGCAACACTCCAAGCTTGAACGAGCTTGAAAAGATGGCTGGCTATGTAATGTAAATGTTATAATGTATCAACTATACTCATGATACTCATTAGATTCGCATTACTTTAATACATAATTTACTGGATAAGACTTTTTAATCATCTTGTGGTTTGCAGATAATTTTTGACCCATTTTGATGTTGTTTCTTTAATAAAAAAGGTATCCTTTATCTGAGTGGTACAAGACTTGGTGACTTTTCCTCCAATAGCTATCTAAACACACACACACAATCTGGACATGATTCCATAAGTCTAAGCAGACATAAAAAATACAAATAAATAATAATAATAAAATAATTCGGGTGAAAACTGACCTGCCATAGGAAATGAAAGGGAAAAACTAAAATACAGAGATTTTTTTATTTTTTATTTGTCAAATAAAAATAAAAAAATCTGAAAACACATACACATGCACTCCCACACACACATACAGGTTTATTTGATACTATTAGTGATCTTTCATTGACTTCCATTTATTTCATATCAGGCTAACAACATTTTCTATTTCCAAACTCTATCCCTAAATCTGCCCCTAACCATCACACAAACATGTGCACATCACTAGATTTGAAGATCAACATTATCTGACCCAATTAAGAGCTTTTTTTTTTTTGTGGTCTATATATACAGTACAGTACAAGTACCAAACGTACCACTCAGGTCGAAGTCAGAGTCCGACCCCTGTGTGACATTGTTCATGCAAGAATTCTGATGTGTGATGTTTAAAATAAATGACAGGTTACATGTGTTTTCTTTTTAACACAATCAGATTTGACTGTGGAGAACTGTCACGTTTGAAAGCAAATTGGAGCATCATTGCAAAATCTGACACTTCAACACAAGTGGTTCAGAGAAAATGCTTCAATTTGCCAAAAGAGATTTTTTATTTTTTTTTAATAACGTCTAATTAAGAAATTAAGTTTGATACAACATTAGCTTATAGAAATCATCCAATGAATGGAGCACTGGAGCCATCTATTGATCATAGTTGTTATTTCATGCAGTTGTTATTTTAACTTCAGCAGATGTCACCAGAGACCACCAATGCATGACAAATTGTGATGTTTTGACACTTTCCGTTTACTGAAATGAAGGTTTTTATTGAAGTGAAGATGACATAAAATGTGCTTAATGTATATGAAAATTAATGGTGTAATTTAGTAATTTAGAGCTAAATAAGGTCTAAATACCATAAAATCCACGCAGAAATGCTAAACTTTAGTGACTTTAGTTTAGTAAAATTAGTGTTTTTACATATCTTTTAAAAATATAATTCACACACAAAAAGAGTAAAATATTACACATGTATGTTCGGGTCATTTTTGACACGAAAACCACGAGTGTGACTCACAACGAAATGCGACACAAGCATTTAAAATTATTGTACTGTAACTGCACTCACAAGTAGCAAACTTTTGCATAACTGCAATAAATGCAAAATATATATTCCCTATAGACATTCCCATTACTTTATATATATATATATATACTCTCTATATAAACTCAGTCCCATGATTTGTCCCTATTTTAAAATTCCCTGATATGTCCAGGTACTGAGAACTGGAGGGTGGGAAGCATGAGTTTAATTGTCATAAAATAATAATGTAAAAATTTGCACTGGTTCTAAATAACATTTTCTTGAAGCAAACATAGTTCTCTTTGAGATTTACCTGCACAAGTACTGTGTGTATCCACTATCTGCAACCAGTTATCCTAAAGTCATTATCATGGCACAGAATAACAAGGGAGTCACCTACTCCTACATCCCTGTTTAAGTGTTCATCTGACACTGCGCCTCTCAACTGCACTCTTGGTCTTGGTAAATACACTCCTCCTTTGATCATTAATCACACACACAAACACACACACACACCTATGTGAAGTGATTTTACTCTTAAGTGGTTGGCGAGCCCTTGGCATCAAGGAAGAAGGGTCTTAAAAAATCGTTCTGATAAGGAGTACACTCAAGTGTGCAAAATGTAGTGTACACTCAAGTGTGACAGATGACCCAATTTCATCCACGCCAGACGACATGCTCACGCTGTTGTAATGAATGATTATTCTCACGTCACATGACAAAGACATTTACAAGGCTCCCAAGTGGAAAGGCACAATGGCTGTATGTTCGTACAGTATGTGTGTTTTATTGTGTGTGTTGGAAGATGCAGGTGCAAGTTTGAATACATATTATTGCAGTTGTTGGTGTAAACAGCCTTTAACAAATTGGTCTAGACACAAGACGCAAGTCCCGCAGGATGAAGAACAGCAAAGCCATTTCTCTTGTATTGTCTCAGGAAATTAACTGGAAACCGTTATCAAGTATGTTTCTGCATCATGAATGGAATTAAGACTCCTTCTTGCAGCCACAACCTGAGAGAGGTTGATGATTCCATTTAAGTTGGATTTGTTTGTAAAGCGCTATACAATCTACTACACAATTCACTCCAAAGCAGCTTTACAGGGAATAATGCTTCAAAATCCCCAACAAGCTAGAGGCGACAATGACTAAGAAGAATAGAGATTTGGGGATGTTGAAGGTAAGGTGAGGTACACATTTGGGAGGAGCTTTTTTTTTATTATTACTTATATTGTTTCAGGCATTGTGGGATGTAATTTTGGTGCCTTAATATTTTACAGATCACTACCGTATGCATCAATAACTGATATAATGTTAAGATACCAACCTTCTGTTTTGCACTTTTAAATGCACTGTTAACCTTCATAGTAACACAGGAGGTAAAACAAAAGGTGTGACACTAAAATATGTAACAGTAAAATACTGCATGCAAAATATTGCAATAAACCAGGGCTGTCAATCAATTTAAATTTTTAATCAAATTATTATTAGGGCTTTTCTAAGGAAGAGTCAATGTACAGTAAACATGTGTCAGACGAGCAGTTTTAGTGCGCTTTGTTTACATTGCGTAACAAACACAGCGTTTTATAGGTCGCTGTGTTAAGTTAAACAGTTTGAAAAACATGTCTTAACATTCCTGCGTTCATATTTGCGCTCCACCAAACTGTGTTTGAACGCAAGAACACGTCTTCATCTTGTGCTGCCTGCTGTCGGTAAGTGTGGTTTGTTCTCTTTATGGCTGCACATTACCTGTACAGCTGGAGTTTTGCTTACTGCCCCCTGCTGAAAACAGGTGGTACTACAAACTTGAACTGCTCTGATTGTAGGAATATTGCTTATTACGGTCTGGGGACATGATTAATTGCAAAAATTTGTTTAACACATTATTTTTTTATATAATTAAAATCGTCCTGAATTGACATGGTAAATCGACAGCCCTACAATAAACATTTACTAAATGAAACAGCATAAAATGTAACATAAAACAGCCCAATGTCAACAACTGATATGTTAAATCATTGATTGCAATATAATCAAATGTGATAGGTCGCACAGAGACTTTTGGGAATACCCACTTATTGTTTTTCAACAGTTTACCGTAAAAGTACACATTGTTTTGTTAAATAAAATATAAATTTTTACTGTACATGATAAGGTTAACCAATCACTGTGTCTTTTTATTTTCCTGTAGCATTTTTAGAAGTATTTTCCCATTAAAATGACAAAAAAATGTTTTATAGGGCAGAAGCCATTTACACAGTTTAAGGTTAATGGTATACAATATTTTCAATCCTATTTAAATACTAACATACAGCAAAGTGGCATCACTGCACCATTACAAAAAACAAGCCTGCTTTCACTACAGTAACCAAAGTATCACCATTGTATTTTGAGGTAAAATCATAGTAACCATAAGATTAAACATGGTTACTATATTAACACCATATTACTGTAGTAAAACATAGTTCATTACATCAAAACTAGGTTTCTGCCTAAAAACATGGTTACAATATTTGGATCGCAAAAGGAGCGATACAATCTACACACAACCAATGCCAAAGAAAGTAATCTCTCTCTCGTCGAGGATGAGGAAGCGAATGCGTGCAATCAACATCCCTCACCTAGTACCATGATCAAACCTTTCTCTCAACACCCCCAACTGTCACCATGATTGAATCACTGCAAGGAAATCAACCTTATTATATATGTTTTTTATTTATTATTATAAGTAATATTAAAGGAAATATTAAGAGTCAATTTATGTGTTTCCAACAGACTATTGGAGTTCAAATAGCTGTGCTGCATGGCAGGTGCTATTTACACCTGGTGATACAGTCACTGTTTTATTGTATGTAAAAGCAGACATTGATGCTTGGCCAGGCCAGCAAATTACAAGCGAGCTGTCCTGTTGATCATACTTAACATGTGTTCTTGCACTACTGAGACTTAAGAGAATTAGCTAATAAAGTATTGAGTAGATCCAAGGATTTCAAACTGGGAAGCACGCCAGTGTATGCCAGGGGATACTCTGTTCACTTGCAAATCTAGCCATATAGCTCAGGCCCTGTTCATCCGTACACATTTTCTGCCTCTGTAGACATGTTATATAGAGTGAGAAACAATACCGGTGAACTTGTGTGGCGACACATATATAGAAAATCCGAAAATATGTGGAACAAAATCCCGACATGTCCATTATTATGAGTTCAACATGATATCAGGTCGACGTGTTCATTCATGTGTTTGTGACAAGTGCAGTTTAGAGACCAGCTCATGTGTACTTACATTTAAAGTACCTGCATATATGTACATCTGTAGTTACACTGTTAAACTTACCCCTAACCCAAACCATTCCTAAACCTCATTAGCAGCACATGTGAATCTTGTGAGATTTTTGCAGAACAACATGTAATTACACATACATTTCATTGTATGTATTTTCATTTTAGTGCATAGTAGTTAAATACATATTGAATATATAAAGTGGTACAGAAATATACTGTATAAATAAAACTGTGTAATTCTACATTTTAATTTAAATTATTTAAACAGTTAGCCTCTATAATAAATGACTTCCAAAATGTAGCTTATGCTATCCATTTGTAATACTGTAGTTCCTCAAGCTCCTGTGAGGTTTCCTTGTGCTCAAGTGAAGTGGAATATCTTGTATGTTCTCTGGCCTCTGTCTCACCCCACCTTGAGTATGTGTTCACTTTACTGAGCTACCAAATGCCAGGATGCAAGAAATCTTACAGCAAGGCAGAGATGTGTGTGTGAAAGAGAGCTATTGAGGAAGTGTCAGGCAGCATTGTTGAGTCTTGCCCAGAGTTTGTTTCACAGAGCAGTTTTAGTGGAACAGAACAAACAAGTGCTTCATTAATTGTTATAGAGAGATCAAATCAGGAGTGACACCTGAAAACATCAGACAAGCCTGCACATCAATCTTATATACGCTGGTGGCCAAAAGTTTGGAATAATGTCCACATTTTGCTCTTATGGAAAGAAATTGGTATTTTTATTCACCAAAGTGGCATTCAGCTGATCACAATGTGTAGTCAGGACATTAATAACATGAACAATTACTATTACAATTTGAAAAAAACATTTCTTAAACTACTTCTAAGATTTCTCATCAAAAAATCCTCCACATGCAGCAATGACAGCTTTGCAGATTCTTGTCATTCTAGCTGTCAGTTTGTCCAGATATTCAGGTGACATTTCACCCCACACTTCCTGTAGCACTTGCCATAGATGTGTCTGTCTTTTTCGGGCACTTCTCACACACCTTACAGTCTAGCTGATCCCACAAAAGCTCAAATGGGGTTAAGATCCATAACACTCTTTTCCAATTATCTGTTGTCCAATGTCTGTGTTTATTTGCCCACTCTAACCTTTTCTTTTTGATTTTCTGTTTCAAAAGTGTCTTTTTCTTTGTAATTCTTCCCATAAGTCCTCCACCCCTGAGTCTTCTCTTTACTGTTGTACATGAAACTGGTGTTGAGCGGGTAGAATTCAATGAAGCTGTCAGCTGAGGACATGTGAGGCGTCTATTTCTCAAACTAGAGACTCTGATGTACTTATCCTCTTGTTTAGTTGTACATCTGACCTTCCACATCTCTTTCTGTCCTTGTTAGAGACAGTTGTCCCTTGTCTTTGAAGACTGTAGTGTACACCATTGTAAGAAATCTTTTTTTTTGGCAATTTCAAGAATTATATAGCCTTCATTCCTCAAAACAATGATTGAATGTTGAGTTTCTAGAGAAAGCTGTTTCGTTTTTGCCATTTTTGACCTAAAATTGACCTTAAGACATGCCAGTCTATTGCATACTGTGGCAATTCAAAAACAAACACAATGACAATGATCTTCATTTAACAAATCTATAAATGGCAAGTAATTTTCAAGTACCAAATGCTCAATTTAGCATGATTACTCAAGGATAAGGTGTTGGAATTATGGCTGCTGGAATTGGGGCCTCTCTAGATTTGATCAAAAATTACTTTTTTCAAATAGTGATGGTGCTGTTTTTGTGATCAGTACCAATTTGCTTCTGAAACAGCTAAATCTGTACATTATTCCAAACTTTTGGCCACCAGTGTACCTGGCTTCAGTGTCCAGGACTTTTAGAGCCACCATTGGTGTTTAAATGAAGCACACTGGAAACTCACCAGTGCTGGATCTGATGGTTTCGTTGCCCACAGTTTGTCCCATTAGGTCATACTGGTTGAGTCTAGAGCTCTCCTCCTCTACCACCACAGAGTTAGATGCGTTCTTTGTCCAGGTGTACGTCACTTCCGTTGTTGTGTAGGCATCTGTAGGGAGTGTGGACACTATTAAAACCTTCCAAAAGATTGTTTGAAATTTAAAACAAAACTAGATCTTCAGAAAATATGAGTGGTGCTCTGCTGTATTAAACTCGACATCACAATGCTATGGTGTTTTGTATGGATGCCAGAGTGCTGCTATGTGGTTTCTTAGGTGATCGGAGAGATTTGTAACACTTTTCGAGCTTGCTATGGTGTTCTAGGTGGTTGCTAGGGTCGTTCTCTGTTGTTGCTAGGTGGTTGCTTACTGGCTCAAGTCAAAAGAGCTCCACCCCCATGTCTCTATGACATTCTGGTCTCTAGATATGCATTGTCCCACCATCAATGTGCCATATTTTCCAAAAATAATGTCGCACATGTTCAAAATCGGTGGTTAAGAAAAAAAGAAAAACACAGATAAGTCACATCTGTGTATAAGTCAAATTACCAAAGAGATTGCAGAGATTGACCCGGGAGCAGCTGCCCAACTTTCCTTCAGTCGCTCAGTAGCATGTCAGCATTTGCTCCATGAAGCAGGATCTAAGCATCATCTCACTCAGTGTTTGACCTTGTTTTAATCAGAAGCATCTGCTTTAAGTAATCGTGTATAAGAGATTTTCATATTCTGTTTATGTTTTTTGACAAAGACGAGACAAATAAACCGCCTCTGTTTGTAACGTACTATAGAACTCTATGTTGTATACAAATAAACAGTTTTTTGAGTGTAAAACAATATGCCTGACATATTCTATTCAGTCATTAAAGTTAGCGACTGTCTATCTATGGATATGCAACCCTCTTTGCACTAACTATCTGGTTCACTGACAATGTTTGAATTGCGAACTCATTATTGAAATCTATAACACTAATTATGAGCAATAGTAATAGCAACAACAATCAGAACACCCCCCGCCCCCTGCAAAAACAAAAGTAAAGAGAACTTCATGAATGAATGAATGAATCATGCTGTTGTTACTTACAGCTGCCGAATTTGAGTGGACAGGAGTGGAAGTCCATGGGAAAATCCTCGAGATGCATTGGACACTCAGCATGCACCGTCAATCTGCCGTTTGCATAGACAGAAAACACAAAAATCTTACAGTGTTTACATTATTAGAAGCAATGATGAACCAAAATGTAAAGATCTTGTGAGACACACTGTACTGAAAAAATTAAAATGACAATTTTATATTTAGTTGGACTCACACTATTTACTTTTAAATGGTGTGATTTTACAATAAATATGCACAATTTGGTAAAACATTATAAAATAAACCATATTGTGGATAAACATTTAGCATTTCATATCCCTGCCACTTAGAAATCAAAGCTGAGAGAACAAAAAGGCATAAATCATATTGAATATTATTATCAATAATAATAATAATAATTATTATTGTTCTTTGTCTTCTTCTTGTTGTTTTAATTATTACATTGCATATTAACCTTTTATAATACAATAGTAATCTATTTCAAACCCTCTGGAACTTTATTTTGGCTGAAAACTGAAGGAACACTTTAATAGTTTTTGTTTGTTTGTTTATTTGTTGTGTTTACCCAATCAACTATAAAATTATTAATTTAATACTGATATAACTACTACTACTAACAATAATTGTTATTATTCAAATATTAATATAATTAATGCATTATTATTATTAATAATAATAATACAATACATAAACGTTATTATTATTGTTATTATTATCATCATCATTAATATTATTGATGACAATTTTTTTATAATAGTAATATTTTTTACATTTTTCCAACTCTCTGGCCTTTATTTTAGTGAAATCAGAACAAAGACCTTGTATTTCCTGTGGAGGTCACACAAGATTTAAAATATGCTTCTCATTCTAAATCCAATAGAATGCAGTGCATCACTGCAATCCTGTAAACGTGAAAATAAAGTGAACCTTGCACAAGCCAAACTCAAAGCTCCTCAAGAGATCATAGATCTCAAGAATCAAGAGTTCATATGGTGCATGTGCATATATTGCAAGTCTTGAAGTTTTGAGTCTTGTGCTGAAAACACTGTATCGTGAACGTTTTTGTTACCTGTGTTTAAAAACACAGTTTAAGTGCCATCCATTCACTTTGAAGTGTGGAGCGCATGGTGACTATTTATTAATGAAATTAAATCAAATCCTTTCAAAGTTTAACAACCGTACAAGACAATATCGCAATTTCATATTTATTTTGATTAATGGTGCAGCCCAGTAATGTTGACTTAAAACAAACTATTTCAAACCGAGCTCTTGGCCTAATTAATAGTATTATGAATGTTAATTTCAGTATTTTCTCTATCTCTTTCTTCTCTGTCTATCTTCATTTCTGTTTTTCTGTCTTTCTCTCTTTCTCCTCCTGCTTTCCCGGTCTTGGTCAGCCACTCACTGATTTGGCAGCGACACGATGCATTTGAGAACACATGAACAGCTGAGTGAGAGAGTAATTTATAAGAAAATTGTGAGGGTATGTGCTGGTGTCATGATGTGTTCTGGACCATTGTCAAGATATAAGAGTCATTACCAAAGGCTGAGTTGTTTGATGCAGACATCAGGCTGCTTGTGTGCACGACACATGAAAATATATCATGTGTTCCACTCTTTCTGGTTCATTTGATGTAAATGGATTGATGAGGATGTGTGGCTCTGCAGATAATAACGTTTTCTCTTGAAAATGTCAATTGTGAAGAGAACTGTTATGCTTAAAGGGATAATTCACCAAAAATTACAATTCTGACAATTTACTTAGAATTAAAATGTTTGACTTTCTTCTTCGGAATACAAAACTAGATGTTCGGAAGAATGTTGGTCTCAGTCATGTTCCACTTTTATTGCATCTTTTTTTTTTTTTTTCTTATTCAATACAAGTGGAAGGTGGTCAATCTTAATATCTCCTTATGTGGTCCATGGACAAAGTGAATCATATGGGTTTGGAACAACATAATGATGACAGACATTTCTGGTTTTAGGCAAACTATACCTTAAACTAAGAGGAAGTCACTGGTTTTGAGAAAATGTATTCAGCTCTCAGAACAGTGAGTGTCACATTTCCAAACTGAGATGAAACTTCTTAATTAGCAGTTAAATCAATAAGCCCAGCAGCATGAGGACTGTCATACTGTGGGAGCCGGAGAGAGATTAATGGGGTTGTTCATTTTGATGTTTATTTAATGCTCAGGATTACAGGAAGTTTCAAGGTTTAAATGAGGATTTTAAAACAGATAGATTCTTATCCAAATTCTGATTGGATGTGCAGCGTTCAAAGCTGCTAGAGCTGATTTATACACACCTGTAACCTTACATCAGTTGAATTCTATGCACCAAGTTTCTATCAAGCTTGGCAACCATAAATTGCTACAGTAGAAAGAATTGTTTAAATTGATTATTGTTGTTAATAGTTGCTATTAACTATTAAATAATTAGGTGAAATCATCTAACTTTTGGGTTAACAAATACCCATGTTTATATATATATATATATATATATATATATATATATATATATATATATATATATATATATATATATATACACACTCACCTAAAGGATTATTAGGAACACCATACTAATACTGTGTTTGACCCCCTTTCGCCTTCAGAACTGCCTTAATTCTACGTGGCATTGATTGAACAAGGTGCTGAAAGCATTCTTCAGAAATGTTGGCCCATATTGATAGGATAGCATCTTGCAGTTGATGGATATTTGTGGGATGCACATCCAGGGCACGAAGCTCTCGTTCCACCACATCCCAAAGATGCTCTATTGGGTTGAGATCTGGTGACTGTGGGGGCCATTTTAGTACAGTGAACTCACTGTCATGTTCAAGAAACCAATTTGAAATGATTCGAGCTTTGTGACATGGTGCATTATCCTGCTGGAAGTAGCCATCAGAGGATGGGTACATGGTGGCCATAAAGGGATGGACATGGTCAGAAACAATGCTCAGGTAGGCCGTGGCATTTAAACAATGCCCAGTTGGCACTAAGGGGCCTAAAGTGTGCCAAGAAAACATCCCCCACACCATTACACCACCACCACCAGCCTGCACAGTGGTAACAAGGCATGATGGATCCATGTTCTCATTCTGTTTACACCAAATTCTGACTCTACCATCTGAATGTCTCAGCAGAAATCGAGACTCATCAGACCAGGCAACATTTTTCCAGTCTTCAACTGTCCCATTTTGGTGAGCTCTTGCAAATTGTAGCCTCTTTTTCCTATTTGTAGTGGAGATGAGTGGTACCCGGTGGGGTCTTCTGCTGTTGTAGCCCATCCGCCTCAAGGTTGTGCGTGTTGTGGCTTCACAAATGCTTTGCTGCATACCTCGGTTGTAACGAGTGGTTATTTCAGTCAAAGTTGCTCTTCTATCAGCTTGAATCAGTCGGCCCATTCTCCTCTGACCTCTAGCATCAACAAGGCATTTTCGCCCACAGGACTGCCACATACTGGATGTTTTTCCCTTTTCACACCATTCTTTGTAAACCCTAGAATTGGTTGTGCGTGAAAATCCCAGTAACTGAACAGATTGTGAAATACTCAGACCGGCCCGTCTGGCACCAACAACCATGCCACGCTCAAAATTGCTTAAATCACCTTTCTTTCCCATTCTGACATTCAGTTTGGAGTTCAGGAGATTTTCTTGACCAGGACCACACCCCTAAATGCATTGAAGCAACTGCCATGTGATTGGTTGATTAGATAATTGCATTAATGAGAAATTGAACAGGTGTTCCTAATAATCCTTTAGGTGAGTGTATATATATTATACAGTTCTCTGAAATACTAGATTCTGATTGGTCAATGGCACCATCCTGAGGTCCGATATTGCTCTCTAAATACCGCAAATCCATGTATCAGACCGCTCATCCAGGTTCTGCGAGCCGTCTCTCCTGCTTCTCGGATCACTGTGCGATATCTACAAGTAAGCTAATAAAATAATTTCAACTCAAATTAATGTGTCATTTGCATTTATTTATTTATTTGGCAAGAAGTCTTGTAATAGGCTGAATATTGAGGAGTCAGGTGGTCACTTAAAAAAAAAACATCAACAGAACTCCTATGCAAACCAGAGGCTGATTCCAGCTGTTCTGTAATCTCTTTCTTCTATAATTCTATAATTTCAACAAAATATTTTATGTCCATGTATTTATTTATTTGGTTAGTAGCTGTGAAATAAGTGGAATAATGTACAGTCAGCCAGTTGTTATCGCAAAATAAACCCATTTAGGGTGATACAAGCGTTCTCCGCTTCACGTCGGGGTCCTAATCACCCTGTCAGGGTTTATTGTGCATTAACAACGTGCTGACTTTACATTGTCCTTTACTTATTTTGTTATTTCTTCAGCTTGAGCATATTTATCACTGTGGACTTTTATCACTTCACGGTCTCAATCTTTTTTATTATTATTGGTCTACAAGCAATGTCCAGCAGTGTACATTGATTACAGGATGTTTATTAAATTTTAGTATTTTTTTCCTCCTGAAAATCAAAAAACTTCCCACCACAGTGGCATTTCCAGCACATCTCAGTGTCATGTAATATACCAGGAGAGCAGGATGCAAGTGCAGTTTGGAGTTTCAATGAAGATTATGTTTGTACAATACAAACGCTAGAACATATACAAACAATCCAATGGACAGTACAGGCAGGAGGTCAGGCAATTTGCAATCTGAGGTTACTAGGCTAGAAGCAAACTTGTGGTAAAAACTGGCAAGGTATATCAACAAGGAATCAGGCAGAACTATGAAGGCTTAGTAACTTCTTAGACACAAGGAAAAGAGCGTATACTTCACAGTGAGTAAACGAGACAGAGTCTATTATAAAGGGTGCAGTGACAGATGTGGTGATGACGTGCAGGCGAGGCTGATTGGGATTGAGGTGGTGCATGGGAAAGTGAGACAGGGGTGGCTATATTTGGATGCTGCTGTGACTGATGGGAATCAGAGTTCATGACAGAACCCTCCCCCTAAGGGCTCACTCCGAGAGCACTATTTCTCTTAGGTCCCCCCCTAGGCCGAGGACTGGGGCATTCAGGATAAGGAGGCCTGGGAGGCAACCACAGGGCAGGGACAGGTTCAGGAGGCCTGGGAGGTGGCCACAGGGCAGGAACAAGGTCAGGAGGCCTAGGAGGTGGCCACAGGGCAGGAACAGGGTCAGGAGACCTGGGAGGTGGCTACAGGGCGGGACAAGGTCAGGAAGTAGGTTAACCATGTACCCAGGAGTAGGAGCAGGCAGAGTCATAGGAGGTGGAGTTTCTGGTGTTAAAGGCGGAGCTATGGAAGACTCTGTGGGTGGAGCCGTGGAGGGCTTGACAAAGGCAAGTGGAGCCAGGAGAGATTCAATGGGCAGAACCATGGAGTGTGGAGCCATGGGAGGTTTGATGAGCAATGCCAGGGAAGGCAGAGCTGTGGAAGGCTTGGAACAGGGAGCTGTGGAAGGCTTGGAGCATGGAGCCATGGATGGCTTGGGGCAGGGAGCCGTGGAAGGCTTGGAACAGGGAGCCATGGAGAGCTTGGAGCAGGGAGCCATGAAGGACATGGAGCAGGGAGCCGTGGAGGGCTTGGAGCAGGGCACCGTGGAGGGCTTGGAGCAGGGAGCCGTGGAGGGCTTGGAGCTATAAGCCGAGGAAGGCTTGCGGGGCGAAGCCGTGGAAGACTCAGAGGGTGGAGTCGTCATGGTCAGGAATGCCGGCAGCAACTGGGGAATGACCTCTGTGGTCGTGAGCACTGGCACTGACTGGGGAACGAACTCCATCGTTGTGAGCATTGGCAGTAACAAGGAAACTACCTTTGTGGTCGGGAATATTGGCACTAACTGGGGAATGACCTCCGTGGTCGTGAGCACTGAAACTGACTGGGGAATGACCTCAATGGTCATGAACATTGGCAGTGACAAGGGAATGACCTTCGTGGTCGTGAGCATTGGCAGTGACAGGGAAACGACCTCTGTGGTCGTGAACTTGGGCAGTGACAAGGGAACTGTCAAGGCTAAAGGCACTGGCTCTGGGACGGTCGAGGCTACCTGTGCTGGCTCTGGGACGGTTGAGGCTACAGGTGCTGGCTCTGGGATGGTCGAGGCGACAGGTGCTGGCTCTGGGACGGTCGAGGCGACAGGTGCTGGCTCTGGGACAGTTGAGGTGACAAGCATTGGCTTTGGCACATTGACAGTGGCAGGCATGGGTGCTGGCTCATTTACCATGGCAGGCATGGGCGCTGGCTCGTTTACCATGGCAGGCGTGGCCATTGCTGATACCCCATGAGGAATGGCCTTCATGGCCAAATGTGCTGACATCAGGACTCGTTTTACTATAGATACTTGTATACCTTTTCCTCTGGCATCTTCACAATGTTCTGGGCTTGATTTGCACTTTTCTCACTAAAATACGTTCATCTCTAGGAGACAGAATGTATCTCCTTCATGAGCGGAACGATGGCTGCGTGGTCCCATGGTGTTTATATTTGCGTACTATTGTTTGTACAGGTGAACGTGGCACCTTCAGGCATTTGAAAATTGCTCCCAATGATGAGCCAGACTTGTGGAGGTCCACAATTTTTTTTCGGAGGCTGATTTCTTTAGATTTTCCCAAAATGTCAATCAAAGAGGCACTGAGTTTGAAGATATGCCTTAAAATACATCCACAGGTACACCTCCAATTCAATACACATCCTATCAGAAGCTAATTGGCTAATTGTCTAAAGGCTTGACATAATTTTCTGGAATTTTTCAAGCTGCTAATAACATGAAACAATATGTACTTAATGTGTTATTATTTATGGAACAGCATTTACTTACACATTATAATTATGTATGTGTAATAAACAATAATTATTACTTGTGTAATTATGTGTGTAACAGGCCAGTCTTGTTACATACCTATTTGTGTAATAGAAAGATCTTGTTACATACGTGGAACAGGCAAAGGTTGTTACAAATCATTGTTTTTTTGGTCAAATATACAGTACAAACTATAGATTCTATCCCATAAACCTAACACAACCCCTAAACCTAACCCTCACAAAAAACGTTCTGCATTTTAACATTTTCAATAAAACAAAGTTTTATGTTTTTGTATGTTTTTTTAAGCGATTTCAATCATGGGGACATTAGAATCCTCATAGACCCCCCACACACACACACACAATTACTGATTTTAAGTATATAGTCCTGCACTGAACTTCAACCAGCCTGTCAGTCTTGAGACAGTCTAGAAACTATAACATGTTAGCACACGATTACACACCAGCATGCACGTAATTGTTTCATACTTAAAAAAAATATATAACTGAGTATTAAGTGTGTCAAGATGCATTTAAGTGTACCTCATGGTGTAGAGTAGGGTACCATCATCTTGGATACGCAGTAGTTTGTTGGGCATGGTCATGTTGTGTGCAACAGATTTCTTCCCATTGTGAAAGAATGTGTCTGGAGTCCAGATCTTACTGGCCATCAGGTTGTTCAAACGCAGAATATTCATTGGTCCCTCAAACTTCAGCCGTTCATCTTTCCAGCTTTGCCTGAAGAACACGTCAATGGTGTACTCCTGCCAAGAAACACAATCACAAGACATTTTAGTTTTGGGATTGTTTGTGAATGTTCTCTTTTAGTAAGAGCTGTGCTGTTGTTTAGTTCATTGCAATTTGGAACACAATACCCTCTTACATTGACTGGCTGGCATTAAATTTGCTGTTGAATTCAAAATATTAACAATGCAATCAATTTGATGACCTTAAAAAAGTGAATTGGGGTTTAATTTTCTCTTTTAGCAAAGAGAACCAGTGCAATTCAAATTCAAGCTTTATCTAGCCCTGAAATTACTTGTTTTTAGTGTTTCATTTCCTCAATCCATCTTTACATGTTAATTTTGCTTCATTAGAGGATACACACAGTTTGGTTGCTGATTTGATGGTTGAGCATACAGCGATTAAGACTCAAGCACTGTAGGGTACAGCCAATAATTCAAAGCCTTAACTAGTGCTGAGGGCAAGCACAGCCAATGAGATGCCACTCTCAATTGCAAGAGGCTTTGATGCGCAAAAATGTCATTTTGAAGGTTGACATGGCTGATAGAACTGGGAAAACTCTTTAAATGCTTTTGACAGACTAAAGGCAATTCTAGTCCAAGCAGTTCTCAAATTGAAGTAGTTCTAGATTCACATCAATTCTAGATTATAATTCTATAGATTAATTAGACTACCAGCAATTGTATGCTGTTTCTAGACTACAAGCTGTTAATGTTGTTCTAGACTAAATGTAATCTTTTTTTTTTTTAAGACTGAAATAAGTTCTATATTAAAAGCAGGTTTAGACTTACAGCAATAATAGCCTATTTCTAGACTACAAGTTGTTAAAGCTGTTTTAAACTTAAAAACAATTCTAGATTAAATTAGTTCTAAACTGAAAACAGTTCTAGATGTAAAGCTATTTTAGATCCAAATCCATTCTAGACTACAAGCAGTTGGTGATTAAAACAATTTTTGACTAATAGCAATTCTAGACTACAAACAGTTGTAAAGTTGAAGTAGTTCTAGACTGAACAATTCTAAGCTACGTCTTGACCATAAGATGTTAAAGAAATTCTCCATTAAAAGAGGTTCTTGACTGAAAGCTGTTCTTCTTAGTCTCAAACTTTAAACCTTTCAGATTAAAAGCAGTTCTTCACAAAAGTAGTTCTAGAGTTAAAGCAGTATTAGACTCAAAACACATCTAGACTTCAAGCAGCAGTTCTAGAGTTGAAGTAGTTCTAGAACAATTAAATAAATCTAGACTACCTCTAAACTATAAGCGGCTAAAACACTAAAAGGTCTAGACTAAAAGCCATTCACAACTGATCTCACGTTCACAGTTTTAGACTTAACAGCATTTAAACACTACAAGCAGTTATATAGTTTAAGTAGGTCTATTCTAACAGCAATTCTAGGCTACAAGGTCTTAAAGCTGTTCTATACGGAACTATACGGAAATAAGTTCTAGACTGAAATCAGTTCTAGACTACAACTGTAGCAGTTAAAGCAGTTTTAGACAAACAATAATTCTAGTCTACAAATATTTATTTTCTAAACTTTCTAGAGTTTATGTAGTTCTAAACTAAGCAATTTAGGCTACTTCTATACAAGATTCAACATCAAAATTAGTTCTAAAAGAAGATCAGTTATCAGTTATTTTTAGTCAAAAACTATAATCCTTATTGACTAAGTAATTCTAGACTAACAATAATCTTATTTAAAGTTTAAATAAGAAAGTTTAAGATTTAAGAAATTTAGTACCTAAAACAGGTCTAGCTTTTAGACTGTGTGTGTTTTTTAATGTAACATTTTTTAAGACTGCATTTAAACACTATTTATTTGACATTTAGCACCTCTAATGTATATAACATATTTTTTGGAATGCCATTCCTTCTCTCTGGTGTGATTCTTCTTGTGACTGCTCTGGACCCTATCACATTGCTACTTATTATTTTCACATGCAAATGAGCTTGTGATTTGACACAAATGTTTGCCAGAAGTTTGCAGCTCTTCACCGGTGGTAAACCTGAAGCAAATCTTTGCCAACAATGGACAATTTGCCACAAAAATTTAAAATGATCAGTGCCGAAAGTGTCATATAATCATTGCAAAATGATGTGTTTTTCATCTCACTCTCAACTCTCATCTCAATTGCTTTTTATGACATCGGTTTAAGGTTTATTAGGGTTGGGAGATACGGAAACTCGATAAAGCATAAACCTTAAAAACCTCATCTTTTTTTGGAGAAAAGTTTTTCTTTAAGGGCCACACAAATGTTGGCAAATTTTTATGACATCGGGCTGAAAGAAACATAACTGAGAACTCAAATCTTAAGTCTATTAGTCTATAAAAAGAGAAACCTCTAAGCAATTCCCTCTAGGAATAGATGGTTTTCCAATGCTATCTGGCAAAATTATGGACAACCGTGTTGTTCAAATGACATAGTTTTGCAGAATCCTTCCCATGCTGTGAATGCTATTTGTCTCTCACTATCTACACAGAATTACCCTGTGTAGATTCTCATTTTGATAAACTCGCTCAGTCCGGTGTCATCCTGACAGCGAATATGCTAACCCTCGACAGCCACACCTACCCGACCTCCTCAGCTCGTTACTCACGAGTCCTTTCACTCGGCTGTTTACCTGAGTGTTGCTCTGCTCTCAACAGGGTCAGCTCTAATGATGGGGGTAAGCATTGCCACAGGGCATTGAGACATAGAGCGAGACAGGCCTTCATTTTAAACCCACAGAGCGGAAAGTTATATCCACAGGCTTCGCTAACATCTCTTGGCAATAACAATGTGACCTAACAATCGTAACCAGGGCTAGCTTGAATCGAAACTGCAAAACAACAAGCAAATGACAGTGGGTTCTCACTACAAGAATGTCACTTGTTTACCAGCTATTTACTAGCGAAACAACTGTTAGCATTTGTTAGAAATACATTCATGTGGCTACAATGAGACATTTTTTAAAATATTGACATGAATTACTAATTACAGATTACTCTGATGGAATTATTAACTTACGGTATATTTACAATAGCTCTGTAACAAAACCTAGTGAGCTGCCTTGTTGTCTGCTGCCTAAAAAAGCAGCTACTTTATTAGGCAGCAGTCTAACTGAAATGGAACCTAATAAGAGACTGATTTGGAACACTCAGCATTGGCAGCAAGGCCTCACAGCATGCACATCACACAAAAAAGTGTAAAGCACGAATAAACTGGAATACAAATAGCTTTTAACAGAGTTTGCTGTTAGCATGTTGATAAGATAATGATGCAATAATCGAATTAGCGTTAAAACAAATAACATACAAATATGGGGTGAGACTATTTTTATCGGTATGCTTCATTTTTGAATTAAATATGACCTTAACAGTCAACATTTCTCTCATTTTGTCTGCAGTTTAGATAAATGTTTTCACTGAGCTCTCTTTCAGTAGACTCAAAATGCAACACACTTTATTAAACATGTAAGAGGGTCCCTGCTACCTCTTTATTCATTAAGGGGTATTTGGACTGAAGAAGGCTGAAGACCTAAGTATGAGCGTGGGTATATGTGTGTATTATTTATAACAAAAGTGTAATACACTGAAAAACTTAATTCTGTGAGGCAGAATGAGTTCTTTTTAATAATTAATAGTGCAACATTTTATGTGTGGAATGATGAAGCACTACATGCTACTAGACTGCAAGGGAATCTATTTCAAAAGCAGAGAAGAAAATTGACTGTCAACTGTCAGAGCACTGGTAAAAGAAAGAAAGAGAGAGAGGGATGGGGCACAGAGATAAAGAAGATAACCTCCAGGAATGTGAAGAGGCAGAGAAAATTTGCAAAGATTTGTCTTTGGAAATGAAAAAAATAAAATACATATATATCAAAGAGTCAGACGTGCCACTGTGAACTACTCTGCCTCCTGTGAGATAGGGTCAAAATGCAAATGTGTGAAAGTAGGAAAAGACGCAATACAATGAAAAATGCGATGTCTTGCATGTTTCAATATGCACTGTTGAAAAATCAATTTCTGGAGAACAGCAGCCATGCTCACAGTAGGAATGTGTAAAATTACATGTTCTCAAAATCAACTAGTCATTGAAGAATTGAACGATCAGTTGACTAGTGGGTCTTAAGGAAGCCATAAATAATTACCATTCATCTGATGTGTTTCTTAGGGGGTGTTCACAAGATGACACATTCTTACGTTCATAAACAGCTGTACAGAGTGCATAATAATGGAGTAGACGCATTTTTAAAAATGTAACTGTTTTTTAACTTGGCGCAGCATGTTAAAATATGCAAAGCTCATGGTGTGAGACGCTGAAAAAAACTGAGCAAGATGCAACACAACAGTCAAAGACGTCTGGATAACGCACATTTCCATAGACCTACTGTTAAACAAAAGCCAGACTGAGCATGCAACCCTTTAATAGGGTAACTGACAGATATTCATAAATATATAGGCTAAATACCTATACACTTTTATTGTACAAGGATACAATTGTCCACACAGAAGATGTCATGCAATTGCAACAGTACGTAAAATCTTTTAGCGGTGTTGTGCACATGCCTGTTAACGTTTTTACATCAATAGCAGAGAATTATCCTAAGGTTTCAAATCTCTTGTAAACACGGCTTGCATTGTCAGATTTTTTTAAGTAGTATTAGTAATCGTATTTAGTATAGTCAGATTTTCGGTAGTTATCAACGTATTGGTGTGCATTTAAAGGCACTCTGTGGCTCTGAACAGCTCTGTGAATCCAGATGAGGGAGGGGAGAAAGAAGAAAAGGTGAATGAGCAGAGGGTAAAGAAGAGAGTGTGGAAGGAGAAATAGGAGGAATAGTCTTTTTCTTCTCAGGTCAGTGGAACAGAAGGTGTAGCATCTGCATCTAATCTCAAAGACACAGGAGATCAGGACTCAGACTTTCACACTGAGACACTGATGTGTGGACACATGGACACATAATACACACACACGTGATCCTTGTAAAAATTCACCATTGCCAAAATACCATTCTACAGTTGTTTTTGTATTAGCCACCATTGTCTGATAAATATAAAAATAAAACAATAAAATAATGGGGAAAAATGACAGAAAGAGGCTCTATTTCAAAATCTAGTTAGCTGCCTATGTAAGCAGCATTTTAAGGTATCATAAGCATGTTCCTGGCAAGAAGGCAGTTTCAAAAAGATGATTGTGCAGCCCTCTAAGTTACCTTTAGTTTTTGTTTTGTTTTTTGTGGCAAGGCAGTATTACATGTTTCCATCAAACAAAAACAATCCCAGAATGCACTGCACCAAACTCAGTGATTAAATCCAATTAGACAAACAAAGCAACAGAAATGTTGATTAAACATACCAAATCTGAAACCAGAAAGTAATGATATAAAAAGTTATGTGTAATTAAATATTTTTTTTACCCAATACTTGTTGGTGCTGTGTATTTTATGCTTATTAGATTGCCACGTTCTTAGCTTAGCATCATGCTAACACCAAACTCAAACTTTTTTTAATTAATTGTGAATAGAATCTTCGATGTGCTTGTGAGGAGCACCATGTAGATCATTCCAAATCAGTCACTTATGAGTAACCATTTCTGTGAGGATGCTGCCTTAGAATCAAGGACGCATTCAGGTAAGCGGAAAGTTTTTATTCTGTGACCACACGCTACACAGACATATCTGTTAAATCTGACAAAAGACAAAGTTACAAGTTTGAAAACTTAACAGTGACCTGCTTTGTTGGCCATTACTTTATAATTGGTAGATCTTTCTCTTTAGTGTTATGGGTAGTGTAGTTCTTCACCAGGAAATCCGCTATTAAACACAATTTCTTTCAAACTAAGTTGAAATAACACCGACTGATGTCTTCAACCAAAGCATAAACTATCGATTAACAACTTTGGAGCTCGTGATTGGACTTTCTTTTGTTTACAAGTTATCATTAGAAATCAGCTGCACTCTAGAAGCCAGGTAGCTCACTAGATTTTGGAACAGAGTCAGATTATTAATGTTTCCTGCACTGTTTGAAGGAAATCACATATTAATTCATGATGATTTTACAAGTAACAATAACTGTAATAATATGATATTTAGCCAATTCTATAGTTATAATGAAGTATTTCGAAAGGAAAAGCACAGACAAGCTAATACCTAACTGCTAAGCCAGGCAAAAGCAGCTCTGTGAGTTTGTTCATTTGTTTTGCTGATTTGCTGTTGATTCAAAGACTAATTTAATTTAATGGTTTCTCGTTTTCGAGTTCAATTGAAACTCCGGGGTGGTCTGTTAAACATGCATATATTATATATAGTTCCTACTTACAAGTTTGGAATTCAGTGCTCAAGTGATTTGGGTAAAAAACACATGGACACATTGATATTTCCTCCTCTCTTTTTTAGTGCTAGTACAACAAAATGAAGCGCAAAGAATGCAGATTATTTTTGATACTGATGCTTTCCCTATGTATTTCATCATTCTCATAGTTCGACAACGAATGATGGAAAATAAAGTCGTTGCTAAAAATATCTTAAGGCAGAACATGTTGTTAGCATACAGCTAACGTACTTCATATTTAACACAGCTTCCATTAATCATATTTTATCTCTTCAAAACAAAAGCTCCATTAGGAAGCTCTGAATCCATTGAGAAGTGTCACAGTGATGGCTCTTGAGTCACAGGTACTAATTCAGGATGTCACTGATATAGTCAGGTGACACGCTTATCCAAACAGAACTCGCTGTCACAGCTTGACATGTGGACAGAAATACATTAGCAGTGACTCTAACTTAGGTGATCAAAAAATTAAACCTGTACAGAAGGCCTGCCTCTGAAGACAAAAGTTAGATAAAAAGATTGAAGAGATCCAAACATAGGAAGTGCGTAGTGATTAGCTGTCACGTTATTAGCCATTATTTGGCATATACGTAGTCTAAGCCTCGGATGGCACAACCAACCTAGCTGAAAAAGCATCATAAACTTGTCTAAGGTGGTTATAGGCCAAGTCCACACTATTACATTTGCATTTGAAAATGCATTGATTTTGCTTCGTTTACACCTCTCATAAACACTGCAATGATGTTTTCATCCACCACAAAAATATCATTTCAAAAAAGGCCATGGCCATATACTTGGGGAAAAAGGTGATGTTAGGGAACTAAAATAAGGAGTTATCAAGCTTAAATGCATTAGTGTTGACGTGGCCCAAGCTGTAAAGGCTGGCCTATTTTTATGTTTTGAGAAGGGTTTCGAGCACTTGTTCTTGGTCATGCTGGGAAACCAGCTAGTCACCTTAGACTGGTTCAAGGTTTACATCAGGAATGGATCATTTGCAGGCTGCCTGTTCCATCTTGAATTTATAAGATGGCATGAGCGCTACAAAATTGCAAGCTTAAATTTGAGAGGCCTCTACACAACTTCTCCAATGTTTTTAATCAGTCCTGAAGGACACACAGTTGTTTACAACTAGGTTGCTACAATGAATGCTTCTGAGATAGATGTAGTCATTGGATTTGACAAAGTTGGCAAGCTTTGTGGCATTCATTGAAAGATTATTTAGTTACTAATGTGCTGCTAAGTGCCTAAAAGAGTTTTGTTTGAGGCACTTATTGCAAGAAAAAGAGAGAGCCTTGAACCTGTTTGTATTCTGCTTTGTTGTCAGGTTATGTTTGTGAAATTATCAATATTTATTTATTTTGGTCATATGAACATTTTGATCACACAGTGTTGGCTATACAACTATTCGCAGGGACAACTGGGCCCATTGTTTTTTCAACGAGCTACAACTTGGTTGTACGTGGATCTACTATTATGGTGTTTTTATGATCAATCGACAGCATTTGTGGCATAATGTTGTTAAAATGAATTTTGACTTGTCCCAGCTATTCTTTAAAAAAAAAAAAAGAGAGAGAGAGAGAGAGAGAGAGAGAGAGACTAAAATCAAGGTTACAGTGAAGCACTTACAATGAAAGTGAATGAAGCCAATCCATAAACGTTAAAATACTCACAAATTTAAAAGTATAGCAACAAGACTTGAACAATATGCGTGTTGACATAATTTCTTATGATAAAATCACTTAATAACATTTTCTGTGTAAAGCAATAGCCAATATGACAACTTTAAACTCTAAAACGACTGTAAAAGTGATGATTTAAACAACTTTGCAGCTCAAATAACACACATGTGTAACAGAACAATTCGAGCAAGGGGGAGTTGTGGTGACTTCACCCTTGGCTGGCCCCTCCCCCTTTTCGGGCTCCCTTACTCCGTTTGGCCTGCAATGCTTTGGGCTGGATGACAGTGTGAGGCGTGTGTCCATCTATAATGTTCTGTTAAGAACGTTGTACTGTCCTTCCCATCAGTTGCCCTTTTCTTTCAATGGTGGCCCCTACATAGAAACCATCTGTATCTGTTCTAGCATACCTCCAAGGGCCTGGAGAAGATGCTGGTCTAGAAAAACTTCTCTTTCTCTGTCTCCTTAGACACTGTGACGCACCTAGGAGAGCTCTTCAGATTAATAGTTAAAATTGCATGGCCATCACACCACGAAAACATATACACCCGCTTAAGGCAGTCGAGTTGGTCTCTAGCATTGTGTAGGTCTTTTCGTGGGTCCCCAACTTCCCTGGCCCAGTAACACTGAGAACTGGGATCTGGCGGTTTAGTTGTAATGAGTTTCAGTCTTGACCTCTTCCTCATTGGCATCACTTGCTACTGCCCCACGGTGTTTCTGAGTTGTACGTTTAACTGTTTGACGGTCTTAGTTTTTTAGAGAATTTGCTGTTAGGTGAGTCAACTGGTCCCTCTGATGCTCATAACTTTTTCTTTCTTTTGTTGGCAAGCAGATAATTTCGAGTGGCTGGTAATCTCCCACTATTTAGTAATTTCATCCTCTAATATTTCTAACCACCAGACATGCTTGGCAGCTGCAGCACATTAATTTTTAATCTCCTTCAAAGAGGGGGAGCACCCCTGGCTTCACTGGGCCTTCCCTACTGTCACTACATGATCAGGGAAATCTCCCTTAATTATAATTCTTTGATAGGGATAGGAGTTGTTTGTCATCCCACCCAGAGTGACAGATAAAGATCTCTTGTCATGGTGATATAAATTGAGATTGTCTGCAACCCATTGCTCTTATGATGTCCATGCACGGATACTCCGGGGGCTACAATCCCTTGGTAACAACAACCCTGCCAGCTCCAGTCATCTGGAAATGTAGTACAGTATACAATATATTTAAAGGGCACATCCATATAATTTCAGTATAATTTGTGCCTCGATAAGAGCAGCTTAACGTACCGCCTGTAGACCTTTGTTCATCAATTTAAATGAAGCATTCAGATGTTCCAACCTTAATTGTGTCTTTTCCATTGTAATTGTTACATACACATGTGTCACCCTTTACCCATGGTACTGGATGAGTTTATAAATCAATGTTTTTCTCTGGTAGGTCTTCACATTCATTGCCTACATTCACAAAGGTTATTTTGTTCAAATGTATTTTCTGTGGCAACATGGAGGCATTTGTTTGCATTAAGATTCCTATTCCCAGTACATTGGGGATGGTTATGGTAAGAATAATATTGCTTCCATCTGGCTTATGCATTTGGTCTGGTTCGCAGTGGCATTGGTTAATGGAATTATTGCCCAATTGTAATGTAAGGCATGGCACACCCAGCATCCATCTTCGTTCCGGGCAGAGTGGTTTTGAGCAATACTCATGGATAGGGTGCAATCAGTGTTAACCTGGCATTTTCCTATATGATTCTGATCATAGTTTGTGCTCCAGACATCACCCTTAGCCATCACAATTGTAAATATCAAGCAAAACCACATAATTTGGACTCAATTTGGTATGTCACTATTTGGCCGAGTACAATAATGGAATAATGTGAACCTAGGTGAATATTTCTAGGTGATTAAATGGGTGAACAACCTATGTCCTATCACCCTAAAATCACCTGAAGGTGAATGTATTTTTGGCCAGATGTAGTATCTAGTCCAGAAATCCAGTTCCCATAAGTGCCTCATTCCCAGAATCAGGACAGCCTTTGAGCGGCCCACAGCTAATATGCACTTGACATCTGGTAGTCATGCAAGTAGGTTTGCATCCTGTGGATCCTCCATGAAACCTGGATCGGTATATGCCAGCCAGCTGTTTTGACATGGGGACCAAGCTAATGGATTTCAAGTTTGTGTTCGTTTTTTTTCATTGGTGGGCCTTACATAGAAACCATCTGGTTTCTGTTCTAGCATTCCTCCAAGGGACCAGAGGAGATGATTCGAGCAATTTGAGAATTTTTCTGCAAGTGATTGGGCCACAACAATTGACAATTGGCTGACAGGCATGTTTGGCTCACTTTTTAGAGTACTTTCACAATTGTTAGTGCCACTGTTAACCCTTTCATACGTACTGTCACATACATGGCCCCGCAGAGTAGCATCACACATATGTGTTTCTGCAACAGCCAGTTATGTAACAAGCTCCCAGGTTCAAATCGGCTTTTACACTGACATAGGGTGTGCTGGTCAAGTATCAGTTATTTATATTCACTCAAACAATTACTCATACAATCTTTTAAACCACAGAATAAGTTGATTTTTTTGGGCATATAAAACATTTGTTTTCTGAAAGAGACTGCCAAACTATCACAAAAGCACAATGATAACAGTTTAAAGCTCATATACTCACAGTGAAAACATGCTGATCGAGCGCAATTATTCATGCGCGCAGCCAAGTCAGTTTGCATTTGCATTTCACACACACACACACACACACACACACACACACACACACACACACAAAATAACTGAAGTCAAACAGTGCGTATAGGCAAACCGGACTGCTGATATTATTTGTTCATTTGTTTTTTACAGCAATAAAAATTAAATAAATAAAACAAAAACAGTACAGCAGACATAATCCATTTGTTCATGTGTTTACTATTTTAGATACAGTATTTGTGTATGAAAAGAAATATTTTTTTTTATAAAATAATAATAAATAAAAAACTCCAATCTCCAACTCTTACCTTTGTGTGCCAGCAAGGAGGGGGTTATCACATGCCTTGCAAATCTTGCCTGAGATTAGATAAAACAATCTCTTTCTGAACACACACACATTCCACACACATACCCTAGATAAGTTACTCACACACAGAGGGTTATAAAAGCTTGAAGCTCAGTCCAGTAGTTGCACTCTTCAATCAAACTCTGTCTGTGAAGATCAATAAAGAAGAATACTTTTTGCACCCCTGGCTCCCGGTGCATCATTCCTTACTCCGTAAACACCGGATACAACATAAGCTTCACATTTTTGTCTTTAAACCTTCCATAAATTGAACCCATTCACTTCCATTGTAAGTGCCTCTCTGTAACCTTGATTTTTGCTTTTTTTTTAAGAAAAGGAGGGACAAGTCAAAATTATTTTGCCACAAATGCTGTCATTTGAGCTAAACGTGGTCTTTTCCTGTCTAAGCAGCTGGTTTTTGGCTAGAATAAGCTACAAAGTGGAACAGACTTCTTTCAAAGGTCTAGCAGAAATGGAAAAGGATTGCAAAGGGGTGAATAAAAGCACAAAAATGAATTCCACTCACCATATCAGTGTCTGAAACAGGGCCAAAACTGGTGACGTAGATGTCTGTCTTTACTGTGGTGACTCGATCTGTGGACACAAAAGAATAAGAAAAAATTAAATAAATAAACATCCTTTTTTTGAGAATTTCATCAAATTGACCAGCGTTGTTCTGAGTGCTATGATGTCATAGCCCGGTCTCATCTAACTTGAAAGGGGCATCTTTATAAAAAACATGTATTCTGAGAGAGGAAATGGATTCTGAATTTCACTTTGTGTCTTTAATTTCAGCATGGACAGAGCCTCTTTCTATCCTAAGCCCATCTGAGATGAAAGCATGTGTCAGGCAGTGGGTAAATGTGATGCCGTTACCAACTGGCCAAGTTATGCTGGCTAGTAATCAAATTTTTCTTTTCCTCTCTTGATTTTTTCATTCATTCTCAGAGCTTTCTTTCATTGTTTTCTCTTGCTGCCATTCCAAAGAGCTCTTGGTATTTCCTCTGCTCCCAAAACAAAAAAGGCAAACAGGATGCGTATTAATAGTCAGATAGTGGACTATTAAATATAAATATTGTTGCAAGCAGCGATGTCGGGCTCAAGCCACCATGAGCCCATTTCAACCTGGAGACTTTCGGAAAACAATACAACGTGGACATGCATTTGGCATCTGACATTATTCTAAACAATTTTAAAGCAATTTGAGTAAATATAAGATAACTATTTTAAAGTCTGTTGTAAGAGCCACACTTCCTGCTGTCAGGTCCATGTGACTAGCCACCAAAACTAAACATACTTCTCAATTATGATCTAAATCACACATTGCACACAGAAGATCTGTTCACAATTTAGCATCTTCAGTGTATTGGCATAATGTTGTCTAAATGTGGTGACATTCTCTTGAATCACCTAGGAGGATTATTTAAAAGTTCAGAAACTGCAATATTAAAAAAATCCAAAATGGCAGACTTCCTGTTGAGCGGAGCTAATAACTATAATTATAAAAGGTGTCCGGCATAATGAGATCTATATATGTACCGATTTTGGTGACAGTAGGTGAAAATGGGGGTGCTACACACTCATTTTAAAGGGGGCATTACAGAGCCCCCCTACATGCCCATGCATTAACTTTTGCCCAGCCCTAATGGCCAACGATAGTGACAACACTATTTAAGATATCAAATCTAATGACTGTAAGTATGAAAGTTGTTTGGCTTGATGAAAACAATATATAGCCCTGGAAAAGAGACCCCCCTACATGCCCATGTGTGAACTTTTGCCCAGTCTTAATGGTTGACATCTCTAATGTGTGTGCAAAATTTCATGAAGTGCCTCAAAAACACCCAAATATAGGGAGAAAGGAATAATAACAATTAATACGTTGCCATGGCAACAGTATTTAAGTTATCAAATATTCCTTTACATTTTTACATCAGCAGTGTCTTGACATTATTCTTAAGAATTTTGAAGCAATTCATGTAAACACAAGAAGGATATTTCAAAGTCTGTTAAAAGTGCCATACTTCCTGCTGCCTGTTGGTGGCTCTATGACCATTACCCATAATAGCAATGTGATCATCAATGTGATCAGCCCCACTACCAAACATACAGCTGAATCTTCATCAAAAACACAATGGACACAGAAGATATAAGGCACTTTCTGTTTCCCAATTTTTGCCATAAATATATTGCTTCGCCATGGCAACCCCTGAAATTAAATTTTTGCACAAAATTTTCAATCAAGCTGTTATGCTGATAATATTATTTATAATGAAAAATAAACAATTAAATTTGGAAAAATGCAAAATATAAATATTTATTAGCACAGCCATTGATCAGGAAAATAAAAAATGGCATTCCATGTCAAAAGGGTTGCTGATCCCTGCTGCAGGTGAAAATCGGGGTGCTACAGAGCCCCCCTTACATGCCCATTTTCAACTTTTCCCAGCCCAAATGGCCAATGAGTTTTCACCCAAAAAGTACCAAAAACTTTGAAAAGACTAATAATAATAATCTTTAGAAGAATAATAGGGCCTCCGCACTTTCAGTGCTTGGGCCCTAACCATAATGCATTTCTAAGGCAAAGAGACTCAAAACACCAAAGCGACCTGTAATTTTCAGGATTATCACATAGAAGCTCATAAGTACAAAGTATACATTTTACAAGCACATGCACGAAGCAAGCCGCAGCGACACCGGCAAATGCGGTAATGATTCAGAATGTGTCGGAAAAACCAGCAAGAGTCTGTCATGATAAAGATATAATTTATCGCCGACAGACGATGATCTCAAGGATCGATGATGGTCAGAGTGATCGCCAATAGCTGATTTTTTGTTGTTGCGTGAACAGTATTGTATATGAGTGCTGCAAATGACCTCAGACATCTCAGTTCAGGAGGTGCTTTTAGTTCAATTCACTACATTTCTACAGAGCAGCTCATTGTAAGCGCAACTCTGCAGTCTATAAATCTGTGATTAAAACATAAAAAATATACAAAACACGTTCACCTCAAACCATGATTTATATTTCAGTGATTATTATCATCATTATAATTATTATGTTTACATTTATAATTGTTTTTATGTCTTCATTTATGTAAGTAATTTTCCAACTACATGTTTAGACGGATTCTTGCCTGATGGTAAATGGATAGGTGGTTACTTATATATATTTTTTGATCACTTTTTTTTATTTAAGTTATATGTTTTTTAAATAAAGTAATACAATTTTCAATGCAAATTCACTAAAGCAAGAATATTCACCGATCCCTCAGTCCAGGGGTTGCCGATGTAATTGGATATATATATCATGAAGAAGGTGGCAAAACAAATTTATTCACACACATGATGTATTTTCCCAGACAATGAAATACCCGACCGGTAGAGAATGCACAGATGAAGCAGGTTCTTCTCCAGAGAGATGATCATGTTGCCTTTCACAACTGTTGTAAAGCAATCTTTCAAAGAGTTGAACATCACACATTTTAGTTGCACTTATTTTTTTTCCAGTTTCATTTGAATTTTTTGTTAAAATAAATACAAAATAAAGTCCAAAGTTTGAAATCAAGACGTCTTGCTTTATTGTGTAGGCTTAACCCTAACCCTCATTTTTATGTGGAGTATTTTTTTTTTCTGCTACCAACCGACCAATTAAAACTTGGTCAACCAAGACTCTTCTCACTGACTAACATTTGGTCAGCTATCAGGGGGCAGCCCTAGTTACTAGACTGATCTCACAGTGAAATAGTAAACAGTAAATTGACTTTTCTTAAGCTAAAATCGGTCTGTGTTTATCGAAATTCCAAACACTGCCCCAGTGGCCAAAGTGGTAAATGTAATACATGATACTCTTTCTTTTTGTAATATCCATGGAGGGGTGCCCAAAACAAGTTGTTTTGAGATGTACAGGCTATAATACAGTGAAGAAGAATGCATGTTTTATAAACTGTACCCCCAAACCAAACCCCAAACCTAAACCTAACCATCAGTGGAGTCATAATGTAATGTTAGAGGGTAAAATGCAAACTTCGAATCGTGTTCATCACTGATGATGTGAATGCACTTACTTCCTGGTTTCAACACAGGATCTGCATCCAGGACTCTCACGCTGCTGACGTGAGACACATTCGGTCAAGCCACAGGGGAAGGTGCACAAGGAGGAGCCGATGCAAAAATATCTGATAGGAGGTGCCGCTTGACAGTGAGTGGGCATAATGTGGCCAATCCTAGGAAGTATCAGAAACAACATGCCAACTTCCAGTGTGATCGTGTGATGATCATGATGACATTGATTTGGTGGACAAAAGTTTTTCCAAATTTGAATAATATTTTAAAGCAAAATTGTTTCCATGCTTAATAATAATAATAAAAAAAATAGAATTCTGCACTGCCCATGCCAACATTTCTGTGTTAAAGAATTAAAAATTTTAATGAGACTTAATTATTATTCTTATTTTTTTTACTGTCTCCAGATGGTTACACCACATTACATTTTTCACTCTAAGCCTCAGTCAAAATAAAAAAATAAATATATATTTAAGCAATATTACACGAGCAAGAGTGCGATATGGCCCTATATCAGCACTGCTGTGATTTGGCCACAGGTCGAGTGCCGTAGGTAATTGCAGCAGTGCTGATTTAGGGCCATATCGCATGATTATGACTGTGATATTGCTTATATACAACAGTTCAATAAACACGTAAATTAAAAAAAATGACGAAAAACTGAGTATGGTCATAAAAACGCATTTGTGCATGGAACTACTTTCGACGGATCAGAATCTGCCGTTGTTGGTTCAAACCAAAAGATGCGTCCAAGCCTCCGTTAGTAATTCAAAAATGTCACTTCAGATATACTGTAGTATCACGGCTTGTGCTGTTTCAAACAAGTTATTGAATAAACAAGGATGGATGTGTGTGTGTGTGTGTGTGTGTGTGTGTGAGAGAGAGAGAGAGAGATGGAGCATGTGCGATCACCTGTTGCCACACCCAATCAGAGATGCTTTCAGTTTTCTGGAGATCAGCATTCTCAGTGGTAAAATAGCCTTCCAAGCGGGGGTATTTCTACCTATTTTGTGGTAGCCGGTACGCAAAAGTCGATCACTCACCCATAATAATGTATATAATCCATGTAATTAATCAGTCTGTTGTGTCTCTCAGCTGTGATGAGGCGTAATGCTGAAGTTGTTAGTTTAAAGACGTTTAAAGCTATTTCTTAGCTTTAGTAGTGTAGCATAGTAAGCGATCACAAAGGGCTGTTGTATGTAAACACTAGCTGACATGGATTCACTTCACGTCACTGCTCTTACACTTTAGTTTATAATGGCACGAACACAAGCCGAGTGATACACACACAGTGAAGTGTCGGAGTGCTGATGGTGTCAGACCATCAGTGCTCATGGAATGTCATGGAAGCTAATTATCCCTAATGTGATCCCACCCACCAGCAGAGGGTGCTATTCATACGGTAATGTGCTGAGACGATCAATGCAAATGGTAAACGCGCCCGTCTGTGCCTTAAAAACAAAGTTCACTTACTTTTCTGTGCATTTGGAAGATCGCACGATACACAAGTGAGAAAACTCCTAGATAGTGATGAAGAGTTCACATTTTCCTCAGAAGAAGAGCGGAATTCCGATGAACTCTTTGTATTTTGAAGAGTGACTTGATCCAGACGAGGATACAATTTCGGACGAGTAAGTCATTTCGTTTTCATTAGTTGACATGCTATTTTATAAAAACATGTACATGTTTCCAGACTTGCTAGCCAGGATTCAGAGTATTGAAATTTGAAATATGTCCTAATAAGCAAGTTTTAGTTACATTTACATGCTGTTTCAGCTAAAGCAGGCATTTAAATTGTATGCTGTATGATATAAATATGATGTGTAATATGATATAAAAATAATATGAATGTTTAGATAATATTTTATCTAGTGTTTATAATGCCTCATTATCATCAACAAAGCTTGTGCTTGCAAATATGTGTTCAGGTGTAAATTAGTAAAATGCATTTTAAATATGCCCATATTAGAAAATCAGCATAATATAATGATTTCTGAAGGATCATGTGACACTGAAGACTGCAGTAATGATGCTGAAAATTCAGCTTTGATCACAAATTGCATTTTACAATATATTTAAATAGAAAACTGTTCTTTTAAATTGTAAAAATAGTTCACACAATGTTTTTACTGTATTTTGGATCAAATAAATCCAGTCTTGGTGAGCAGAAGAGACTTCTTTTAAATGGTAGTGTAGGTCTAAAATTAAGTAAAGTCTTTATGTAAAGAAAATATATAGTCATATTACTTCTTTTAACTTAAAACTTGATTTTGATCATTAAGACCTGCAAAGGGTGGTGCTAACTGCCAGAAACATCATCAGAGGTGAGCTTGTGTGAATAAAGCTCAGAGGATCATCAGAGACTCCAGCAACCTGAATCATGTGCTGCTCTCACTGCTTCCATCAGGCAGGCAGTATCACAGCATCAGGACCCGCATCAGCCGACTACATGACAGCTTCTTCCCCCAAGCAATCAGACTTTTGAACACATGATCTCTCATGATCAACAATCAGCACTGCACTTTATTAATTTATTATCTCACACTAGACTGTCCTAATTATATTCACCACAATATATCAACTGAATATATATTTTTATATACACTTATTTTTAATTTTTTATTGTATGTGTATTCTATATTGGGTGTATTGTTTACTGTACATTGTATATTATTATTGTGTTGTGTAAGTATGTGTACATTTGATATGTAAATTGTTGTGTAATTATGTGTACATTTGTTATGTAAATTTCGTTGTGTAAATATGTTGTTTATTGTAATTGGTATATGTCTCGTCACTGTCATGACTGCAATGTTGCTCGGAACTGCACACAAGACTTTCACCTACTGTTGCACTTGTGTACATTGTAGTGTGACAATAAAGTGATTTGATTAGATTTTTTTGTATTTTATGGGAAGAATTGCAAAGAAAAGACACTTTTGAAACAGAAAAACAAAAAGAAAAGTTTAGAGTGGGCAAAGAAACACAGACATTGGACAACAGATAATTGGAAAAGAGTGTTACGGATCTTAACCCCATTGAGCTTTTGTGAGATCCGCTAGACTGTAAGGTGCATGAGAAGTGCCCGACAAGACAGACACATCTATGGCAAGTGCTACAGGAAGTGTGGGGTGAAAGGTCACCTGAGTATCTGGACAAACTGACAGCTAGAATGACAAGAATCTGCAAAGCTGTCATTACTGCATGTGGAGGATTTTTTGATGAGAAATCTTAGAAGTAGTTTAAGAAGTTCTGAACCTTATTTTCAAATTGTAATAGTAATTTTTTCAAGTTATTAATGACCTGAATATACTTTGTGATCAGCTGAATGCTATTTTGCTGAATAAAAGAACACATTTCTTTTCATAAGAGCAAAATCTGTACATTATTCCAAACTTTTGGCATCCAGTATGTGTGTGTGTGTGCGCGTGTGTGTGTGTGTATATATATATATATATATATATATATATATATATATATATATACACACGTTATATTAAAATGACTTTGAATTCAGTAAACATAGAAGAGTAATTGCTTTGTGTTAATTGCATTTGAATAATCTTATAGATTTAATAGACAAAAAAAAATTGCATTACATCATTGATCCTCATATAAATAGCTATCTAATGTAAGGGTGGTGTATTCGGCTCTAAGCAAGAGGGGGAGGCATGTGCCACCATGCTTTGGTGTCTTCCTTATTTGTATTTATAATAATATATTTTTTTTACTTGGCTGTTTTACAAACACAATCCTCCTCTCTCTCTCTCTCTCTCTCTCTCTCTCTCTCTCTCTCTCTCTCTCTCTCTCTCTTTCTCTCCCTCCATCTCTAGAATTCCCCTAATTATACAATGCCACACACTCGTCTGGGCGCCATCCCAGTGAGGATAAAATACGAGATTTTATTGTAATGGTATTCATCTCTGATGAGATTTTGGGTGGTGTTTTTTCATTACAATTGATAGTCTGCTGTGAAGACTTAAAAAGATACACAAAGATCTGAGGTTTTAAGCTTTAAAGGTTTCTATTGTCATTCACATTTTGATTCAATTTGAGAAATACAGAAACTGTGTTTTCTGTGTGAGTGACATGGGTAGAGTCTCTGCATCTTTTCATGCACATATTGTACTATACGTGTAGTCCAAATTAATCTCTGAATCCAACTGTTGAGCATTTAATTTTATTTTTTTTCCTTAAAAATAAATGAATGCATTAACTAGACCCATAATTAAGACCCATAATTATAAGTTTTAAACCATAACACGCCTATATATGCCGGAAATAAAGAGCAGGTCAAAATCACATTAAATCTGACCTGGCTGTTCACACTGAAGGTACATTGGAAAAAAATCAGATACGTTTTCAATGTGTTTCCACATATGAAAGTGACGCAGATCGGATTTGCAAATGTCAGATTCAAAGCACTTATGGCTGTTCACATGGTCATCCAGTTAATATATCTGTGTCACATGTGAGTGAAAAAAAATCTGTTTTGATCCACTTTCAACTATGGTGTACGTAGACTTTTGTATGGTTAAAATAAATCTGATACGTATCGGATTTATTTCCGATGTGTCTTCATTCTAAACAGCCAGGTCAGATTTTATGTGATTTTTATGTGACAATCTAACTCACTCTCTTTCTCGCTTGGTTTACTGCGTAACATGCCTGATATGGTTTAAAAAACATGGTTTTAATTTGAAGTTATATATTTACTAGTTAATGCAATGCCTTTCAATTATAGGCTCAATAGTTGGGTTCAGAGAGTAAAATATTCGCATGAAAACATACAGAGGTTGATTTAGCCTATGTATCACTGCTCTTTGCTCAAGTCACTCATGCAGTTTCTATATTTCTCAAATTGTATTAAAACTCGAATACAAGCAAGTGACTCTTACCTTACATACTGTATATGTAATGCCGTTTGTCCTGCTGTCCTTCGATTTTTAGATGTCTCGCTCGTGATGTTACATTCTTGAGCTTCAATGGGAATTCAATTCCACCATATGACAGCAAATTTCCTTATTTAATTTAAATTTGCATCACTTGCTGATATTAAATAGTCATTGAGTGTCCTGTTTGGGTCAAAAAGAATTCAGCATACATATTAAAGTATTGAACATGGGTTTGTTATACGCCGGCTAAGGGAGTGCCATACCCATGCGGGTCAGTTAGCGAGCGCTAGCTGTTCAGACCAGTATCTGATTTGGGCTAGATTTAAAATTTTGTGTGAACAACCTTGCAAAAATAAATAAATCTGATTTGAGCAGAAAATTCACATTTGTGCCACATTCAGCTACGGTGTGAATGTGGCCAGTTTTGTCCCAGATCAGATTTGCAAATGTCAGATTTAATGCACTTTAATGTGACTGTTCACATGGTCATCCAATGAACCAATCTGTGTGAGAAAAATCAGATTTTTGCCACATTCAGTGAACAAAGCCTAAGTATGAGCAATAATAATAGTGACTGTCTCTCACGTCTCTAGAATTGCCCCAATTACACAAAGCCGCATGCTTGTCTGGGTGCCATCCCAATGAAAATTAAAGGAATAAATTATACAGAATATATAGATTGCTAATTTAGAAGATTCCATTATATTACTATTCATCTCCAAGTAGAGTTTGTGTGACGTCTTTGTACAGAATCAATAGTCTGCTGGAAAAGCATACAAAAAAGCCTTTATAAACTGCAGCTCCTATTATATATGACAATCAGGTGGCATTTTTCTGTGAGGTGATGCGGTTGTGTTGAGTCTTAGAGTGAATATAAAGTGGCTCAGCTGGGTCTCAGTGGGCCGGGGGCAGGGTTGAGAGGCTGTGTGAATATGAGACTGGGGGTGGTTTATAAAGAAGTGCCCTCATATACATGAGATTATTCACAATTGCAGCAGAGCGGTCCAGCCTCTGACTAAGGGAATGCCCTTTCTATTTGAAATTCAATCTGCTATTCATTCGTCCTGTGAGATCAAAACAATTTTCCAAAACCAAGTTAGCTGCCTTGCTACCTACTGAAATAATCAACCTGGTCTCATAGAATCATATTACTATACCTGCAGTTTTACGGAAGAATTTTTACGTGGCTTGTTGTTTGTATCATTCACTTTTCTAGTGAAATGACCACTAGAGGCACTACAACAACAATGACGTTATTCTTTCACACAAAGTGTGCTGTGAAAGATTGTCAGGTGTGCCGTGGAAAATGCTCAAATTCCACAAAATAATTAAATGCATGAAAAAAAAACAATTTCAGGGATCCAAACCCCTCACCTTTCTGAGAAATTTGCCATTTTGAAACCATAATCAGTCACTTTTGTGATTGTGAAGAGCAATGATTAATGTGCAAATGTGAGTGATATTTATACACATAAATGGGCATCACATGACTCGCGTCAGCGCTGAAGAATACATTGAAGTCTATGAAGTGACATCACACACCTCACTTTTGTTACGTTGCAAATTCGTAAAATCGCCCCTCTGTGACGCTTTCTGCAACTCTTGTCATGTGGAGGGTGATGCGGCGCTTGACACCTTGACTCGACTCATAATGAAATAACATAATTGAAACTCAAAATGATTATTAATTGTCTATTGTTGTGGTCTTTTCTGATAAAAGTCATGCTCAGCAGTTTAAATATTCTACTGTAGGAAAATGATCCTGTAGAACTGCTTTGTGTTTAGAATTCTTATCCTGAAGTCTGTAGATTTGTAGCCATGCAAGTTTTAATAAAGGAGAAGTATGTTATTGAAACTCACTATTATTAGACTATTATTGTTGTCTTTTTGAATGAAAAATAATGCTCAGACTGACTATAGATCTTTTAATGCTTAAACACTATAAAGACTCTTGGTAGTTTTCGGTCGTGAACGACTCAAAATGATTCACTGACTCACTGAACGCTCATTTGTCGCCACCTAGTGACACTTCCAGAAGGGGTCACTGAACTAATCAGTTAATAAAATTGAACAAATTCATGAAACGGAAGAAAGCCTCACCACAATACTCTTTATTTTGCAGCTAATTATGCACAATTGTAAACTTGAATAAACTTGATTCACTAAAATAGTTGGAACTGGTGCTTTTAGATTAATCTTTAAAAAAAATATTCACAGAAATTTTTTTCGTGGACCAGTGATTGTCTCAATTGTTGTGGCATTACAAGAACAAATCTACAAATTAGAAAAGAAGCACATGTGTTGTTTTTTCACTACCCAGTTAGCACTCTTGCCACCTGTGACCTCACCAGGGCTGGACTGGCAATCTGGCATAACAGGTATTTTCCTGGTGGGCCGACACACTTTGGGGCATCATGGGTGGACAGGCCAATGGGAGAACCAAACAGGCCGGTGTGTCGTCTGCGATAAGGTGAAATGAGCCAACGTGTTATGCAAATGGACCACAAAATGGCGGACCGCAAAACTTGTGCCACCCAAGCCCCCCACCCCCCCACATCCATCCCCCCGCTCAACAACTGTTAGGCCAGTTGCTATGTAAAATCTGGGGCCTATTTATCTTCCCAGTCCAGCCCTGGACATCACAGAGCTTAGCCTACCTATATGACTTTTTTTTTTGTTTTTTTTTTGCATGGTCATATTTCAAACATTACAAGTAAACACGCTACTAAGACGGACAGAAAATATTGACGATGGTTAGCCTATGTGAGATAGTGGTGTGCCGTGGTAGAAAAAGTTTGGGAAACACTGCTTTACACAATACTTATGTCTTATGACATGAAAACACTTAATTTTGTGCATGACTTGTAAGATGATATATATTAACATTTGCATTATATAATCAACCACATTTAAGCTTGTTAGGGAGTGATCAAATTGTGCGGTAGATTGTCTAATAAAACGAATGGGAGTTTTGATGTATTCAGTAGAATTTTATAAAAAAAAAAAAAAAAAAATTAATTACTGAAATGTTATGTAATTTTTGTTTGTTTAATTGTTATATTTTCATTTGTGCCTCTAAAACATATATCTAAACATACACATCCTTCCAGAGAAGGATTCTTTAACAATTTTGATACTCCATTATATACTATCCCAAACCTTCGATCTTCGATCAGACCTCTTCACAGAATCAAACCCCTTACAGCAGTGGAGACAAGACCATGATTTTACCTTGAACTAAATCAATAGCCTCTCAAGGACAAAATGATTATGACTGTTTATGCTCCCTCTAAATGTCCTATTTATTATGTCATTAAATCCCCATTGCCGCAACGTTAAACTCCTCCACACACGACAAGAGATGCTCTTTGATTTGGTCACAAAAGTTAATCAGGCATAAACATGAACAGGATAACAATAACACATTTAGAGTTACTGTGTACTCAAGAAGCCATACTGAGATTGACTGGCGGGCGTATTGAATTGAGGAACAGGGGGTTTGTGTGAGTTTGGCCTCAGGAATGATGAGTATATCGACTGTTTGGGCTGTTTTCCCCCAGCTCTGGTGCTTTGAACGAATGGGTGTAACAGAGGATGACGGATTTACGTGAACGATTGCCTGGATTAAATGGTGTACAAACAAGCTTCAGAATATTTTCTTAATCTATATTGTTTTCTATTAAAATATCCATAAACATCCCTATAACGAGACAGACAGCAAAGATTTATCTCAAGTTATTTGCACGCGCTGTCTGCACTGAATATGAATTTTGCATATGTGTGATGTGAATGGCACCAGGTAATTTTTGTGAATGAAGCGCAATCTATAAAAAGCCTAATTTACACAGAAAGGAGGCATGTGTGCGTGAAAATAAATGACAGTTACTTAATTTGAATACTGAAGATGCAGTGGAATGTAAGTGCTGATTGTGTCAGCTACATTGAAAGCATTTATATTTATTTATTTTTTTTAACTTTTTTATATAATTTTTTTCCCCTTTTCTCCCAATTTGGAATGCCCAATTCCCACTAATTGGCAGGTCCTTGTGGTGGCGCAGTTACTTACCTCAATTCGGGTTGTGGAGGACAAGTCTCAGTTGCCTCTGCTTCTGAGACAGTCAATCCGCGCATCTTATCACGTGACTCATTGTGCATGACACCGCGGAGACTCACAGCATGTGGAGACTCATGCTACTCTCTGTGATCCACGCACAACTCTCCACGTGCCCCATTGAGAGCGAGAACCACTAATCGCAACAACGAGGAGGTTACCCCATTTGACTCTACCCTCCCTAGCAACCGGGCCAATTTTGGTTGCTTAGGAGACCTGGCTGAACTCACGACTCCAGGTGTGATAGTCAATGTCAGTACTCACTGAGCTACCCTGGCACCCATTTGAAATAATTTTTTTAAGTTTTGTGCTGAAATACCACACAAAAGTGGCATAACTGTTTTGTGAATTTGCCCCTTAATATCTTACTTAAGACTTTTTTTGTTACTTGAGCCTGAATAAGACATCAGTATAATGGTTTTCTTTCTCTCTGATGAAGTTACTTAAGTTGATTCATTGTCTCTGGAGTGGCTCAGCAAAGTCAGCTGCATTGATTTATTTTCTCTGCTCCTTCCTTCCTTCTTTCCTCACTTTCTTTGTCATCTCACTTGATTTGATTATTGACTTCTTGATGAAATGATGATAGAATACTATATGAGAAAATTAGAAACAAATCTTTGACCGTGAGAGTATGACCTCTAGCAGCAAGTGTCATCTCACTAATGACGCAAGAGAGTTCAGGATGCTGAATATTCCATTAACTAGAACAAACGGTCCAGACCCAGCCCTTGACCCCTGGATTAATTACCCAGTCTGGCTGGACCTGAGATCAAAGTTAATGAGTTAAAGCTCAGCTGAGAGAAGGCATATCGAATTGAGAGCCAGCGGCACTGATAAAAAGACAGGTGTGAACTGCTCATTTAGCCATACCGTTAAGAAGGATTGTTAAGGCCCGGAGGATGACAAAAAAAAACATGAAAAGATTAATCCATCCTAGCTTCTGATGATCCTTATCACCTCTGAAATATTATCACTTATTCATTCTGCTTAGTCTTTTCAAGCTTTTATCATTATTAAAACGTCAACTGCTGGTAAGTTCTACCAGCTGTAAGGTTCAGTAATGTACTAAGACCAGCGTGAACTTATACTGAGCTCTAAACACAGAAGAACCATGGAGAACCATGCCTGACTTCAACAAATTTACACTATCGTGAGCTCATTGAACTGAAACCTACTCTGCATAGTGTACATGCACAGCCATGAATGCTTAGTCAACACATTGCAAGTGCACAGTCCGATTAGGATTAATGTGTGTTCATGAACAAATTATTGTTGTGATAACTGTGGTGGCCTACAATACCTGGAGAAAGCCTAGGCCCTTCACTAGCGACGGACTTGAGCTGAGACATCTAAGGCTGCAGGAAAAGGGTCCATTCACCATTTGTCATGTTAATGCATTTCACATGCATTAACATGTGTTTCAAATCTGGATAGGCTAGTATCTGGATATTTTTCATTTCTAAAACATCCGAGTGAAGCCTGGCTTCATGTAAGGTGTAGCGTGAACCACATAGTGATTCGAAAACAGGAGAGAGACACAAGCTAGTGGAGATTTGAGGAGAGACAAGATATTCTAGTACACTCGTTGAAATAATTTATGGGATATTATTATGTGTTTGGGTGACAAGACTGCAAGACGGAAGTGTCTGTTGAGTTCTTCACGTTGCAATGGCAGAATAAACAGAAAAAGGCAAGAACCCAGAACTTCAACAATGATGACTGTATTGTGACCTCATTACATAGTTAATAACTTACATTTATGCATTTGGCAGACACTTTTATCCAAAGCGACTTACAGTGCACTTATTACAGGGACAATCCCCCCGGAGCAACCTGGAGTTAAGTGTCTTGCTCAAGGACACAATGGTGGTGGCTGTGGGGATCGAACCAGCAACCTTCTGATTAACAGTTATGTGCTTTAGCCCTCTACGCCACCACCATGCCTTACATAGTTGAAGCCAGATAATGGAATTGCTTTTGCATTTACACCTTTGAATGTGGTCGAATGTGGATTTGTCCCTGACCACCTCTGAATTCGGTTTCATTTATCAGTTCACAATGCATCTTGGATGTATTTACACATGGCATTTAATGTGGTCATGTGCTACCCAATATTGATCACCAAAAACGCATGTTAATTCAAGGTGTAAATGGGCCGAGAAAAAAATGTCAATCTCATACTTCTAAGAGCCCTCAAAAAATGGTCACTGGCAATGCATCTACAATAATATAATGAAATATTTGAGATGTATGTGTTGCTTGCAAATCATATTCTTTCCTCAGTATACACAGCTACTTTTGAATGACTGTCAAGTGATTTGTTTTGCCCAATAATGTGGCTAACTGAACTTTCCAAACCTTGACTCATTGTTTTATTCAGATTGCTAGCTATAAACATATTGACCATTTAACTAACTTTATTTAACTTGCTTAGCAAGATTCTAATTCAAGATGCTAAGATCAAATGTGTACTTTTGTTACACATAATGTTTCATTATGAATTGCATTATTGTGTTCTGACGCATTACAGAATGCAGTGATATGTGAAATGGGATATGTGAGGGTTCCTGTAGCTCAAATGGTAGAGCATGACACTGGCAATCTTGCCAGTCTCGGTCATGGTTCAATAACCAGGGAACACACAAACTGAAAAAAACAGTACTGTATAGAATGTACTGTAAGTTGCTTTGGATAAAAATGTCTGCTGAATAATATTTAGGTCACATAGCAAGGATCATTTATGTTCAGGTGTTTGCATATGCTTCGGCCTTAGTCTTTCGCCTTTTTTGTTCTACACCTATTAATTCAGGAATTATTATTGAGGATGATAAATCCATTAGGTTCAGTGAAATCCTCTGGATTATGAAGGCCTTTGTAAACTAAACTAATCCCCTAATGGAAAAATCTCAGTGATAATTCAGTAATGACAAAATATTTGAAAATGCATTCTTTTTGTCAAAAGAAATCTGTTTTTATAATGGCAATATGTTCGTGAACATGCAAATCAATAAAAGGAACAGCCACAGAGTATCTCTTTTTAAACTGGGTTTACAGCTCTGCAGTCATCATGGGCCCAATAGAAAACGGGATCCTTTATCATTACAGACAAACTACGCCAATAAAACTGTATGGGATAAAAATACAACATTGTTTTAGGAAAGATAAAGTAGATTCTGGAGTCAAGCAGGGAGGATTTCAGCCTTCATATTTGAGCTCAGCAGTTCTAAAACCAAGTGAGCTGCCTTCCTTCATTGGCTGCTGCCTTCTAAAGACTCATTTATACTTACTGTGTGAACAGGCATCGCTTAGTTCGCCTATAAATAATGACAAAATGCAGTGATGTTTTTATTCTGACAATATGTTCATTTGGTGATATTTCTTCTGTTCATGTACATCTCTGACATTCTTGACCCAAGAGAACTTGGCTGGTTGAAGAGCATTGATGATTGGTTAAAACAAATCGTTGGTGGGGTTTGGACATGACATTTTTTATTTACAATCATGCGTGCCAGCTGAGGAGTTGTTACCTAGATTACTGTCGTAAAAATGTATAACTTTGAAACCCGTCTCTCAGAGATTGTGCGGAAGTATACTTTTTGCATTGTTTGAAACACAAACTCTACAAAGACAGTGCAACCACAACAAATGAGTAGAGAGAGAGATTGAAGTTTTTAAAAGTGGAAGGGGCCATGACAAGTTTAATAAAGCAAAGAAACGACGCAGCGCTAAAAGCGGCGGTCCACGGAGAGAGAAACCTGCATTATTGCCTTTACTTATGGCTGGAACATTACTTTAACACAGTGATATCACACTAGTTTTGTTCGCCTAGGGTGCTTTAGTTCGTCCAGGAGAAAAAAGTGTGGCATCTTTCATAGTAACCAGGCTTAAGGTGTTCTCCTAACTGAAATAGCACCTCACATGTGACTGATTAGAATGGCTCAAGATAGTGTGTGACATTAGCATGATGCTAAGATAAAAAAGTAAATCTCTAGAAAGATTAAAAAATATATAGTGCACCAAAATTTGGTAAAAAAGTAATTTTTTAATTAGACTTAACTATTTGAATACCTTTTCATACCATTTAGTATTGCATGACTCAAATCACAATTGATTACACAATTTGTTTGACTTTAGCATTTTGCTAAGACTTAACTATTTTTATCGGTACTTTTCAGTATTAATTAACCCTTGCTGGGGGAAAAAAAAAAAATGGAACTGGTTTCATGGCCACGATGGTCTGGTTTGATGGTGTTAGATGGGTTTTAGTACACTTGTCGGATGGTCAATCTGAAAACCAACTTGGCCATGCTGGGAGACCAGCTAATCTATCTTAAACTATCCAAGATCTACAAACCACATTAGGCTGTTTTTTTTTCAGCTAGGAATTGTATTGTTATATGCAGGGTTGGGAAGTAACAGAATACATGTAACAGGATTACATATTTAAAATACAAAATATAAGTAACTGTATTCCACTACAGTTACAATTTAAATCATTGGTAATTAGAATAGAGTTACATTCACAATGTATTTTGTTTACTGAAGAGATTACTTTACATTTTATTGCCATTTGTTTCATTTCATATTTAGTTCTTTCAAATGGAAAACATTTATACACATAAATGATGCGATCCAATGTGCATTTGAACAGCGGTGAAACACTTTCTTATGATGTGTTACATTCATACGAGCAGACAGAGAAGTACGTTTGAAGTAAGTTTGGAGCAGAAGAAATAGAAATAAACCTTGTGTAAATTGTCAGCTTTATGCTAAGCTAAAATGATATTTCTAGCCATTTTACATGCACATGTTACCAGACACAATCAGATTTTTCAATCGGATTTCACACAGTTCGTTGCAGTGCATAATTGCATTGCTTTGTCCGTGAAAGGTGCATGCAGTGCTGCCTTAGAATATGGCCAAAACTAGGTATCTTAATGCATGGTCACATTTAACTTTGCACAGCGAAATTCTGCAGGCAAAGAAGGCGTGGGTGAATGTAAAGCAAGTGTGAAACCAGTAAAGTAAAAAATTGCCAAGCAACCTCTTTTTAATGCTGCACTTTATTCACTGGAAGTGTGACGTTATTAAGAATCTCACCGCTAAAATGATTTCCATGTCTATTGTGAATATTCAGTATAGCTTTGTGTGAAGCACCCCCCACACAGAGGTCACTGTCAAACCAAATAACTTCCTACTGGTCAATGCAGTGAATTTCGAGTATCAAAGTTCACCAAACTTAAACTCCACGTGAAATCCCCATTAAAATGTGACCGCACATTTAGAAGAATATTGTGGCCACCTACCTTTTGAAACAGCCTTTGTGTTGGGAGCATGCCTCTGATGCCTAAAAATGCTTTCTACATAGGCAGACCACTAGGTTTTTAAGTTTCTTGACGGTATCCTTTAAATGAATATTTAAGGCAGGTCGGTAAATTCAGACAGTGCTATAACTCACCTCCCAGTCCTGGTCTCAGTCGGTTATCGTAGCCATCCAAAAGGCGGTCCAGGATTCGAGTGAATAGGGTGATGTTGTTTTTGAAGGCATCTGTTGTGGCATCTGCAGACACTGAGCTACACAACAAAGGCAAAAACATAAAGTTTAACCTGTGATCTTCAAGCTGAATTGTCTTTTTTTGTTACTTTCTCCTATCACAGCTTAATATGCAGAGACAACTATGAGTATTTCTCCCTGAGTGTAAACACTGTGGCTCTGGCACTTTCAATGTCTTGCTATGTTTGTTTGAGCATTCAACCAGCCCAACACTGCACCACTGGTTCAACCAATGGAGTCAGTTAGAGGCGGGACTATATGTATATACAACCAATGAAAGATAAGGTGACCTGATATGTAAAATCATTGCTTTTACAATTCCATTTGGTGATGCTGGTAGCACAGAAAATAAAAAATTCAGCTTTAATGGTTTCGTTATTGAGGACAAATTGATGGGAAACAGAGTAAAGAGGGCTAAAGACACCTCTTAAGGAAATGTAGCTTTTGTCTGGTCACAAAATGTATCAACGTACAAAAAAAAAAGTATTTTATTGAATATTGATGGAGCAGCATAATTTCTGTGAAAATAAATAATAATGGAAGGTTGTTTCGATTACAATTCAGTTAGGAAAGGTGGTAAGGGAGCCTTTTAGGATGTTTAAAATAATATTGTGTAGATAACAGGGCAATAGTTTTCGGACACAATTTTTCAGCTAATACAAATAATTTTGACACAGCCAGATGCTTTTTTGAGTAACAAATTAAGATGACGCTAACTAAAAATAACTACTTCAGAAAAGGGTTAACCATTTCATGTAAATTTTAAACACAATTGGCTTTTTTTTTTTTTTTTTTTTTTTTACATATTTTATAAACAAATAAATCTCTAATATGATTGGATGAGTCAATGTGAGCCCTATTTGCCACCTTTAAAAAAAAATAACAATGTGTTTAATGGGGGACTTTAGTTCCTGCAACGGAGGGGCTTTTTATCCCAAATACTATCCTTACACTTATTGGACAGTCATTCAAATGTTTTTGATTTAATGACCTTAAACAAAACTGAAAATGTTTTGAGACAGTATTTTGTCTCAAAATAAATGTTAATTTCATGGATTTTCATAAGCTACATAAATTTGCAACATTTTAAAAAGGATTAAATATCAGAGCAAATTGCCTCAAAATCAACCTTTAGACACCACACGCAAATATCTCATTGAACTGGAAAATTGTTCAGTATATAGTGACATACAGGGTTTTGGAAAGTCCTTTGGTGGTTTTTGTTGCTATTTAGTGATTTGGGAGAAAATAAAATCAATGGAGCCTTTTACCCTGCTGAGCCTTTAGTCCCGTTGTACCCTACTCCAAAAACAATTGGCCTGTAAAAAAAAAAAACTGACTACAAACTGACAGGAAGGAATATTCATCTATAATGAAACAAGTTTTCTGTCTTGCTTCGAGTTACAGCTATGACTTCAGAGTTTCCAAGAATCATTATACCAGATTCAAATTCAGTTTTTAACTTCAAGTCTGACTCATTTTAGCAGTCATTCTGCACTGATGATATTAGTGCATTCTTTTGTTCGGTTCTATATGTTCTACTTGCATTAAAGTCCATGTGATACGCTTCTAAGGAATTTAATTAACATACTCAAGCATAATTGTCTTAGAAGGTAGCTTCCTACAGTATGTAGTTAATAGACAGTGAAGCAGCTTACTAGGTTTTGGAGCTGAGCCACAGATTGTGAATGGACATGATTGTACAAGCACTTCTAAACCTGATTTTCATCCAAAACACCCCAAAGCAGTTCAGCTGGTAAACCACCATATATATCATACCGCACACTGCAACAAGTTAATACCTCATTTCAGGACACATTTGTAGCTAATTCTTACACAATCTCAGACACTGAGTGAGAGTACTAAAAATGAGCTAATGATGTGGCTTTGAAGTCAGTTGTTACAATTTATACACTAAATAAACCTGCCTTCAGGGCGAGCGTAAAGAACATGAACCTGAAGTCTATGTATATATATATATATATATATATATATATATATATATATATATATATATATATATATATATATATACACTTCTATTAGCACAGATGATATTGACCTATTTACAGTTATAGAAAGCACTCTATTCTTACTGTTGCTCTTTGGTTCGAGAACAAACCTCCCCCTTGCACTCTACTCCAGGCGCATCCAGGCGTGACCCAGATTAAGAGGTGGAATATCTGAACCCATCAAATTCTCAAATTCTTCAGAGTAAATTCCCTCCACACGGAAACCAGTAAAGCATATCTCAAGACTTTATGAAACAACTGCTAAAGATTGGGTTTCTTATCACATACTGTACATTATCTAGATTTATATTATATTGGCATATTGATTGGTATGGCATGGTGTGACCATGTTCAGTACCAGGACATGGGACTAAGTCAATGATTTAATATGAATAAAATGGAAAATAGTCAATCATAAGTCCAAATTAAATTGCCAATGATCCTGACTTGAGTCTGCAGAGTGATCAGAGTAATTAAAATCCATGTTGTCACTATTTAATCATGGGTTAGTAACACAAAATCATATGAGGTGTTAACCCTCTTAATTACTGTTTGATCAGCAGCATCAAAACATTCTAAATTCACCCAAAGATTTGAAAAGGTGGACTTCATTCCACGCCGACACAGGGTGGAGGTACAACAAGCATAAATTATTCTGGTTAGATTTAATAATTTTGACTTTCTACAATAATTGAAATATCCCAAATAAAAAGCAGCCATCAGAAATGTCTAAATATTTAATTTTAATGTTTTTAAATCACTTTCGCCGACAACATAATTATCCGGTTGCATCTTCTGTTTGCAATCCATTTCATACCATTTGACCAAATTTAGCATATTGCTGGTTTGACATTTGTGAAAATGATTTCCACTGTTACATCTTTCATTATTGTAAAAAAATGCTTCCAAAATCATGGTTAAGAATTATATGATCTATACATGGCGCCATTTGGAAATAATACCAAGAAGATATTTAAAAATGCGACATTTGGAAATATATATATTTTTTTATGATAAAAAAAAAGAAAAAAAAATGAAAATAGATGTTAAGGAATATATTTATTTTCTCCTTTTTTTTTTTTTTTTTAAAGAAAAGGTTTGACAACTACAAACCACTGAGTTCCTGATCACATTAAAACATAGTTCAACATAGTTTTTATTTAATATGCAAATGTGTGCACATTTAATAAGATCATACCCAGATTTATAGTAAAATGCAACATAATTTGCATTTGTTACACGTTTAATGGGTATAGTCATTATAATTCAAAAACATGTTTAGGCATGTTTTAATACGACAAAGTTTCATTTTGATAAAGGAGATTTTTTTATTCTGTTCATCTCCCCAAAATGAGAAAGCGCTCCCTAGGTTCCACTATCTGATCTACAGCCGCTGTTCAGCACCACCTCGAGGACTCGACACTAGGTCCAGTTCACCTCCTCAAAAACCAAAGCAATTCTACATTAATTAAACTAGCATTTATTATCCCCATTTAAAAAAAAAAAAAACATGAACCCTGTCTTTTTCAGTTTTGTTCACCGGATAGATTTCTATGGGTACCTGACCTGAGTCGTACGCGTAAAAGTCTCCAGTTACGCACGGACACAAGAGGCTTTTCGTCCATCCCAAATATTAGTTAAATGATTCAATGAAATGCGTGTCTATTGTTTTACATAGTATGTAAATGTAGAACAGCCCAGTCTCATGAAAAGAAACAAAATAATGTCATTCCTTACCTCGTGTGCCAAAACAGCGTTATCGCGAAGATGAGAAGATAGAAAGCGAACCTTTCCCTCATTTCTGCAACTTAAATCTGACTGTAAGAATACAAAAGCGTTGGAATCAACAGTTAAGTTAAAAAATATATAAATATCTACAGATCATAATATAAAATGATGGGTTTAATTGGTCATCTGTCCATCCATGCGCACGCTAGTCCATATCCACCTGCTGATCTCGCCCCAGACATATCATTAATATTTACAGCGCGTTGACAAAGACTCATGCTTAGTATTCACTGACACGACACATGCGTGATTGGAATATCAATATCTATCCATGCGCTTAAGCCTGTGTAAACATGTCACATCATATAATGAAGAAAAGATGACAAAGTGTCCATAGCTCACATGCGCCATGTAAAGATGATCTCCTACATGTAAATTGAAACATCTGGTTGAGTAATAGGCTTATTGATCATTTACACAAATGGCCATAAACACATGCAAAAATGACAGGCTAATTGATTCAGTATGAGGACACCCACTTGTGATACACCAGATCTGTTCTATCCTTACGAGTAAAAAAAAAAAAAAAAAAAAAAAAAAAAAAAAGGAAAGTTTATTCCCAGCCGTTGGAACCGGAAACGCGATCACGAGTCTTATTTAAGAGCACGCACATGGATCTGGAAAGAGCATAAATACATTCCCATCGCGGAGAAACAATAATGCACTATAATATCAGATGCACACGAGCGTCACTATAATGGGGGTCCCCTGATGCCCCGCACCGTTTCTCTCTCTTTAACAAAAGAACCAACGCGCACTGACGCGCCGTGATCTCAAATCTTCTCTTCTGAATCACATACTGCTTACGATGGGGTTTTTTTTCCTCCTGAAAGAAAGAAAAAAGGGAATAACTACAAAGAAAAAGACAGGCCAGAGCTGGGTCCTAAAGACAGTTATATTAGAAATCTCAGAGTCGCTCGCTCTCTCTCTCTCTCTCTCTCTCTCTCTCTCTCTCTCTCTCCATATATGATAGGCTACTGCTTAAGTGGAGTATTCACACAGATGATGGAGCGGCCAGTTAAAGTCAACATGAAATCAAAAGTAACCAATTTACTGACGTTCATGCGAATGATTCAGTAATGCATGTTAAACATATTTCATCAAAATGAACTTGCTTCACTTCCATTTGGACTGACACCACATGGCTGAGTGGGCTATTAGTGAATGTTAACCAGGTAACACTTTATATTAGTGTCCCCTTTATTTGTGTTTTTAATTGTTTTATTAATGACTAATGGTGCGTTCACATACAACGCAAAGTTTGCTTGCACGAGTTTGATCACTGGATTATAAATTTGATATTAAACTCACGTTTGCGCGAGTAACGCGAACCCATGAGTATTCCCCATTCTCTTCCGGAAAAGGACAGGAGGAGGGGCTTCTATGACTTGGTTCATAGTAATGTACAACCAGTTGCTGGAATCAAGTAGACGTGCATATTTTCAGAACTTACCAGGTAAGTCTCTGTACATGTCATTTTGTCATACAATTCTAGGTGCCCACACACCGCTACAACATTTCTTTCATGAATTTTTCCAGATTTCTTCTGCAACTACGTCTGTACGTCAGTGACATCCGGACATTCTCAATGCTGATAGGCTTTCGCGTCAACGTGTCAAGTGAATTCGCGTGTTCGTGTCGCTTCATTCACACCGCCCAGCACAAATTTGCATCTATTTGCATCTTTGCATTGACTTTGTATGGAATTGTGCCGTGTGAAATGCTCGCTTCGCGTTGTATGTGAATGCACAATAATAGGTCATTTACAGATGCATTTCAAATTAGTTGTATGCATTTATAATAACATGAATAAATGGGCAGACTTCCATGAAAATATTTTAACAAACATGATATAATAATGTTAATAAAAAAATAGTTTCATAATTACATTAATCAAAGACACCAACTGCACTAATTAATTTATGCTTTATATCACAGAACAGCAAAAAAAATCCTTGTCACGTTGATGTCAAAAGAATGGTGCTACTCCGAGTCCTAGTTATCTAAAGTCCTCTGCAAAAACACTTCTCAGATCTTCATGCTCATTTACATTTTATATCAGATAATAAAGTGTAAAGTCAATTAAACCATACTGAACTTAATGTATGTGGTTTCTAATGTTGGAGACTCCTTAATAAATGCTTCATAAATGCTTCATCCACTTTACATTAAAGTAAATGTTCATAGGTTAGTAATGCTGAATAAGTGTTATTAAGCATGTGAGGTAAAATGGCTCACTATTTTGCAAGTATTGCATAAAGGTCTCCCTATGTTATGCATGGTGATATAACTGCATTATAAATTATTTATAATGCATTTGTAAATTAATTAGTAGTCATTAATGATTTTTTTAATCCTTAACTAAGGGAAAACTTTGCTGAAAAATCTTGCCAATATGCAGGTTAAAACTAATTAGTAAAAAATGTTATTAGTATAAGTTAGTAAAGGTTACATCAATAAAGGTTATGTCAAGATGCTCTTGAGTCCTCCTGGTCAAAAAGCTTTCTCAAAATGGGATGCCGGTGGTCTGTCACATGCACAGAATGGGGGCAGCAGTGGCCCTTTTGGTCGTCCAGAAAAAGGGAAGAAATTTGAATAATTAAATTAAAATAGTTAAATAAAGCAAAATTAAAATTTCATAACAATGACACAATAACAGCATTAATATGAGATTTCTCTGTAAATTGCAGGCATATGAAAGAAAATTAAAAAGAGGTGCCTTTAAGAGTGCGCTACAGCAGATCCGGAGCAGATTCCAATCGCAAGTGATTCTGTGCCCTATACTCACTGCGAAGTGCAAAGCCCTTGAAGTGGATAGGCTACTCTGAAGAAAACATGATATTACTGTATGAATGTACCCTTCGCTAACAGTCTGGTGGAAGGGCCCTTTGAGAAAAGATTTTCTCACTTTCGTTTTGAACAAGTTTTGAGTGGCGTCCCCTCCTGTGGCAGTGCCCTTCAAGGATTTAACCCAGAACAGAAAGGGGCAATAGAAAGAATGCAGATTTTACAGCCATTATTTTCTGGTCCCGAAAAAAATATGGCAGCTTGCATCCCATTCTGGATTTGAGACATTTTAATTTCACACTAATGAAATGCCAATTCAGAATGCTGACGCAGAAACAAATAATGTAACAAGTAAAGCCGGGGGACTGCTTTGTGACACAGAATTGAAATTAGATTATTTCCATACTCAGATTGCGGCGAAGTACAGGGACCCAATCTGGAGGCGTCGGTCATGACGGAGACGCGTCGGGACACCTGCTGCAAGGGTACTCCTGCCCGTAGAAAACAGAGGTCTGTCGGTCTTGGCAGCAGGCGGGGGTGATCATCACAGTGCATGTCGTAGCACCATGCTCGTCTCGGGACTCGAGTCTGAAGTCAGTGCTGAAGCGGACTCATATGCATCAACCCCAGTGGCGCGTCCGCCGCGGAGGATGCCATATGGGAAAGTTTTAAGAGGACCGTTGTGCCCGGCCTGAAAGCAGCAAGGCACCTCAACACTGACTGCGCACGCTCGTTGGTGAGACGTGCTAACATTGAGACTGAGTCAAACTCCATGCTGAGAAAAGAGATGCTCTGAACTGGAGTAAGCTTACTCTTTTCCCAGTTGACCTGAAGCCCCAAACGGCTGAGGTGCCTGAGCACCTGGTCTCTGTGAGTGCATAGTAACTCTCGTGAGTGGGGCAGAATTAGCCAATCGTCGAGGTAATTGAGTATGTGGATGCCGGCTTCTCGGAGCGGGGCAAGAGTTGCCTCTGCGACTTTCGTGAAGACGCGCGGGGACAGAGACATGCCGAAGGGGAGGACTTGTACTGATACGCCTGGCCATCGAACGTGAACCGCAGAAAGGGGCGGTGTCGAGGCAAAATTGAGACGTGGAAGTACGCATCCTTCATGTCTACCGCTGCAGACCAATTTAGATGTCAAACGCAGGTTAAGATGTGTTTCTGTGTGAGCATTTTGAACGGGAGTTTGTGCAACACTTGGTTGAGAACTCGCAAGTCCAAGATCGGTCGTAAGCCACCACCTTTCTTGGGTATGATGAAGTAAGGGCTGTAGAGACCCTTCTTCATCTCGGTTGGAGGGACAGGCTCTATCGCATCTTTATCAGTGAGAGAGTAGCGATGTCCGCGCGGAGGGACTTGGCATGTTCGCCGTGTACTGCAGAGAAGCGGACGTCCGTGAAGGGGGGCGGAAGCCTGGCAAACTGAATTGCGTAACCGAGTCAGATGGTCCGGGCCAGCCAGCGAGACGGGTTGGGAAGTGAGAGCCACACGTCCAACCTCTGCGCTAGGGGCACCAAAGGGACGATTAATTTTGACATACCCGGTGGGGCTTCGCAGCAGGGCGGAGCAGGTAGGGCAGCGTCGGGAGGCGATGAAGCGTCCCGAGGCTTGGGTGCTGAGAAAAGAATCAAAGCACTTACCTTGCTCCGCACACCCGGCAGGGTGCGGGTTAGTGACTGAGGAGGAGGTCCAGGGTAGGCGTCCTCTAGACTCGTTGGAACCGGCCGGCCGGGGAACAGTCGTGGAGGCAGGTGGTCCGCATCCAGGATGCTGGGACTGTTGAGATCTGGCGGCAGAGTGCCGTGAGAACGGCATTTGCGGGCCAGGTGACCCAGAGACAAAAGGAAATAGCTCTGTTACTGAGAATATGAGAATGTGAAAACTAATTCATCAAAAAATTCTCCTCCCGGCCCTCCACCGGGGGACGGAGCGGTCTTACCATCTCTGGAGCTAACGTCTTGGTCCCTGGGTCAAGCGTCTACGGAGCGCCTGGGAGCCTTACGGGGGAATGGACGGAGCAGGGAGACGGGGGTGTGGGAGGAGGTGTGTCTTGTCTACCTCCCGCATTTCGACCAGGTCCAGTTCATAGATTGCATTTCTGGACCACAAGGGTGGCCATCGCCTGTTCAAGTGCCGGCGCTTCTGACCTCCGTGGCCCAGGGGCACGGTTGGTCTTCCAGCGCAGTTCCTGCAGCACATCAAGAACAGGACTACCCAAGTGCAAGTTTTGAAGTGCCTTGGCTTGGCGTTGGTTGCAGGAAGGGCCGTGGTGTGCAGGGCGGAATCGGTCTATTGGGGGGGCGCAGCTGTGAGCACATGCCCGCAGGACCAATCAAGTAGCCCGGTAAAGCATAGCGGATCTCCGTGCATCAGGCTCAGGCTGAGCGAGCAGACCCGAAGGTGGCGGCCCAGGCGAGTCATCAGTATCAGACGCCGCTGTAACGCTCTCCGATGCAGCGGTGATGTCATCCAATTCTGAAGCAAGCAAGCGTGCCGGGGAGGCGGGGGGTTCGAGTGGGTTTTCCCAGCAAACAGAGCCCGTCATTGTCCCCAAATCGCCTTCATCGCCCGCGGCGCCTGCCTCACTCCCGTAGGAAGGAGGCGAGGCACGGGGGGTGGCTGAAGTGGCTTTCTGTCATGACAAAAGAAAGCTGCGACCGCAGTGTTGCCATGGCTATGTTCTCGCACTGAGAACATGAACCATTCATAAAACGCTGCCTGTGTGTCTATCGCAGCCCAGGCACGCGAGGCAGCTTTTATGACCGTGAGAGGTGGGGTGAAATCACCGCATCCAGAAACTACACAGGGGCGTAAATGACATCTTTATAAAGATGTGTCCTGAAAAGGACGTTCAATGGCGCTGTGCAATGCTCTTCCAGAGAAATAAACTCTTTTACACAGAAAATCACTCTTTCAATATAACTCTTTCAATTCTCTGCGTTATCGAAGCGCCCAGGGGCAAACTGCACTGCCGTGCAGAGAAGGAGAAAGCCATTGAAGTGCGCCGTAGATCCAACAGCAAACAGAGCGTCAGAGGAACAGAAGCAGGAATCTGGTGTGTGTTACTCGCAGCTGGCTGCATACACGACCATCGGCTCTGAAGAAAATTTCGGAATGAACGAACGTATTTCCCTCGCCTTTGTACCCGTATGTCCGGGGACGGGGTATGCAAATACTGTTCACCAACTCTCATTGGCCTTTTTTCATAGATCAGAGGCATATTCGGCGCTCAAGAGAGACCCCTAGTGTCGCTTCTTCGACATGACGTCGAAGTGAGCGACAGACGGGGAACCAAGGTTACGAATGTAACCAAGACATTTGTCTCTATTAAGTGTAGTGTAAGTCATTTTGTTCCATTAAGGTGATTAGTGTTCTCATAATTGGTTAAGCATTTGTACAACAGTTTTCTTTCAACCAGTGCAATGTTGTTTCCGAGAACAACTGTAATGCATTGTGTTGGAGAGAGAATGTTTGGATGATTTGAAGTATCTCTTGTTAAGACTTAACAAAATAGAACTTCACATGCACAAATAATGGGAAAAATAATTATAAAATAAAAAGCATTGAATTTGGTAATGTGGGTATAGGTCAATGAGATATTGAGGTGGCAAGTTAAGCAGTTTCTGCCTTTAAAGTATATAATCATTTGAGCTATCAATAGGACACACAGACATCAAGACTCAGCACACAAAACGCAACAACAGTGACAATCAACAAACTCATTTTTAGATTATTGCCACAATGCATGCAGGGTGCAATACATTGTGGCATAAATCTGAAAATTAGTTTGATCATTGTCACTGTTGTTGCCTTTTGTGTGCTGAGTCTCGATTTCTGTGTGTATCATTGATGACTAAAGAACTACATTCCTCAGAGGAAGTATTTGCTCACAGTTTTATTTAAACGTATATTTCCCACATAAACTGCGTACTTCAAATTAAGCTTTGACCTCTTATCCTTACACTTTGAATAATGTTTCAATGAGACATCTGAACTCATCAAAAATTGTTCCTCTCCAGAGTGTCACAACTGTTCCCTTGAACAATATTGCACTGGCTGGAAAACGGAGTTTTACTTTTAAAACAAGTTCAAGTGCCTAAACGAAGTGAATATTAGTCACCATAATAAACAAAAGGACATCAGCAACTCTAAATAGAGACAAACCTCTATTCATTCTCAATAAAGAACATTTGCACACATATGAAAAACAAAATAGACCACATTTCTTAAGCATCCTCACATGACATATTAAGAGATTGATGTCCAATTGTCTATTTCAATTGCAGCTGATGTACATCTCAGTTAGACAGATTCAATTGTTGTGGTGTCTGCTGGTTTTTTCTCTTGTTTCCCTGTTCTTGTTGTTCCTTTTTCCTTCAGTAGACTTTGCTTATTAACAGTAGGTGCCATCAATAATGATCAGTCATCACTCAGAGAGTGTACCTACTTTATTTAATTATCTGTTTGGGCAATTAAACATTAAAAACTACAAAGTGTAGATTCAACACTGCTCAGTGTTAGTTTTTAACTCCTGTAGAGTGAACTTGTGGAAAAACCAAGCATGCTAATGTAACACTGGTGATTTTGCTGTGTAGGCTATTATTTGTGATAAAAGAATGCACATTACATAATACAGAAAAATGCTCAAAAAGCAAAGATCCAATCAATTGCCAAATATCAAGGCCTGTGCTCATTCCATATTGACTTTCAGTATAGTGGTCCAAAAATAGATCATACAGGATTGTTGTAAAACATTGATACTATTGAGCTTTTCACAGTATGCTTTTTTAATCCTGGGTCAAGTACACGTTTAAACCTGGGTTAAGCAACATTTCACACTTCAAATTACTAGCACCGCTTTTAACCCTGGGTTATGGAGCCCTGCTCCAGAGCTAATCTCAAACTGCAGTTCCAAAGCAACCAATCATAAACTGCCTCAGTGTGTTCTCATTAAATATGTACGTGCTTTGTACAGTAACAAAAATGTCATGTTGTTTCAAAGAGAAACAATTACAAATGCGTGCTCATTACATGCTGCCCAGTCAATGTTACTGACCTCATAAATATACAAATTAGAACCGCAAACCAGGGTTTACAAATGTAGAGTATGCAATCTTGAATCTGGTGAAAACAGGATTTATAACTAACCCAGGGAAAAGTATGAATAATGTGAAAAATGGAACAAGAAAATGTCAAGGATTACATTAAACCAGGGTGAATAATAACCCTGGATTAACAATTTCAAGTAAAAAATTTATTATCCTGTAATAAAAGCCTGTATTATCAGTTTGTGCTTTTGTCAGAATTTAATAAATGTCACGTGTCGCCTGTGTGTTACACAGAGGTGTAAGATCAGATCTTTTAGTTATGCATTATTGCTTTATAAAAAAGACTTCAACATGAAACGCATTGTTTATCAAAGCTCTCTCACAGGAATATTTGATGTCCCGTTCTGATATCAATAGCAGGGATTATCACAGTAAAAACGAAGCATATGTTTGTGTGTGTGAACATGTTGAATCACAAATCCATTATGCAAACGCACACCTTCATCTTAATCTAGGAAATCTACAATAAACATTATGATGTTCAATAAAATCTCAAGACCCTCTCTTCCCTTATATTTGTTTATGGTGGGGTGGCATTTGCACGTCAATAATCTAATAGACACAATGAGATCCTGCATAATAAAAAAAAAATAGGAGACAGACTATGACTTTCATTTCCCAGAATCAGTATCTTCAAAACCAAATAAACAAATCTTACTGTAAGCCAGTCCAGATATTCAGGAACTTAATTGCATAATGTCAATTTTCAATGATAAAACTGGCAAGGTTGCTGCTTCCCTTTAGAGCAATTTATTTAGATGGCTATATTGGTTATTGATCAGGTCCAGATGATGAATCTGTAATTAACTCTGTGGCCACTCCAGATTCAGCATAAATATTTAAAGGAGGAAGGCATCCGCGCTGACCCGCAGCCCCAAGAAGACAGATGGGATTGTAAAGCTTTATGCCATTGCATGGTTGCAAATGTAAACGCACTCTTTGCCTTAATATAAGTGGTATATGGCAGCGACATTTCCAGACAAGTACATTTCTTGATTCAACATATGTGAAATGCTGTCAATTACTACAGAAAATAATATTGACGGAAAACAAAGTAATACATTAAGGTACTTACAATTAAAGTCTGTGTTGCAAGGTTTTATGTTTTATGCCATGTGGTTTCCTTGTCATGTGACACTCTTGATTCACCATGTTTATTAGTCCTGTCTTTTCATTGGTTTGTTTTATCATTGATTCTTGTGTCATTGCATAGTTATCTTTGATATTAGTTCAGATTTCCCAGTGGATGTCATGTTACCCTTTTCTGTGTATTTATAGCCCTCATGTACTCTTGTCCAGGGTCGAGTATTGTTGTTGTAATGTAGTTGTGGCACGGTGGAGGGCGGGACCGGCGCGTGATTACGCACACCCGGTCCCGTATCAGGCTAATTGAGCCGTCAAGAGGGATAAAGGCCACTCGCAGACGGCGATCGGGAGAGAGAGCTTAATCAGCAGACATGTCTGTTGTCCTATGTGTTTGTTTTAAGTTCTTCATTAAATTATTATTTATATTGACAAGCCGGTTTCTCGCCTCTTCCTTGCCCGTGACCTTGATCTTCTTTACATTGGTGCCGAAAGCCCGGGAAGGAAGAGGGATATGCCGTAGGGGAGTTCTCGCCACTTCTCAATGGAGCAGCCGCGGCCATCTGCCGGGAGACGGAGGAGCCCAGCCACCTGGACGCGGAGGAACGGCCGCCGACTGCGAGGGGAGGAGGGGCTCCTGGCCGACCGCCTGGAGCGGTTAGGGCCGCTGCCAGGGGCGGGGGAGTCCCCTAGTAGCCGCTGGAACGCGGCGGGGTTGGAGACTGCCGACCGCGTGCGGGGAGGGGCTCGCCGCCGACCGCCTGGAGCGGGAGAACCGCTGCCAGGGTCGGGGGGATGCCCCTTCAACACCCCGGGAACGCGGCGGGGCGTTCCGTCCGCCAGGGGCTGAGGACTGCCTCCGATCTGCCCGGAGAGGCACGGCTGTTGTCCTGTAGAGGGTGGAGAAGTGGCTGAGGAACGAGCTACGGCGTATCAGAGAACCGGCGAGTATGTTTTTTTTTTCTTTCTTTCCTTTAATCTCTCTCTCCTCTCTCTCTCAATACCGCTCTGCGTTGGCCTTTTCCCTCTTTTTTAAATTATGGTGTTTGTGGGAGGGGAGGTACTGCCCAGTGCAGGAACCCTCCCCCCCCCCTATTTTTAATTGTTGTTTCCCTCCCCTTGCCCCCTCCCTCGTCCAGGCTGATGGGGATGACCCGCCGGCAGACCGCGCGGGAGGCGCCCCCCCCCAGGTGATGTACGTCAGGCCGGGGGTCCCCAGCCTGAGAGAACGGGGGAGGAATGTGGCCGGTCCCGTATCAGGCTAATTGAGCCGTCAAGAGGGATAAAGGCCACTCGCAGACGGCGATCGGGAGAGAGAGCTTAATCAGCAGACATGTCTTTTGTCCTATGTGTTTGTTTTAAGTTCTTCATTAAATTATTATTTATATTGACAAGCCGGTTTCTCGCCTCTTCCTTGCCCGTGACCTTGATCTTCTTTACAGTAGTCTGTCACATTGGATACAAGCAGGTCTGGACTGGGAAGAGAAATCAGCCCGGGATTTTACATAGCAACCCCTGGTTTGGGGGTGGGCTGTCCTTTTCTGCATATCGCGGCGCTGTTTTGTGGTTCATTCTGTATAACGCGGCGGCTCATTTTATCTTATCGCGGCGTATTCGGCCCATTTCGTGGTGACACACCAGACCCCTCGGTTCTCCCAATGGCCAGTCTGCCCCTGATCGACCCCAAAGTGCGTGGTGGAAGTGATGTCACAATTTTGAGATAAAAAAATACATTTTTACACAAATGTTAGAATATTTTATTTAACTCTTTGTTTAGATTATTATAATTTATTTGAATAGTTTAGAAGGACTGGGACAAGGTTAAAACCCTAAAATCGATACATGAAAGGCATTTACTAAGTACCAAAAATAAATGATAAAGATATGGCAAGTTTCCAGTTTAGTTGTCATGAGCCCCCAAATAACAAAAAGGAAAAAGTCTGTTTTTTTATTTTTTTTAAATCAACCCCTGGGACATGAAATTGCTTGAAGTTGAGGAAACAATATATTGGCACTATCAGCCACCCTATTCTATAGTTATTGGTATTGGCCATTAAAAAAAGCTAAATTTTAATAAATAAAAAGCTGAGGATCACTAATATGACCATGAGTCCTCTAATATTGTTTGAGACATGACCTTTACAAAATGTTAGGTTTTCTAGATGTCTCTCTCTCTCTCTCTCTCTCTCTCTCTCTCTCTCTCTCACTTCCCGAGTGACTGGGTGCAAGTGGATGGAGTTATGTGAGTGCCAGTAGAGTGTTGTGAGTGATTTATTTTTCTCTCTTTGCTGTGCTTAATATAGTTTTTTTTTTTTGGTGTGTGTGTGTTTTCTGTTTTTTGGTCTCTTGCTCTTTTCTTGGGCCGCGTGCTATCTGCTTTATCGGGGAAGCATGTCGGCCCCACGCGTGGAGGTTTTGATTTCACTCATGCAGCGCCACGCTGTTAAGGTGGCGTCTGCGGTGGGGGTGGAAGAATGCTGCCTGGCCATTGGAGAGGTTGTGGGGCAAGAGAGCATGTTATCTGCCTCCAGAATGAACAGTGCCATGGTGGTTTTTCTTGACAGTGTAGATAAAGCTAATGAATTAGTCGAACACGGAATAGTTATCAGTGATGAATTTGTCCCTGTTCTTACGCTCTCTTTGCCAGCTAAGCGAGTCACTTTGTCAAACGTTCCACCATTTATTAGTGATACAATTCTAACACAGGCTTTATCCCGGTATGGGAAATTGGTATCTCTGATCAAAAAGATACCAATCAGGAAGACTTCCGCTTCCGGTCGCATGGCGTGAGCAGAGCAAGGGACCAGCTCCGTGAAAATTGTATTAAATTTTATTTTCCAGACCACCTAATTTCAAACAAACTGAACTACAGCATCCGTGATATTAAAATGTCTCAAAGGAAGGGCAGACAATACACACAGACGACTCTGGAGGTTGAGTCTCACGCCGACACCGCAGGAAAAAATGAAGGTGCTAAAGCTAGCGGAGCGGAGCGGGCTAACAGAAGAAGGCCCAATTTCACTAGGCAGTTTGCGTGCCGAGCTGAGATCAGAATTCAACTCGTACGGAGACACCATGCGATCATTTCTTAAAACAGAAATAGAGGGCCTAGGCAAAGAAATACGCGATAAGATCTCATCCTTGCGGGAGACAACCAAAGCTGACATGAAAATTATTCGTGACGAGCTAATGGAAAAAGTTGAGAGACTGTTTTCAATGCAGGCAGAAGCAGCTAACATACAGACGGGCATGGAGCAATCCCTCAGCGACACTTCTGACAGGCTCACGGCTCTAGAGAATTCTTGCCAATCTCTTGCTGCTGATCATAAGAAACTTCAGGAAAAATGCATCGATTTGGAGAATAGGAGCCGTCGCCAAAACATCAGGATACTAAACATACTAAAAATATATATATATATTTTGTATAATTTTTTTTTTTTTTACATTTATTTGCTTCAAATTTAGGGAACTCTGGGTTACATTAGACATAGATACTGGCCAAAATATGGTTAAGAAGGTCTGGAAAACGAAAACGACACTTTCTTTTTCTTTTAGGAGCTTAGTGTTAAGTCAAATGTTCACACACCTCTCTGAGTGTATAAACAACCTTTCTTTTGGGAATACGCGTTTCCTCTGTAGTTCTGACAGAGCTGCTAGTTCAAGGAGGGAGCAGGGTTTGTTCTGTGTTTTTACCTGCACTACAATTGAATATAACTTTGATTTGTTCTGTGTTTTTACCTGCACTACAATTGAATATAACTTTGAGACCGTCCAAAAAAAACAAAACTGAGTAATTTTTTATTTTTCCAACTAAACAATTATGGCTAAAAACAACATTTTAGACTCATCTAGTCACAAAAACTTGGTCAAAATTATTTCCTGGAATTGTAAAGGACTCAATGGGCCTATTAAACGAGGAAATGTATTGACCCACCTTAAAAAATTAGAGATGAATATCGGGTTCTTACAAGAAACACACCTGAAAGATCAGGATCATAAATGGTTACGAACTAAATGGATTGGACAGATATTTCATTCAAATTTCCCAGTAAAAAACAGAGGCACAGCTATAATTATTAGAAAGACAATTCCCTTCTTAGCATCAAAAATAATATCTGATTCTCGAGGACGATATGTTATTGTTACAGGAAAATTGTACAATAAACCAGTTACTCTAGCTAGTGAATACGCCCCCAATGTGGATGATGAGGCTTTTATTACCTCTTTCTTTACAGCATTACCTAATATGGACTCTCATAAATTGATTATTGGAGGAGATTTTAATCTGGTGTTAGACCCAATAATTGATAGGTCATCACAAAAACCATCCAGCTTATCAAAGTCTGCTAAAGCCATTCATACACTCTTGAATACCTATAAATTGTTTGATCCATTTAAAGTTTTATCTCCCAACACAAGGAAATATTCTTATTTCTCTCCGGTTCATCATTTGTTTTCTAGAATAGATTTCTTCTTAATTGATTATGCATATTTAACAAACATCAAACACTGTGATTACGAAGCAATTGTGTTATCTGACCATAGTCCAGTATCATTCCACATAGAGACGGGACATGACCCGACAACCAAAAAATGGTGGTTTAACAATGCTCTTTTATCGGATGATAAAGTAATAGAAGAACTGCAAAAACAAATTGATATATTTCTGCACACAAATGATGATCCAGAGATCAAAAGATCCACCTTGTGGGAAACATTTAAAGGATACATGAGGGGCCAGATTATCTGCTTGAATAGCTTGAAAAATAAGCAGCGAAGGGAAAAGGAGTTGAAAATTACCCAAGAACTTAAGGAAATTGACAGAGTTTATGCTAACTCCCCCACACCAGACCTTTATAAAAGAAAGCAGTCATTGCTGACTGAACTAAATTTACTATACACAGCAGAAACGACTAAATTCTTGACACAATTAAGACACAAAAATTATGAATATGGGGAAAAAACAGGTAAACTATTAGCCCAGCAGATTAAAGAAGAAGCAGCGTTAAGGTTAATTACAGAGATACAAACAGATGCTGGTCAGACTACAACCAATCCCAAAATAATAAATGACACATTCAAGAATTTCTATTCTAAATTGTACTCTTCAGAATCCAAAAATGATTCAAACTTAATAGAACAATTTTTTGATAACCTTCAGATACCCACTATAAATCTAGAAAACAAAAAATTATTAGAACAACCTATTTCAAACTTAGAAATAAAACAAGCTATACAGTGTATGCAAAACTCTAAGTGCCCTGGCACTGATGGTTACAGTGTTGAATTTTACAAGGCTTTTATAGATCAAATCTCAATACTTCTTTTAAGTGTCTATAATGAAGCACTGACTACAGGTTCTCTACCTCCAACGTTATACGATGCATGCATCTCATTAATCCATAAATCTGGTAAGGACCCTCTAGAACCAGGTTCATATAGACCTATAAGCCTTGTGAATGTGGATAACAAAATTTTGGCAAAGATTTTAGCCATGCGTTTGGAACAGGTCAATTGTTGTGTCACCAGACCAAACTGGATTTGTTAAAGACAGGCAGTTGTTTTTTAACATCAGACGACTGTTCAACATTATCTACACTCAAAATCCAAATAAAGAAGTATCCAAAATATTGGTCTCACTAGATGCCGAGAAGGCCTTCGACAGGGTCGAGTGGGATTTTCTCTTCTCGGCCCTGTCGAGGTTTGGATTTGGCCCTTACTACATTTCTTTAATTCAGCTGCTTTATGCTCAGCCTAAAGCATGTGTTCGCACAAATAATATGGACTCTTGCCCTTTTCCTCTTCACCGTTCAACACGACAAGGCTGCCCTTTATCCCCCTTGTTGTTCGCGCTGGCCATAGAACCTCTTTCTATTTTGCTGCGCTCTACAGGGGATTATAAGGGGATTGTAAGACGAGATAATGAACATAAAGTGTCCTTATATGCGGACGATCTGCTTCTATATATTTCAGATCCATCTCTGTCTCTACCAAAAATTATGACCATGCTATCGGACTTCGGTAAAGTATCAGGATATAAAATTAACCTGTCAAAAAGCATATTGTTTCCGATCAGCTCTAAGGCAAAAAATCAAGTACATACGCTCACCCCTTTTCCCTTCGCTGTTTCAGACGGTTTTAAATATCTCTGAATAAATATCACGCGGGAAATATCTGGCCTCTTCAGCAAAAACTTTGTGAACCTATATAAACAAACGGAGCAACAGATCGAGAGGTGGTCTAATCTCCCGATCTCTCTCGCTGGCCGAATATTATCAGAATGAATGTTTTACCGAAATATTCATTTTTATTTCAGTGTGTTCCAATTTTGATCAATAAGAAATTTTTTACCAAAACAGATTCTTTAGTTGCGTCCTTTATTTGGAATAAAAAGACACAAAGAATGAAAAAATCCTTTTTACAAAGACCCAAACCCATAGGAGGAATGGGATTATCCAGCTTCCGGCTCTATTATTGGTCCTGTAATATTCGATGTATGTCATTCTGGAATGGATCTCTCAAACCTGATTGGGAACAGATGGAAAATCAAACTTTTTCTCCTAATACATTGAGATCATTGATACATTGATAAATTTAAGGCTCAGAATCTGGTTGTGTCTCACTCACTAAAAATTTGGTCTCAGATCAGAAGATATTTTCAGTGGAACCAATGTTCCGTCCTTACACCAATAACTGGTAATCAAGCACATAAGCTGTTTTCAGGTCAAACATTTCAACAATGGGACCTTAATGGAGTGCACACAATTATGGACCTCTTCATTGACAAAATATTTCCAACATTTGAACAATTAATACATAAATTTAATATTGATAACAAAGACTTTTTAAAATACTTGCAAATACGCAACTTTACTAAAGTAACATTTCCCTCTTTTCCCAATCAGCCTGAAGTAGGTCCTATGAACAATGTATTATTGAACAACCCACTCAAAAAAGGATCTATTTCTAGAATATATAATTACCTTTCACAGATAGATTGTACAACTTCACTTGACCATATAAAGGATGCTTGGAGGGAAGACTTAGGAATAAACATCACAGACGACCAATGGATCGAAGCCCAAGAGCGAGTCCACTCCTCTTCAATTTGTATCAGACATGGCCTGCTACAGTTTAAAATCTTACACCGATTGCACCTTTCCAAACAAAGACTGTCCAGGATGTTTCCGGGAGAGTACGCCTCTTGTGAACGTTGTGGCTAAGTCCCTGCTTCATTGGCACATACATTCTGGAACTGTCCCCACATCACCCTCTATTGGTCTAAAATAATTGAGACTTTGTCAGCAATTTTTAATGTTAGACTCCCAGCAGATCCAGTAATGTCACTATTTGGTGTTGTACCTACAGATATACATTTGAACTGCTCACAAATTAATGTGTTGTGTTTTGTGATTTTGCTAGCCAGACGTCTAATTTTACTAAACTGGAAAAATAAAACTCCTCCAACTCATCAAAAACTTCTTAGAGATGTAATTCAATATATACAATTGGAAAAAATTAAATATTCTTTAAGGAAGAAAGAACAAACATTTGACTCAATTTGGCAACCTTTTATTAATTATTATAATAAGTAAATTTGGACAGCCCTCCTAATGCCAGATTCTATATATTTTTATTTAATAATTCAAGTGTGTGCAGGTTTTTTATTTTTATTTTATTTTGTATTTTTTTTTATTTATTTTTTTTTAATTATTATTTATTTATTTTTTTATTTGTTTTCTGTTTACATTCATACATATACAAATTGTATATATGTAAGTGATTTGTAAAAAACTGTTGGAAAATGGTAATAAAAATAACTGAGAAAAAAAAAGATACTAATCAGTAGCGGGTCACCTCTGTTGAAACATATTGTCTCGTTCAGGCGATTCGCTTATATGATTATTCAGGATGATGCCGAGCTTGATTTGACACAAAATTTTCATTTTGATGACTTTGATTATGCAATTTTTGTTACTACTGCGAAGATTAAATGCTTTGGTTGTGGCAAATATGTGCATTTAATTTGCAATTGTCCTGACAAAATTCCAGAAAAGGAGGCAAATTTATTGAATGAGAATATTGAAGTGCCGCTGGTGTTGCCAGTAAAATTGAGGCGGTATTGCCGGAGCCGAGCTCGGCTGTAGCGGTGACGGCTACAGATGTTCCCGGTGAGAATGTGACTGTGTCGACCTCGTCGCACCATGAGCACGTAGGTATGGCACATTCCAAAACTTTTTCAGATACTGGAATAAATGATTTAGTGAGCATGACGCAGTTTTCTGAAAACACAAAAGATGGGCATAATGACAGTGTTTCAGAGAATAATTCAGTGTTATAGCAAAAAACATGTGAGATGGATTGTGTTAGAATGGAGGAAGAGCAAACTTTTTTTTAAAATGCCCTCAAAAAGGAAGAAGAGTAGCTAAATACTTGATGCCAAAGTAAGTATAAAAGTGATGTGCAAGAGGATGAGGATCAAGGTACAGATAGTGATGGTGAGTCTTCTGACTCCAGTGTGACTTTTTCCCTGAGTGAAATTATTGGTCGGATCTACAAGATTGATGATATCAAGTTATTTCTTCGATCATCTAAAAATAAAAGAGGTGTGCACTTGCATGAATATTTTACTGATCTAAAACAGTTCAGTGAAAAAGCAAGAAGCCTAATGGCAGAGGGTTACTTCACAAACAAAGAAGTGTATCGTTTAAAGAAAATTGTGAGAAATCTCAATAATGCCCTGAACAATGATGCCTGTTAACTTTAAGAGTAGGAAGGCTGATGTTTTTTGCCTTTATGGGTTGTGTTTATTTTCTTTTATGTTAGTTATGAGTGAAGTCCATTTAGCTACTTTGAATGTTAATGGTGCAAGAGATTTCAGAAAAAGAGCAGCATTATATGAAGTAATTAAACAGAAAAATATTGATGTCGCTTTTTTACAAGAAACTCACAGTGATCTGAAAAATGCTGTTGACTGGGCGAGGGAGTTTGATGGTGTCCCTGTTTTAAGTCACAGTACTTCAATAAGTGGGGGAGTTGCCATTTTATTTACAAATAATTTTAGTCCTATTTCATATGATGTTGATGAAATTGTAAAAGGTAGACTTTTAGAAGTTAAAGCTACTTTTGAAAGTTCTGTGTTCAATTTTATTTGTGTGTATGCTCCAAATGCACCAGTCGAAAGAATATTATTTTTAGATACACTGTGTTCAACATTACAAAATGCTGCCCTGAAGACTACTTGTTCATTGGTGATGATTTCAATTGTACTGAGCTAGATTTAAATAGAAACCACATTGAGCCTCAATTGGCTTCATGTAATCGTTTTATTCATATTATAAAAAAATATGAATTATGTGATATCTGGAGATCTTTAAATGGTGATGAGAGACAGAACACTTGGGTTCATACACATGATAATATTATGTCATTAGCTAGACTGGACAGAATATATAGTTTTAATTATCAACTTATTATTTTTAATGTGTTATATTATGCCAGTAGGTTTTACATATCATAGTATGGTGCACTGGAAGTTTATTTTAAGTTTGTTTAAACCAAAAACCGCATACTGGCATTTTAATACTAACCTGTTAAATTATAATTTTTTTAAGGAATCTAAGTCTTTTTGGGAAGTTTATAGAACAACAAAGTCTTCTTTTTCTTCAATACAACAGTGGTGATATTTTGGCAAGGTCCATATAAGACAGTTTACTCAACAGTACACTCACAACGTCACTAAGGAGTTGACTTGTTCTTTAGGTTTTTTGGAAAAAGAGATAATTGAATCTCAACGATTAGCTCAATCTACTGGTGAGCTTCGCAATTTGGAAGCCTACTCAAAGAACAAGACTAAGTTAGCTGATCTACTGGGGTATATAAAGCACAGGGGGCTCTGGTCTGTTCATGTTTTCAAAGTATTGATCAGACAGATGCACCTTCCAAATACTTCTTCAATCTGGAAAAAAAATGGGCAGAAACATTTTATTCATGCACTGCATTCTGAAGACGGAGTGCTTTTGTCTGATCCTGCTGATATTCAGGGAAGAGCAGTTCTTTTTTTATCAAAATCTTTATAGAAGTGAGCTCAAATCAGGATGTTTTCCTTGACAGTCTACCAAAGGTATCAGAGGAGGCTAATGATGACTTCGTAGGAGTTTTGACCCTGGGAGAGTTTCATAAGGCCCTGCAAAGCATGGAGAATGGGAGGGCTCCAGGAGTGGATAGCCTCCCAGTTGACTTCTATGAGGCTTTTTGGTTGAAGTTGGGTGCAGATCTGCTGGAGGTACTCAATGATAGCTTGTCAGAGGGTAGGCTGCCGTTGAGTTGCCGAAGTGTGGTAATCACTCTTATCCCAAAAAAAGAAGACCTTACTGATATAAAAAACTGGTGACCTGTCTCACGTCTATGTAGCGACTATAAACTGCTATCCAAGGCATTGGCTAACAGATAGGCTGGAGTATTGGATCAGGTTATCCATCCGGATCAGACATATTGTGTCCCCGGTAGATCTATATTTGATAATATTTCTTTAATTCAAGATCATTTTATGTCTCTAAATTATTGAATTTAGATTGTGGCTTGATATAGTTGGATCAGGAGAAAGCTTTTGACAGTGTTGAGCATTCTTATTTGTGGAGTATTTTAAAAGCTTTTGGCTTTTGCAAAAAGTTTGTTGCCATGTTCATGTTACTCTATTGTGATGTTGAGAGTACACTAAAATTAATGGTGGCTTATGTGCTCCATTTCAGGTTTTTAGAGGTATCAGACAAGGCTGTTCCTTGTCTGGAATGTTGTATTCCGTAGCTATTGAGCCTTTGCTTCAAAAAAATAAGAAGTAATTTAAGTGGCTTGGTTTTACCAAATTGTAATAATATTTTTTGTTTGTCAGCTTATGCTGATGATATTGTAGTAATGATCAACAGACATAGTGATGTGCAGATTTTACTTAATTTAATGAAGATATTAGAGTGTTGTCTTCTGCAAGGTTAACTGGAAAAAAAGTGATGCTTTACTGTTGGGACAATGGACTGATGGGAAACCTTGCCTTCCCGATGGGTTGTGTTGGGGTAGAGGGGGTATAAAATACTTTATTTAGGAGATGACAGTGTGTTACAAATAAATTGGGAGGGGGTTTTGGAAAAAGTTAAAGGTCGCTTGGAAAAATGGAAATGGTTATTACCAAATATGTCCTATGTTTGTCGAACTCTCATTGTCAACAATTTAGTGGCATCCTCACTTTGGCATAGATTGGCATGCTTAGACCCTTCACCACAGTTTTTAGCTGAAGTTCAAGCTGCCCTTGTGAACTTTTTTTGGGACAAACTTCACTGGGTCCCACAAAGTGTTTTATACCTCCCGAAAGAAGAAGGTGGGCAAGGTTTGATTCATTTACAAAGCAGGGTTGCTGCTTTTCATTTAAAGTTTTTACAAAGATTTTTTGACGGTTCGACAGATTTTAGCTGGCATGCTGTTAGTTGTAACATTTTGCCTGTTTTTTTTATCAGAACCTTTTTAAAATGTGGAGTTTTTTTCATGTTCATAAGACTGAGAACTCATTCACTCCACTGGCTATTACAAGAATCTTTGATACTTGGGGCCTGTCTGGACATTAATACGCAATGTAATTTACCAGGGTTCAGTACCTTATTTCAGGAATCCAGCGTCTTCAATTTGGGACATTTATTGACTTTAACTGGACCTTACTTTGAGAATGTGGAGGCAGCATCCAAACATCTGGGGATCACATCTGCTCGTGTATTTATTCTGACAAAACTAAAATCATGTTTTACAATTGAAGAGGACCTTTTACTGAAAGACTTTTTTACAGGGGATAGTACTCCTGATATTGAAGATCCCTTTCCGTGTTTAGTTGTTCAACCCAATCTTGATGAGTGTTTAGGTTTTTTGCTTAAACCATGTGAATCTTTGTTTTTAGATTTTTTGTCAAGTGAAGGCAAAAAGCTGTATAGATCCTGTGTTTTGGTTTTTAATAAGAAGGTGTTTGATCAAAAAACTGATACACCATGGTGTTCTGTTCTGAAACGGAGTACTGATGTAAAGCCTGAATGGAGATCTTTGTATAAGCCACCATTATCTAAGAGGGTAGATGACATTCAATGGGGAATTCTCCATGGTGCCATTGCTGTCAATTCTTTTATTTCGGTGTTAAATCCAGAAGTCAGTTCTACATGCCCTTTTTGTCTTCAAATGGAGACTGTTTTTCATGCTTTCATGCATTGTTTTAGACTGGAACCTTTATTTATGAAGTTAAAAGAATTGTGTTGTAGGTTTAATTAAACTTTTTGTATTGAGACTTTCCTATAGGGTTTTAAGAATTTTCAGAAAAAACGGTCAACCTGTCAACTGTTGAATTTTATTTTAGGCCAAGCAAAAATGGCTATTTATATCAGCAGAAAAAACAAAATAGAACAAATGTCTAGTGATGATGTTAACGTCTGTTTTTTAAATTTGATAAAATCTAGAGAGAACTATGGGAGATCTTTCTATTTGATATGGTGCAGTCATGGGGCTTTGTAAAATAATATAAATTGATCAATTGTCACACATTATACATACATTTCTGCATATATACAGTGAAATTATTTATTTGTATGTACTGCTGCTGATTCACTGATGGCTCGACTTCCATCGCTGTTTGGTTTGCCTGTCCTAGTGTTAAGAGATTATGCCATGTGGTTCCTCGAGCTGCTGTTATGAATTATTCTGACATTTACTCTGATCAACGCTGCTCCACGTTTGATGTGATGTATATGGCGGCAGAGCTCTACAAACTCAGGTCCTTAAACAATCATCCACTGTCTTTGCCTAATCACCTGGATTTATTAAGACAACCGAAATATTTTCACCGTGGATCTCGTCAGAATATCAGTACGTTAAACCTGGACAAATTCGTTCTTTCTGGTATACTAATCCAGACTATATTTTGGCTTTACAACTTATAGGTTCAACTCCTACTGATGTTGTAATGATTTTTAGACCAACTAAGTCATCTACTTTGTCTAACTTTTACTACTATTTTAACATACTTATGTACCTTGTCTCCAAATATTATTTTAATGGGATATTTTAATTTTCATTATGATAATGCTACTAGCACTCAATATAATGATTTCAAATCAATTTTGGAAAGTGCTGACCTTGCTCAGTTTGTTAATTTAATTAAAGATCATAATTTAGATTCCCCTTCTGTCGCTCATTTGACGTTGTGTCATATGAAGCAACACTAGGGGTCTTTCTTGAAGGCCTCGGTTACCTCTGAACTTGAGAAAAGGCCAATGAGAAATTGGCAGACAAAATTAGCATGTCCCTCCCCCAGACATACAGATATAAAAGGAGGGAATCGTGCATCTGTCCATTCAGATTTTTTCTTTGGAGCCGAGCGGTTGTGCGATAAACGAGCTGAGATCACTTCTGTTCCACTCACCTCTGCAGAGTGTTTGTTGTTGGATCTACAGCGCGTATCAGATGCTTTCTCCTTCTCTGCACACCAATGCAGACTTTGCCCCTGGCAACAGCACTTGCACTCCAAGGCCTGTAGGATGACGTTGTCACTGACCACCAACGCCTACAGCGCAACCGGACAGGGCGCCTCCTCCCTGCATGCCATCGCCCTCCTGCAAGTCCACCAGGCCAAGGCACTTAAGGATTTGCACTTGGGTAGCCCTGACCCCAACGTGCTGCAGGAACTGTGCTCCAGGACCGACCTCACCCTCCGGGCCACGAAGGTCACAGCGTGGGCTCTCGGGTAGGCGATGGCCACCCTTGTGGTCAAGGAATGTCACCTTTGGCTGAACCTGGTCGAGATGCGAGAGGTCGACAAAGCGGCTTTCTCAACTCCCCCTGCGGCATCTAAATGTCAGGCAGCTCCGCCTCAAACTGGGCCCAGCTCTCAGCCCCAGTGTCGAGCGCCCCACAGGAACCGTACGCCCCCGTCTCTCGGATGTCCTCGAGGACCCAGAAGTCTCCCAAGCATTCCTGAGACAGACAACCCAGGGAACAAGACATTTGCTCCATAGCTGGTAAGCAGACCACTCTGTCCCCCGGTGGAGGGCCGGGAGTAGAATCCTAATTTTTCTTTATTTCTTTTGCCACACCCCCTTCGGACTGCGGTACCCACATTCTCAATAAAAGAGCTACTTCCTCTTTCCCTGGGTCATCTGGCCCGCAAATGACATTCTCACGGCAACCCGCCGCCAAACACCAGCAGTCCCGGCACCCCAGACACGAAAACCTTCCTCCGGACCCACAACTGCTGTCCCCCGACCAGCCAGTTCAGATGAGTCTACACAGGACCTCCTCCTCAGTCACTAACCCGCCCCCTGCCGGGTGTGCAGAGCTAGGTAAGTGCTTTGAGTCCTTTCTCAGCATCAAAGCCTCGGGACGTGCTTTTGCCTCCCGATGCAACACTACCTGCTCCACCCTGCTGCGAAGCCCCTACAGGTAAGTCGAAAATTATCGTCCCCTTAGTGCCCCTCATGCGGAGCATGGACGTATGGATTTCACTTCCCAACCCATCACGTTGGTTGGCCAGGACCATCCGACTCAGCTACACAATTCAGTTTGCTAGGCCCCCGCCCCCTTTCGGTGGTATCCGCTTCACCTCAGTGCACAGCGAAAACGTCAGCACCCTACATGCAGAGATCACAACCCTTTTACTCAAAGACATGATAGTCTGTCCCTCCAGTCGAGATGAAGAAGGGATTCTACAGCCCTTCATCGTACCCAAAAAAGGCAGTGGCTTGCGACTGATCCTGGACCTACGAGTTCTCAACCGGGCCTTGCAGAAACTCCAATTCAAGTTGCTCACGCAGAAACACACTCTAACATTCTTCCGGCACACGCAGCCCACTATTTTCCCGTGCGGACTTGGTTCCTCATGACAGCACCTCCCTGGTGAATTCCCCTAAGGAACCTTCTTTCTCAGGGACGGGGCACCCTCTGGCATCCGAGACCAGACCTCTGGAACCTCCATGTCTGGCCCCTGGATGGGATGCAGAAGATCTAAGTGGCCTACCACCTGCCGTCGTAGACATGATCAATCAAGCCAGAGCTCCCTCTACCAGGCAGCTTTACGGCCTGAAGTGGCATTTATTTGCAAATTGGTGTTCTTCCCGATCTGAAGACCCACAGAAATGTGCAGTCGGGCCAGTGCTCTCATTTTTGCAGGAGAGGCTGGAGGGGAGGCCTCCACCTTTAAGGTTTATGTAGCCGCTATATTGGCTCACCACAACACAGTGGACAATAAGTCTTTAGGGAAGCATAACCTGATCATCAGGTTCCTTAGAGACACTCGGAGGTCTTTTCCCCTCATGGGATCGCTCCGTATTCCTTTCAGGCCTCCAGAGACCCCCCTTGAGCCGCTAGAATCAGTCCTCTCCTTGAAGTCAGCCCTCCTGATCATGCTTGCTTCATTCAAGAGGGTTGGAACCTGCACGTGTTCTCTGTCAGCGACACATGGAGTACGGTCTGGCAAACACCTATGTCATCCAAAGACCTCGACCGGGCTACGAGCCCAAGGTTCCTACGACCCCCTTCAGAGACCAGGTAGTGAACCTGCAAGCGTTTCTCCAGGAGGAGGCAGACCCAGCCTTTGGGTTCTATTTCCCAGACTTTGCATACCTATGTGGACCGCACGCAGGGCTTTAGATGCTCTGAGCAGCTCTTTGTGTGCTTTGGTTGACAGTGGAAAGGGAATGCTCTCTCCAAACAGAGGCTAGCCCACTGGGTCGTTGACGCCATCGATTTGGCCTATCAAACCCAGGCCATGCCCGCCCCTTCTCAGGGTTCAGCTGGTTTCGTACCATATTCTCTCAGGTCTGAGCACGTAGAACTTGGTAATACAGAAAGACTGACCGGGAGTTCCGCTTGCACATAGTGCCCTTCCCTTCCACTGAGGCAATCACGTGCGCTCTTTCTCCGAGGAGAGTCCACTAAACTCGCGATCCTTGGATGTCTTTAGATCCATGTACTCTGAGGATCTGGTTTCATATAAGGCTGCACCTAATACAGCTAAATCATCATTGTATGCAAATATCATTGGCTCTGGACAGACTAATACAAATATTTATTTAGCACTGTTAACAAACTACTGAAGCCTCTTGATATTTCAATATATATCAATATATATCTTTTTCTGAACTTTTTAGATCTTAAATTGACAGTATACACCAAGAATTACTTAACTCTGTTTCTATGTCTAGTGGTTATCAAAATGGAAACAATCAAATCTGTTGGTCCGCAAATACTCGTTCAACTTTTGAGCTTCCTTCGGTGGATTATATTACTAAACTGATTATAAAGTCTAAGTCCTCTACTTGTCTACTCGATCCTTTAAGCTCTGTTTTGATTAAATCTTGTATTAATTCAATTTCTCCTATTATTACAGCTATAATAAATTCTTCACTGTCTACTGCTACTGTTCCTTCATCATTAAAATTGGCTTCTATCACTCCAATTCTTAAAAATACCAGTGCGGATCCGAGTGATCTAAATTATTATCGGCCCATTTCCAATCTTCCTTTGATTTCAAACATTCTTGAAAGAACAGTAGCAAGCCAACTTGAATCACATTTGCAAAGTAATGACCTTTATGATCCTTTTCAGTCAGGCTTTAGATCTAAATATAGTACTGAAACAGCTCTTGTTAAAATCACAAATGATCTTCTCTTTGCAGCGGACTCTGGCCTCCTGTCTATTTTTATTCTTCTTGATATTAGTGCTGCCTTTGATACCATTAGTCATTCAGTATTATTAGATGGATTGGCTTGTGTTGGGGTAACTGATAAAGTACTTCTTTGGTTTTCATCTTATTTAAATGATAGAAACCAGTTTGTACAGATTAAGACTGTATCAGAGCCAGTATCAGTTACTCATGGTGTTCCACAGGGATCAGTGTTGGGTCCGCTTTTATTTATCATTTATATTTGACCTCTTGGTAATATTTTTCGCACTTATGGCATCAATTTCCAATTTTATGCAGATGATACACAGTTTATACATATTTACAAAACCTAATATTCCCTCTCTACTTTTTGAACTTACTAAATGTTTGCAGGATGTAAACTTATGTCTGCGTAATCATTTCTTAAAGCTTAATGTAGTGGATTTTCCTTCTGCGTTGTGTTTTCTTGATAATAAAGGAGAACCCACATGATGATGCAGTTGCCATATGATTTACTTTGGGCTTCAGAGAATCTCTGGTCTAGCCGTGCCACTTTCACGACTTGGATTACTAGTCTCTCATTAAAGAATTTAACAATCAAATGCCTTTCACACAAAGAAATCCATAATATTCAAGCACTTCTTCAAGGAGCTGATAAAGACATACCTCTCATCACCATGACATCCCGCAAAAGAGAGCGAGCGCCCGGAACTTACATCAGCTTTGCCCTCATGCTTACACATAATGTAATTAAGTAATGGTGTTTCCTTAACATTTTAAACAGATTAACAATTTTACAAAAAGGATAAAACAACAACAATAACACAGAAATACAAATATACATATATAAAGAAATGAAAATAATGCAACATATTATATTTATAATCACATGATCATAGATTACTTGTGTAATTTCTTACAATACAAATTGTTTCAAAATAAAATACCATTCCATTAATAACACTAATTAATAATTATTTCAATAATCTAGTGTAACAACATACACTCGCCACATTAATACTAACAAAAGTGAAGTTCTTCTTATAGGGTCTAAGTCTACCTTATCTATAACACCGCCTTCTACTCTGCTTATTGACAACTGCCCAGTTAGTATTTCCACCCAAGTGAAAATCCTCAGTGTTATATTATGATGGTTCTTTTGGCTCTCATATTAATAATATTTAATGTTTTGCATTTTTTAATTTACATAATATTGCTAGACTCCGCTCATCACTTTCTCAACACAGACCTGCTCTAGTAACTCTAGTAACTTCACGGTTTTATTACTGTTATTCTCGTTTATTTGGTGTTCTTGAAAAACAACTTCACAGACTGCAGTTCTCAGCTGCAATTGTTTTTGTAATTGATTGTTAGCCGTACACGTACTTCTGACCATATTACACCTATTCTTTTTCAACTAAACTGGCTTCCTGTTCGTTATCGTGCCCATTACAAAATTCTGTTGCTCACCTACAAAGCTCTTCATAATTTGGCTCCTCTTTATCAATCAGACCTTCTTCAACTATACATTCCTCCACGTTCTTTAAGATCATCTTCTGCATACTTATTGACCGTTCCAAATTTTAAAGTAATTTATTTTGGTGCAAGGGCTTTTAGTTGTTCTGCACTGAAATTATGGAATTCTTTACCACTGCATATTTGCCTGTTAGATTTTAATTTCCCAGTTTAAAAATCTTATTTGTTAAGAATGTCGGTTAATATTGTAACCGCCATTCCCCGAGTGAGGGAACGAGACGTTGTGTCGAAGGAAGTGACACAAGGGGTTTTCTCGGACGCCGAATCGTACCTCTGAACCTGAGAAAAGGCCAATGTCAAGTTGGCAGACAGAATTTGCATTCCCCGCCCCGGACATATGGGTATAAAGGGAAGCGGGGCAGCGAATACCAGTCAAGATTTTGAACTGAGGAGCCGAAAGGATGAAGCACGGCCATTTACAGTGCTAGGTCTAGTGCTGTGGCAGGAGGGACACAAGGGGTCCATATAAAAATGCCACACACTGACCGTGTTACATGACTGTCGGAACAGGGGCAAAGCAGGCTATTGCGTGTTAGAGGCACCTGTACCAAGTGCACGTAGCCCTGCCCAACGCCCCCTCAAAGAGTTTTACCCACCTTAGGTTTTCCCACACCCCTGAGGGAGAAAAAGGTTTTACATGCTAGTATGGGAGCAAACCCAGCAGCCACGGCCTTCTCTCTCACTCTGTTTCTCACATAGGATGTAAAGCGGCTGGGGCCCAACCTAAGTCGGGGAAGACGGTCTTTCCCCGGGGGGAGCAGGAGAGCCTGTTGGGCGCAGCAGGTGTCCCGAGGCTAGCGGTGCTGAGAGAAGACTCGAAGCATTAACCCTGCTCCACGCACCTGGCAGGGGGCGACTTAGAGACTGAGGAAGAGGCCTAAGGAGGCGTCTTCAGAACTCGTCAGCACCGGCATGCCGGGCACTGAGTCAGGACCAGAGGCAAGGTAGCTGTCTGGTCCGCAAATTTCCTATCCTTTCAGGAGGGGAAGACCCTAAAGAGGCCACACCCTGCCCAGTCTAGAGGGAGGTAATATGTGGCAAATACACCACGAAGGTTGTGAAGCCGGACGTGGGATATGGAGCGGTGGTAAGTCCAGCCTACGAAGGGGGGAATCTACAGACAGGGGGGCCGAGGCAGCAGGGCTGCATGAGGGAAATGCGGGTCCGCCTAGAGGGGGACCCGCATCTTCCGTATCCCGTCCAGGGGCTAGACGTGGAGATTCCAGAGGTATGGGTGCAGATGCCAGAGGGTGCCCCGTCCCTGAGAAAGAAGGTCCTTCCTCAGGGGGATTTTCCAGGGAGGGGCTGTCGCGAGGAGTGTGATATTCGAAAAACAGGTGCTGGTGGGCCAGTAGGGGGCCACCAAGATTACCTGTTCCTCGTCCTCCCTGATCTTGCACAGCACCGATGCAAGAAGGCTCACTGGGAGAAATGCGTACTTGCACAGCCTCTGGGGCCAGGTTTGTTCCAGCGCGTCTGTCCGAGGGGAGCATCCATGAGGGAATACCAGAACGGGCAATGGGAGTTGTCTTGGGAGGCAAAGAGGTCTACTTGTGCCTTGCCGAATCGGTCCCAAATAAACTGGACCACCTGGGGGTAGAGCCTCCACTCTCCGCTGTGCGAAACCTGTCGCGACAGTGTGTCCGCCATCGTGTTGCGGTTGCCATGGATGTGAGTGGCGAGCAGCGACTTGTGACATATGACGAGAGCGCACGCCGCCTTGGTGATTTATGTATGCTACCGTCGCAGTGCTGTCTGAGCGGATCAGAACGTGCTTGCCTCGGTTTACTGGAATAAACCTCCGTAGGGCAAGAATTACAGCCATCAACTCTAGGAAATTGATGTGCCAACACTGCTGGGGTCCTTTCCAGGTGCCAGCGGCAACATGCCCATTTCACACGGCACCCCAACACTGTCGAGAGGCATATGTGGTTACCACGACACATATGGACACCTGCTGCAGGGGGACTCCAGCCCGCAGAAAGCAGAGGTCTGTCCAAGGGTTGAAAGTCTGACAGCAGGTGGGGCGATTATCACACGATGCGTGCCGTGGCGCAATGCCCATCTCGGGACTCGAGTCTGTAGTCGGTGCTGTAGCGGTCTCATATACATCAACCCGAGTGGCGCCACCGTGGCTGGAATTGTTTTAGAGGAACCGTTGTGCCGGGCTCGAAGCCGAGAAAAGAGATGCTCTGAACCGGGGCGAGCTTGCTCTTTTCCCAGTTGACCTGAAGCCCTAAACGGCTGAGGTGCCTGAGCACCTGGTCCCTGTGAGTGCATAGTAATTCTCGAGAGTGGGCCAGGATGAGCCAGTTGTCGAGGTAATTGAGTATGCGGATGCCCACTTCCCTTAGGGGGGCAAGAGCAGCCTCTGCGACCTTCTTGAAGACGCGAGGAGACAGGGACAGGCCGAAGGGGAGGACCTTGTACTGATAGACCTGGCTGTCGAACGCGAACCGTAAGAAGGGTCGTGTCGCGGTAAAATGGAGACGTGGATGTACGCGTCCTTCAGGTCTACCGCCGCGAACCAATCTAGCTGTCGAATTCAGGTGAGCATTTTGAACGGGAGTTTGTGCAAAACCTGGTTGAGAACTCGCAAGTCCAAGACTGGTCGCAACCCGCTGCTTTTCTTGGGTACGATGAAGCAAGGGCTGTAGAAACCCTTCTTCATCTCAGCTGGAAGGACAGGCTCTATCGCGTCCTTGAGGAGCACCTCAATGGAAACTTCAACTACAGCCTCCTCTCCTGTTAAAATGGCATTAATTAATGCCAGGTCTCTTTCTAACAAATCCTTTGTTTGAATGACTTTTTTAGTTCTAAGGATTTGGACTTTTTATTCTTGACATGACATGGCTTAACAATGGCGATGTCATCCCTTTGGGTGAACTGACTCCTGCTAACTGTACCTATTATAATTTTCCATGGTCTGTTGGCTATGGTGGTGGTCTAGCTACTGTGTTCAGGAATCATCATCATTGCAGACTTTTTGCCGGTAAATGAATTTTCAAGTTTCGAAGAGCAGCTGATGAAAATCTGTGCTTTAGTGTATAGACCTCCTAAATACAATAAGGATTTTATTTGTGAATTCTCAGACCTCGTATCTTCTCTGGTACCTCGTTTTGACAAGCTGTTAATTCTGGAAGATTTTAATATTCACGTGTGCTGCGAATCCCAAACTCTAGTCAGGATTTTTTATGTATGGTGAATTCTTTTAATCTCACACAGTTAGTTTCAGGACCTACTCATTTGGTCATACTCTTGATTTGGTATTAACATCAGGTCTTGATGTGAACAATCTTGAAGTAGTAGATTCTTGAATCTCTGACCATAGTTTTGTTTTATTTGAGTCTGTGCAGCCACATTCTGTACCTCTACCCCTTGTGCCCTGCGCACCTCACTCGTGCGATTCTTTCTTCCACAGTTATGCAGTTTTCAGATGTGTATGCTTCTGCTTATTTGTCTCATTTCTCTGATGTCATTACTTGTACTTCAGACACCTCACAGTTGGTTGACGTCTTTAACACAACTTGCACTGCCATTTTAGATCAGGTTGCTCCTTTAAAGTCACAGAGATTTAAAAATAAGTCAGGCATCCAGCCTTGGCTTAATGAGCATACTCGCTCTGTTAGACAGGAATTAGGCATAAATTTAAGGTTTCATTTGAAATGTTTTGTGATTCCTTAAAGCAGTATCAAGTCTCTGTCAAGACTGCAAAATTGAACTTCTTCTCTGAAATAATTGCTAAGATAATTTTTAATACAATTGATTCCGTTTTGAACCCTGCCCCTGTGGGCTATCCAGATGCAACCCCTGAGACATGTGAAAAGTTTTCTTGAATTTTTTATTGACAAAATTCAAGACATGAGAACACATGTCTTGGGCCCAGTTGTGATACACTCTGAACCCACGCTGCCTTCCAGTTCTTTTAGTCACTTTGACCCTGTTTCATTTGCTCAACTGTCGGATATAATTTTGTTAATGAAACCTACTAATTCTCCCATTGATGTCATACCATCACGGCTTCTCAAAGATGTTTTTATTTCTGTTGCCCCCATTATGCTGGCCATAATCAACAGTTCTTTGAGAAATAGAGTAGTCCCTGCCAGCTTTAAACATGCTGTTGTTCAGCCTCTGCTGAAAAAACCTAACCTTGACCCTACAGTTTTTAAGAATTATAGGCCTATTTCAAAATTGCCAATTTCTTAAAAATTGTACAGCACTTTGGTTACAACACATGTTGTTTTTAAGTGCTTTATAAATAAACTTGAACTTTAGTTTAGATATTTTTTTGAATGACTTTCAGCTGGAGATGGAACATGAATGAAGCAGCATATCAAACAACAGTATTAATTGGCAATTAAGAGTAGTGATGTCTGTTTCTTGAATGAATCTTTCTTTAGAGCAGATTCTCAGCAAGTAACTAGTCGAGCTGGTTCACAATATCAAACTAGCTGAAGTACTTATGACTATGCAGCATGTCGGACTGTACGACTCAAAATTAACCAAATTATCTGGTCCCGCTAAATGTAGAAGTTTGCAGTGAATCGGGAGATTTCCCGAACGACCGGTCAAAGTAACGGGCATGGCACAGGGGCAGAATGGCCATCGGGAGAACCGGAACTTTTCCCGTTATGCTGACCGAGCCACAAAATGGTGCTGCAGCGACCCTGTAACAGAATCGAAAGGGAGGGGTGAAATTGTAGTTTCTTTAAGAGCAAACAAAACATACTGAAAATATGTTTGTGACTAATTTGATTAAATATAACTTCTATAAATATAAAAATTTAAATACATTTTATTATTGTTTAATGTGCATGCAGATTATATTTTAAATTGTTATAAGCTGAATCATGGTTTCTGGTGAGATGATTAAGACTAGACTATTATCTTTATATGCTTTAGACACATAGAAAATATCCTCATTTGTGGCTTTATAGGGTCCTTGAGGGCCAAAATTTAAGGTTGGAAACGTACACAAGATGTAATCTATATTTTGTATTCGACTTGCAGGATCACAGAATGAAACACTACTGACAATAAACACCCTTAATATTAAAACTTAATTGAATAAAAGGTAATAATAAGTCATATGCATTCACATATGAATATATTCAGCATGAACACATTGACACAGAGATGACAGAATAAAAAATGCACACATGAAAATATTGATGGTTTTGGAAAATGTAGACGTAGATAAATTTGCCCCAGCTTGGTCAAATATTTGCATAACTTGCCAATATGTGTGTTCATGTTGACTGATCCTGATCTGACTAAAGAACCTAACTAGTTACCAGAATTAGCTGTCAGTCTCAACGTGGCATGGACAAATGGCAGTAATGCTGCATTCCATTCAAGTCAGATGTGAGATATTCCTACTTAATATCTCCGACCTTAAAGGCATTCCATTGCCCGATAATCTGAAGATGATGTGTAAAACACAACTGCAACACTCCCATAAGCTTAGCAGATGTTTGACTATCACCTGCGGGGGACATGGAGGACATGTCCCCCGCACTCTTTAAAAAGGGGATATTTGCCCCCCGCACTTTTCCATGCTAAACCCATATGGTGGATTTGTATGTAGTATTCCCTTAATTTTGTTACTTTGGGCTGATTAAGCAACCATCCAGCCAATCATAGGTGAGTTTCATGAGCCGAAACAACACTTATACAATAGACAGAAAGTCTAATCAACGCAGCTCCGTTCATTTCTACAAAGATGCTTTCAACAATGCTCATTTATCCATGTTTTTTATTGGCATTGATGTTGACCTAAATTAATAATCTAGAGATGAGGAACACAAACAAGAGTTATTTATCTGCATATCGTTCTTGATTGGCAGCATTATGTGAAATGCACTGCAAGAATAAAACAAAGGACAATCCCTCTTTTAAACACACATTGTATGTGGAGTTTATATCAGCACATGATTCTTCATTAGTTATGCTTTTTTATATTATGTTTGTGAGGTAATAGTTTGATCGTGTCTTTTGGCCAATTAAGCAGATTACAAGATCTGTGTTAAATATGTAAAGCTGTTTTAAACATCAGCTCCTGTTTTTTACATCTGCGTTGGAGTGCAGTCGACAAACTGTAGGGAAAAGATAGATCTGCTGTGTTCTGAGAACACTTTACTGAAGTCAATAGATATGTACACATGCTTATTTATACATGAAAACATACAGATATTGAAACTTATTATAATTATAATAAGACTATTATTGATGTCTTTTGATAACAGTCATGCTCAGCAGCTCACAAACTGTAGGGAATGATAGATTTGCTTTGTTCTTTTCATGCATAAAGCCTCTACTAAAGTCTCTTTGTAGGTATTTAGACATACAATTTTAAAGGATTAAAATTTTCTTTTGATCGTTGATTCGGTGACTCATTTCACACAAGATACTCATTTGTCACCTTCTGGCATCACTGAATCATTAAATGGATCTGAACAAATTTTGGTGAACGTAGTCAAAACACTCGAGCCAATTGGATACATTTAAATCCCACAATGCACAAGTACAGAGTAAAAAATTTAATTCTGCACATGTACAATTGTCACTATTGTCATTAATTAAATAAATTATTCAAGGACCAGCTTGTGTTCAGTCTTTTATTGTCATGTGTGAAACAGAAGCAAGTGCCCCACAAGATTTCCTTTATATTTGCAGCTAATTTTGCACAATTTTGCAGTTATGTTTCAATACTTGATTATTTAAAATATAACAAATATTAGTTGGTCTCCCAGTTCAACCTGTCATGTTCTGGCATCCAAAACATTGTGCTAAACATTAGGAAAAAAAGTCAAGGCTCAGCACTGGTTGAATAGTAATACCTGTGCTCTTAGGCAGGAGTGCAGGAAGGCTGAGCGAAAGTGGCTTAAAGATAAATTACAAGTGTCTTTTGAAATATTGAGAGAGCAGTTAAATTAGCCAGATCAAGCTATTTTTCTAAAATAATTCCAAAGAAATGTCATAATGCTAAAGTTTTTTTTTTTTACCATTACATAATTCATCCAGTTGCACTTACCCCCATCTCCACTTCAGTGGACACATGTGAGCAGTTTTGACATTTTTCTTACTGTTAAAATTGCTGGTACGCTCACGGAACTTACCTGTTAGTAATGATCCTGTTGCCTATTCTGTTCCGCTGATTCTTTGTGTGATGTTATTCCATCCGATTTGTTTAAGGAGGTGGTGGACTCAATTGGTCCAAGCGTGTTATTGATTGTCAACAGTTCCCTGACCTGGTATTGTTCCCAGCTGCTTCAAGCATGCCGTTGTTCAGCCTCTTAATAAGAAAGTAAATCTTGATTTGTCTGATATGAACAGCTTTGATATGAACAGATCAAAATGATCCTTTATTTCAAAAATATTAGAAAAAACAATGCTTGCACAATTAAATTATTTTTTTCTAGCTAGAAATAATTTTGATAGATAAATTTCAGTCAGATTTCAGAGCCGGTCATAGTACAGAGTCAGCTCTGTTGAGAGTTTTAAATGATATTTTATTATGTGTGGATTCTAGTAGTCCTGTTGCTCTTCTGCTGCTGGACCTTAGTACCACTTTCAATATGGTCGATCATGACATTCTCATCGATCGCCTCAGGTTGGTATTCAGGGGTTAGCCTTGGATTGAGTCACTTCATATCTCAAGGGTAGAACAATTTCATTCTGTTTAGAGAAATGTTGTTCATCAGTTGTTCCTTTAATGTGTGGGGTTCCTCAGGGCTCCATCTTGGGACCTGTTTTATTCTCCCTCTACATGCTTCCATTAGGAAAGATCTTTGATAAGCATAGCATACACTTCCATCTGTTATGCTGATGTCTCTCAAATTTCCTTTCCAAGCAACAGACTTTTGAGTCTCTGTATAAATGCATGGCCGATGTGAAGTGTTGGATGGCAAACAACTTTCTCCAATTAAACAAAGGATAATTCAGAGTTTATTCTTTTTGGTCAAAGGGGATGTGAGGTAAATATAGATGGCAACTTGTCATTGCTTCCATGGAAAAACTTTCCTATTTGAAAAACCTGGCTGTTATTTTTGACAGAGCTCAAGTTTGATCGGCAAATAAATGCTGTTGTTAAAAATTGATTTTCCTTCTAAGATCTTTTGCAAAGTTGTAGTCCATCCTCTCTTTTGATGATTTGGAGAAGGTGTGCATGCCTTTGTGTCTTTTCATTTGGACTATTGTAATACTTTGTATCTGGGTGTGAGTCAGACCTCTTGCCTGCAGCTGGTCCAGAATTCAACTGCTAGGCTTTTAACTGGAACCAGGAACAGAGACCATATTACCCCAGTATTGATTTACCTACATTGGTTACCAATCCAATACCGAATCCAGTACAAAGTGTTGATATATGTATTTAAGGCTCTCCATGGTCTAGCACCAGAGTACATCTCTGATATAATAAGTTTGCATCAACCTTCAAGGTCTCTCCGCTCTGGTTACCAGCTGTGTCTGTCGGTCCCTCGATCTCACCTTAAAACTCAAGGTGATAGAGCTTTTGTGGTCATCTCTGTCTCTAGTGTCTTCCCAGGGGGCCTTCAAAATGATTTATTGTCCCTAGCTTAAAATGAACTGCATTATAAACTGCATTGTACTATGTCATTTATCTTATCATGTCTTTGTCGGTTTTATATGCTTGTTGCATTCTTAAGCTGTATGTATGTGATTTTATTTTTTGTAACTGCATATACAGCACTTTTGTACGCAGTGCAGTGTTTGAAAGAGCTCTATAAATAAAATAAAATTGAGTTGAGTTGAATTGAATATCATACTTGTATATTAATATATACTGTAATATATTAATACTGCACTGTAAGTGTTGGGTCAGTGCGAGCAACCTACTGACTGCTGTGTCCCCCCCACTATTAAAATTCCTGCTACGCCCCTGCCAGAGATGTCTCCTAGCAACCCAACTAATCAACAATGCTACAATGGTTGCATTTGTCCTACATGTGTATGGTTATCAAAAGAGGGTTTAATTTACTGTGTTTTATACACCTGTCTCTTCAAACAATTGTTAATCAGGCATTCATATAATGTAATGTAGGAACTTAATTTATCGATATTACTTAATACAAGTGAATGTTTATCACTTACTTTGTATATTTAGGCAACCCCCCCCTCAAAATCATTAATGTGGGTGTTAAACAGACTCGTCAAGCAGCACATGAGTGTCATCCACAAAAACATATTCAGTTGAAGAGCACAGAATTTTAATTTATTAGATTGATCATTGGCTGTTTAATAATTTTAATGAATTAGTAGTTTCATAAAAGGTTTTATTCAACTGACAGTCATAACATTTTGCATCATAATTTCTGTTCCCCTTCTGTTACTCACTCGGAGTTGTGTCGATGTAGTGACACAAGGGGTCTCTCTTGAAAGCCTCGGTTACCTCTTATCTTTGAGAAAAGGCCAATAAGAATTGGCAAACAGAATTTGCATGCCCCTCCCCCAGACATACAGGTATAAAAGAAGTGAATCGCTTCTTTTTCAAGATGCCCTGCCGTCTTTGTGTCATTCCTGGATGCGATCGTATCCTCTCCATTTCTGACGGCCACAGGCACTGCCTCTCGTGTCTGGGCTGAGATCACACAGAGGCAGCGTTTGTGGCCGGCTCATGTACTCACTGCATGAACCTGACCATGGCAACGTTGCGGTCGCGGCTCTCCTTCTTCTGAGGGAAAGCCACTCTAGCCGCCCCCGCATCACGCATTTTATCCACAGGTATAGGGCCGGTGCGGCTGGGGGCGGGACGGGGCACCCTCTGGCATCTGTACCCAGACCTCTGGAAACTTCACATCTGGCCCATGGATGGGATGCGGAAGATCTAAACGGTCTACCACCAGCCACCATAGACACAATCACTCAAGCCAGAGCTCCCTCTACAGGCAGCTGTAAGCCCTAAAGTGCCGCTTATTTGCAAATTGGTGTTCTTCCCGATCTGAAAACCCACAGGGCTGCGCAGTCAGGTCAGTGCTCTCATTCCTGCAGGAGAGGCTGGAGGGGCAGCTGTCCCCATCCACCTTGAAGGTTTATATAGCCATAGCAGCCCACCACAATGCAGTGGACGGTAAGTCATTAGGGAAGCACAACCTGATCATCAGATTCCTTAGAGGCGCCCGGAGGCTGAACCCTCCTAGGCTATCCCTGTTCCCCTCATGGGATCTCTCCGTCGTACTCTCGGGCCTTCGGGGAGCCCCGTTTGAGTTGCTTGAGTCAAACTGAAGGCCTTCTCCTTGAGGACGGCCATCCTGATCATGCTCACTTCCATCAAGAGGTTTGGGGACCTGCAAGCGCTCTCTGTCAGCGATACTTGCCTGGAGTTCAGTCCAGCAGAATCTCACATCATCCAGAGACGCCGAACAGGCTATGTGCCCAAGGTTCATACACAGGTATAAAAGGAGGGAATCGTGCATCTGTTCGGACAGGTTTTGAGCTGAGTTGAGAGTAAGGTTCTGGCCCTTTCAGCGGTACATTCACTTGCATTGTTTAAAGGAGGAGGCCTGAAATCCTAAAAATCCTAAAAATCTTAAATTCTGTTTTGATGAAAAAAGAAACTCAGATACTGCACATCTTGTATGCCCTGAGGGTGAATAAATTATCACCAAATTTTCATTTTTGGGTGGACTGTTCTTTAAAATGCTGTCTTACATCTTTTGTTTTCCATGGAAGAATGATAGTCATACATGTTTAGAACAACAGAAACATCTCTTTACACATGCCACTTGTTGGGAATTACAATACTAATGGATGGCTTACTCCAGGCATTGTAGACCTCCTTAGGTGCACCGAGTCCAAATGATTAAACTGTCATTAGGAAATCAAGTGTGGAATTAAATGCGATCTGCCTCTTCTGTGAGAGTGAGTCCCATTAGGTCTGGCACGAGTGTTTAGGTGTTCAGCTTCACACAGTTCTGCACATGTCATTGCTGGCAAGGAGCAAATGGCCCGCCAAGCCAGACTGATTCCGGCAGGGCCCCTCGCTCACTGATCACCAAAATGACACAGGCCGGATATTTTCGCTGAGTGGTATCCAGAAAACACCTGAACAGTTTTAATTTGAATTTATGAGGTTGTTTGGAGTTGTCTTATACTGATGTTTACTGAAGAAATATATATGAAAAAAAATAAGAAATAATAATTTTGCACATCCAGCTCGAGTTAAAAGACACAATGCTATTTAAAAGAAAAAAATCGTAAGTATCTGCACACTGATATTATCACTCTAAAATCCCTTTTGATCACGCTTTGACCATTAGGTATTCATCAAGCAAAAAATGAAAAAAAAAAAATAAATCTAAACAAACAAAAAAAATGTTTTTGTCTAATGACTAATGTGAGGTCCATGCTTATATATATATATATATATATACAAAAGGACAAAAAAAAAAAAAAAACACCTTCAATGTATACTGTAAAAAACTTCTACTTGATGTGACCTATTGTTGGTGTAACCTAAGGTAGTCAAGTTGATTAAGACATGTTAAATAATGTTTTGACTTGAATCAAACAAGTTAATTTAGTTCCCACATCAAGTATATTTTTATCACTAACATTTTTTTCAGTGCTGGCAGTGGCGGATCTTGGCATTGGATTTGTTGGCCTTGGGAGGCAGCAGTGACGATGAGCATCAGTGTTGGGAAGTAACAGTACTACAGAGTAGTTAATCTATTTCACAATTGCAAAGATTTTCCAGTAAAAAAATTTCAATGAGTTGTAGAGTAACATGAAAAAACAGTACATTGCGTTTTGTCACATGTTGTGCAGGCAGCCGAGCTACCTGACATTTGTCCTCTCAAATGTTATGGGAAATCTAAAAAATTTAAGTGAATCAGTTCTTTCTGATTATTTCTGTAAATGACTCGCTATAAACAACTGACCAAATAACTTGAACAACTGATTAGTTCACCCAAAAATGAAAATTCTCTCATCATTTACTCACCCTCATGCCATTCCATATCTGTATGACTTTCTTTCTTCTACAGAACACAAATGAAGATTTTTAGAAGAATATTTCAGCTATGTAGGTCCATACAATGCAAGTTAATGGGTGGCAAAATTTAGGCTCCAAAATCCACATAAGGACAATATAAAAGTAAACCATAAGACCCCAGTGGTTAAATCCATAAGTGATATGATAGGTGTGAGTGAGAAACAGATCAATACTGTGATATTATACAGTAAAATGAGGATAATTGACAATAAAATGTAGAAAAAAAAGAGCAGTTCAAGATGAAACAGTCTGTTTATTGAACCCAATTCGTTTTCTCACTTAAACACTGTATTCTCTTTCCACAGCAAACCCGAGGTGATAAAACACAATCACACACATACACAGGGAAAAGTTACTTAAAGAATCACATCCTAATTCAGTCTGTTCTGATTGTTTATGTTAACGCGGTACTCCTGTTGTTATTTTGCCGATGTCCACATGACAGGGAATTGGAGAGAAAGTCAGAATGAGTCAGTATGTCTTCCCTCTGCCATTCTGAACCAGTATGTGTGTGACAGAGCTCCAGCTGAAGAGAGCGAGACCTCAAGCACAAAATTTGGTAGATGCGTGACACCCCTGGGAAAAGACAAGTTGTTGTGAACTGGCTAGTGAGATGCCGGCTTTAATATATTGCAAAAATAATCATTTTAGACCAATGTGGTGTCTGCGCTGGCCAACGCGACGTTGCAGAATTAGAAATAATTAAAAAATAGAAAGCCCTGTCGCTCGTCGTGTGTTGTGGCTGGTGAGGACAGAAACTCTGATTAACATGGAAAAGATACCTTTTATCATGTGTTGTGGCGTCGCGTTGTGTCTGGTTAGGACAGTGTGAGGTGTATATGATGACCTCACGTTCTCTGTGACTTTGTCAGTTCTTGAGCTTTGTAGGCTGTACTAGTGTATGGTTCCTTATGTTTCTCAACTTTTTTTGTTTTGTTAGCATTCTTTTATAAAGATGGTTCATAACAGTTTGCCAGCGCAAACTTTAAGGAAAGCTTCTAACAGCTTAAAACTTCTTACTGCCATTGGTCCACGTCATCGGTAGGTGTAAACTTGAGCTCCACCAACTTTGAGGCGATTTACCAACATTTGTACGATCTTTTGCGTATAGACATTTTCTAAGAACATTCTGTCACACATCTAACCAAAGTACGATATGTCTCTTATCATCATTCTTTTGTCTTTATTCTGACCATTAAAGTGATAGTTGACTCATCATTTACTCACTCTCATGACATGCCATGTATGAATTTCTTCTGAACACAAAGATTTTTAAAAGAATATTTCAGCTCTGTTGGCCCATACAATGCAATTAAATGGTGATCAAAACTATAAGGCCACTTTCACACAACAGCAGAATACTGTTATGAGTCCTGTTTTGAGTGCTTAATACGGTTAATTTCACAAGTATTAGGCAAGTTCGGTTATTTACGAGAGTGACATTCGCATTCTATAAGCGAACTGACACCCGCAAATTTTCAGGTCTCACAACCGCGTTCTCAGCAAACCCGTGCTGAGTGAAAGAAACCAGTTGTTAGTTGCGCCATAAAATGTGAGACGGACACGCTGCATTGTACTCGCAAGTGTCTCGTGTTTATCATGTGGAGTTTTGTTAACTCACTGAGACGGAGATACTAGCTGTTTGTCATCCAAATGTCAAACCGATGTATTCCACCTATTGCTCAAAGGCAAGTGCCGCACGACACAAAAGCTGCACTCTGCACCCTAAAGACATTCTGAAGGATTTCCACTAAAATCACATACTCAAAAGTAAGAGCTTATAAAAGAATCTCAATTGCATGGTATACAGTTTTAGAAACCTTTCAAATTTTACGAAAATAAATTTGGATCCTGCTCAGAGACTGCTATGCTACAACATTGCTGAAAAAACATATGAGAGCTAAAAACTTTTCAGTTATTGTTCAGTTTGACATTATACCTTTTAGACAGGACATACAGATGGTCAAAAATATTACTTTGGTGTTATTCAACAATATGTAAACTATACCAGGAAAAAATAAATGTGTTGATAGGACAAAGCAATCCAAAGTTATAGTATATGGAGCCATGGTTTCCAGTGTGGACTTTTCTTTATCAGTAAGTGTCCAAAGAATCTCTCCAAACCATAATTCATGTGTTTTATTGGATATTAAAACAGAATACCTGAAAACTGCCCCGGCCTTTCTGTGTGGAGTTTGCATGTTCTCCCCGTGTCTGCGTGGGTTCTCTCCGGGTGCTCCGGCTTCCTCCCACCATCCAAAGACATGCAGGCTAGGTTAATTGATGTCTCCAAAAAAATTGCCCTAGGTGTGGATGTGAGTGTGAGTGATGTTTGTCTATGTGTGGCCCTGCGATGGACTGACGACCTGTCCAGGGTGTACCCCGCCTTTCGCCCAATGTTAGCTGGGATAGGCTCCAGCCCCCCCGTGACCCTGTACACAGGATAAGCGGTTGTCGATGGATGGATGGATGGATGACCTGAAAACTGAAAAAATAAAATATACATTAATAAAATATGCCCAAATATGGAATCTGTCACACACTAAAGATCCAATGAGAACGATCTGACACATCTATAATGTGAAGATTCATGTTTCAGTGAGACGCTCCCAGAAAATACCGTTACCACACAACCATTTTGACAATATTGGCTTTTGATAGGCTTTTCCCAAACTGTTGGCATTGGTTAATCATTGATGCAGAACCTTTCTTTGGTGAGGCGGCCTTTGACAATGTTAATACTGTGGGATTTACTGGGTTTGATCTCCATTCGTGCCCATTTGATGTTTCCCTGGAGTTTATCCTGCAGGAATTTGGTGCATGCTTTTGTTGTTGTGATTGAGGCTTTCTTTGACAATGGAATTATTGCGGGATTTACTAGGTTTGATCTCCATTTGTGCCCATTTGGTGTGTCCCTGGAGTTTATCCAGCAGGCGTTTGGTGCATGCTTTTATTGTTGTGACTGTGGTCATGTCATCCATGTAGGCCCTGATTGGAGGAAGACACAGCCAATTCTTCAAATGTTCCCCACTGACCACATATTGTGATGCTCAGGTAATGAGCTCCTTTGCCATGGTGAATACCAGAGGAGAGATGGTACAGCCCACTATTATGCCTATCTCAAGGTGTTGACAGTCGGTGGTTTTGTCCTGTATTGTAAAATAGAACTGGAGATCCTGGAAGTTAGCTTTGACCAGCTTTGTAATGCTGTCTAGGACCTGGAAGAAGTTAAAATCTGCCCACAGGGTCTCATGAGGCACTGACCTGAAGGTATTGGCAAGATTTAGGAAAACCACATGCAGGTCTCTCTTCTCCTCCTTGGTAGTTTGTTTCTGGTGCCAGAAGACATTTGCATGTTCCAGACATCCTGAGAAACCACGTATACCTGCTTTCTGCACTGAAATGCTGAAAAAGTTGTTGCTCTGCAGAACTTCTGAGAGTTTTTGGACCACAACACCAAAGAAGATTTTACCTTCCACATTTAGGAGGCTGGTCTGGTGGCTGACTAATTGTAAAGGAATTATTTTCTTTGGGAATTAGGATTTATCCCACCCTTTGCCATGCCTTAGATATGATTAATTCCCCAATGACACTTTCAGTAGTTTCCAGAGATTTCTTAGGATGCCAGGGGTGTTCTTATGGAGCCTGAATGGACATCACTGGGCCCTGGGGCTGATCCTGATCTTGCTAGTTTCACTGTACTCTCCACCTCATTCCATGTAAGGGGCCTTATGTCCATTTGATGCTCAGGTAGGTGAATTGGTGGGGTGTCATCTCAAATGGTGACTCTGGTTGTCAGAGTATTTCTTCCTGAGGTGTTCCTCCAGCTCCCTTAAAGGTACTCTAAGGATCCCTTGTCCCTGACAAAGAGGCTTTTGAAAAACTAGGGATCTCCGTAAAAGACTGTCCTCGCCTGTTCTTTCCTCTTATGTTGTTTTCTCAGCCATTCTGCTCTTCACAGCATTGCCAGGCACTGCTTTATTCCAGCCTGTAGAGCTTCAAATCCTTTCCACTTTTGTGGACTTCTTCCACTGTTTTCTCAACTGTCTTCTTTCCTTCACAAGACTTTTGATTTCTTGCTGTCTCCTGGATATGGGCTGGGCAGCAGATTCCTTCTGTTTTTTTCCCTTTATCCCAAAATGATCTGCCCCATAGCTGTATATTATGTCTTCCTTCTAATCCAGTTTTCTTTCTACATATCGCTTCAATCATACTAGAAGATGAGTTCTGTGTTGTCTGGCAGGATATTGGCCACACAATTTGAGGCTTTACTCTCTCCATCTTCCTCTCTACTACTGGCTGTGGCTGGCTGGGCACTGGACTCATGTCTGTTGGTTGGTTGAGCTTATAGGCATACCGATGACATGGCCACACTGCCTCCAAACAGTTATTATCTAAGAGCAAATGCCGTTTTTAAATCTAATATTCCTTAATGGAGTATGCACACACATTTATTGAGTTTCTAACAGTCCTCATAGTATTTGATTGAGATGATTTACTTTAACTTAACTGAGATCATATTTGATGCATGTCTTCTAATTCTGGCTTCTAGGTGTTTCTCTGTGTGACTTTATGTGAACATGCATCTTGTTGTGCCACTAATGAACCTAATCACACGTGTGCCTGTATTCCCTGTAAGGAATGTGTGGGAGTCCAAGCATCATCTCCTTAGCTTCTAAATATTTTTTTTCATCTGCAAGCGCAGTTGCAATTTTGATCTCGCCCTAATTGCATTTTCAGTTTTTTTTCCACCTGTCTCTCCCTGAGCTATTGCTCTTATCAACAAAATCTCAACGTTAACGTGTCTTTTATTGGTTTCTGTCTCACATTGTGGTTTGCAATCCTGGATTTTCAATGCACAGATTTGGACTGATTAGATGAAAGAATTTTCCCCAGTGCAAGTAGTATGCAAACGTGGGCCAAAAGGTTCCTTAAATTGCTGTGGGGATGTACTGTTTATATGCATGTAGGAGGATGAGGTAATTTTAGAGGTCAACAGAAAGTCAGTTGAAACTACAAACATATTCCTAACAAAATCCAAGTCGAGATTTATTAGAGGTAAGGAAAGAATCGCTTTTACCATTGTCCAAACAGTACTAAGGCATTTAAACAAAACCTTAACCACACATATTCAATTTAAGATTACAGACCCAATCATGCGGCATGTACAAGGGTCGATGACAGATTAGGATTATTAAAAGGCTATTTAAAAACAATACAAATCTTGCACATGTTTTTAAAACATAGTTCAAATATATTAACAGATTTGTACTCGACAGTTTTAATAATAATAATAAAAAACATTAAATTAGTTTAATGTGTTTTTACATAGTTAAAATTTTTTAAATGTCATGTGGTGTGACGTAAAAATTTATTTCAATTAATAATGTTACATTTACATGTATAATATTTTTTACAAGTATTTTAAGTGTTTTGAAAATTGACATGACTGAATAAGGTTAAATAAAGGTTTAAAAAGACCAGAGTTCAATCAGTTCCTTAAAACAAACAAAATGATTTTTCATCTTATTGATATCCCGATAAGGAAACAATTTAGAGAACAAATCAAATTAGTTTATAAAACATTTTATTACAGTTCAATGGACTTCATGAGTTTCCTTCCTGTATGTCATTCAATTGTAATTCCTCTAAAATATTTATTTATAAAATCTCATCTGATAAAAAGTTTTACCCAAAAATTATAATAATAAATGCGCATTATTTATCCTCACTCTCATGTCATTCAGCAGAACACAAAAAGGATATTTCAAAGATTTTGATGCAATAGCAGTTGATAGTGACTCACTTCAGATCCTAACAAAGCATCTTTTATGTGACTTCTGAAGGCATTTGATCTATTTGTATGAGGAACAGACCAAAATGTATTTGTTGTTTACTCTCAAATCAAATAATTGTAAATAATGTAAACAGAGCACAAATTCATTACGGTGACACATCAATAACCTTATTATGACATGTGCTAACGAGACGCGCAAGACAGATGAGGTGGATGGTCGCACCACATGATATTTCAACAATAGTATAATAATAAAAAAATACAAATGTAAAGAAAAAGAATGTGTCACATCATTAGACCCAGAGATCTGCTTTCACTATTATAAACCTTATTCACAGTAGTGCAATCTTTGATTTTTAAGGGAATGAAAACAAGATTTTGAGGGATAGACTTACCCAAACTCCACTTTAATTTTCACTTTCACATTATTCTTGTGTTTTTGGTGATTTACAGTCTTCATGCATTTGCCTTTATGTACTTTTAGGAGTGTCAAAATGTTGGCACCAATTCACTTGCATTGGATGGACCAACAGAGCTGAGATGTTTTTCTAAAAATCATACTTTGTGTTCTGCAGAAGAAAGAAAGTCTTACACATCTGGGAGTAAATGATGAAACTTATTGAACATATACGCTATTTTTTTAAAACCGTCTCGGTTACTGTTGTAACCTCCGTTCCCCGAGGGAAGTGACACAAGGGGTCTTCTCGGACGCCGAATCGTACCTCTGAACCTGAGAAAAGGCCAATGTCAAGTTGGCAGACAGAATTTGCATGCCCCGCCCCGGACATACGGGTATAAAGGGAAGCGGGGCAGCGAATGCCAGTCAGGATTTTGCGCTGAGGAGCCGAAAGGATGAAGCACGTCCATTTACAGTGCTAGGTCTAGTGCCGTGGCAGGAGGGACACTACGTCTCGTTCCCTCCCTTGGGGAATGGAGGTTACAACAGTAACCGAGACGTTCCCCTTCTGTCACTCTCTCGACGTAGTGTCGAAGGAAGTGACACAAGGGGTCCATATAAAAATGGCACGCACTGACCGTGTGACGTGACTGTCGTTGCAGGGGCAAAGCAGGCTATTGCGTGCTAGAGGCACCTGAACCGAATGCACGTCGCCCTCCCCAATGCCCCCTCAAAGAGTTTTAGCATATCCACCTTAGATTTTCCCACACCCCTGAGGGAAAAAGGTATTACATGCTAGCATGGGAGCAAGCCCAGCAGCTGCGGCCTTCTCTCTCACTATGTCTCTCACATAGGATGTAAAGCGGCTGGGGCCCAACCTAAGTCGGGGAAGGCAGTCATTCCCCGGGGGGAGCAGGAGAGCCTGTCGGGCGCAACAGGTGTCCCGAGAATAGCAGTGCTGAGAGAAGACTCTAAGCATTAACCCTGCTCCACGCACCCGGCAGGGTTAAACCTGGTCCCTGAAAGGGGTTGTGGGAACCTTGGGCACGTAGCCCGGTCGGGGTCTCAGGATAATGTGAGAAAGTGCCGGACCAAACTCCAGGCAAGAGTCGCTGACAGAGAACGCTTGCAGGTCTCCTACCTCTTGATTGAGGCTAACATGATCAGGAGGGCCGTCTTCAGGGAGAGGGCCTTGAGCTCAGCTGAATCAAGCGGCTCAAATGGGGGTCTCTGAAGGCCCGAGAGGACCACTGAGAGATCCCAAGAGGGAAACAGGTTAGGCCGGGGAGGATGTAGTCTCCGGGCGCCTTTCAGGAACCTGATAATCAAGTCATGCTTACCAAGGGACTTGCCATCTACTGCGTCGTGGTGGGCTGCGATAGCAGCTACATACACCTTCAAGGTGGAGGGGACAGCCTCCCCTCCAGTCTCTCCTGCAGGAATAGAAGCACTGACCAAACTGCGCATCTCTGTGGGTCTTCGGCTCGGGAAGATCACCAATTCGTGAACAAATACCACTTTAGTGCGTAGAGTTGCCTGGTTGAGGGAGCTCTGGCTTGATTGATCGTATCTAAGACAGCAGGTGGTAGATTTACCAGATCTTCCGCATCCTGTCCAGGGGCCAGACGTGGAGATTCCAGATGTCTGGGTGCGGATGCCAGAGGGTGCCCCGTCCCTGAGAAAGAAGGTCCTTCCTCAGGGGGATTTTCCAGGGAGGGGCTGTCGCGAGGAGCGTGAGTTCCGAAAACCAGGTGCTGGTGGTCCAGTAAGGGGCCACCAAGGCGACCTGTTCCCTGTCCTCCCTGATCTTGCACAGCACCGATGCAAGAAGGCTCACTGGGGGAAATGCGTACTTGCACAGCCCCCGGGGCCAGCTGTGTGCCAGCGCGTCTGTCCCGATGGGGGCGTCCGTCAGGGAATACCAGAGCGGGCAATGGGAGTTGTCCTGGGAGGCAGAGAGGTCTACCTGTGCCTTGCCGAATCGGTCCCAAATGAGATGGACCACCTGGGGGTGGAGCCTTCACTCTCCGCTGGGCGAAACCTGTCGCGACAGCGCGTCCGCCATCGTGTTGCGGTTGCCAGGGATGTGAGTGGCGAGCAGCGACCTGAGTCGTCGATTTATGTACGCTACCGTCGTGGTGCTGTCTGAGCGAATCAGAACATGCTTGCGTCGTATTAGTGGAATAAAGCTCCGTTGAGCAAGGATAACAGCCATCAACTCTAGTCAATTGATGTGCCAATGCTGCCGGGGACCTTCCCAAGTGCCAGCGGCAGCGTGCCCATTGCACACAACGCCCCAACCCAGTCGAGAGGCGTCCGTAGTTACCACGACATGTCTGGACACCAGCTGCAAGAGAAATCCGGCCCGCAAGAATCAGAGGTCTGTCCACAGGTTGAAAGTCTGATGGCAGGCAGGGGTGATTATCACACAATGCGTGCCGTGGCGCCATGCCCATCTCGGGACTCGAGTCTGTAGCCAGTGCTCTAACGGTCTCATATGCATCAACCCAAGCGGCGCGACCGCAGCTGAAGATGCCATATGCCCAAGCGAGTGAGGCACCTGAGAACTGACTGGACGCGCTCGTTGGTGAAACGCGCTGTCATTGAGACCGAGTCTAACTCCATACCGAGAAAAGAGATGCTCTGAACCGAGGCGAGCTTGCTCTTTTCCCAGTTGACCTGAAGCCCTAAACGGCTGAGGTGCCTGAGCACCTGGTCCCTGTGAGCGCATAGTAACTCTTGAGAGTGGGCAAGGATGAGCCAGTCGTCGAGGTAGTGGAGTATGCAGATGCCCACTTCCCTTAAGGGGGCAAGAGCGGCCTCTGTGACCTTCGTGAAGACGCGAGGGGACAGGGACAGGCCGAAGGGGAGGACCTTGTACTGATACGCCTGGCCGTCGAACACGAACCGTAAGAAGGGTCGGTGTCGTGGCAAAATAGAGACGTGGAAGTACGCGTCCTTCAGGTCTACCGCCGCCAACCAATCTAGCTGTCGAACGCAGGTGAGAATCTGCTTCTGCGTGAGCATTTTGAACGGGAGTCTGTGCAAAGCCCGAAAACTCACAAGTCCAAGATTGGTCGCAACCCGCCACTTTTTCTGGGTATGATGAAGTAAGGGTAGAGACCTTTCTTCATCTTGGCTGGAGGGATGGGCTCTATCGCGTCCTTGAGGAGCAGTTTGCCGCGCACTAGAGTGGTCAGTGATGACGTCATTCTATGGCTCTGGAGAGGTGTACCGGGCAGTCCCACCAGGTGGCGGTGTTCCGCCGTCCAGGGTAGTGAGAGCGGACAAGCGGAGGGCTCGTCATGCACTTCCGGGAACGACAGTACCATGTTGGGCCGTGGATATAAGTGGCGCCGTGACCCGAGGAACCGATCGAGTAGCCGAGAGGGGGAGATGGAGATCTCCAGTCCAGCCTCGCGCTCGCGGCGGCCCAGGAAAGCATATCGGACATCTGCGAATCAGCCTCAGACTGGGCGAGCAGACCCAAAGGTGGCAGCCCAGGCGAGTCATCAGCATCACACGCTGCTGTGATGCTCTCCGATGCAGCGGCGATGTCGTCATGCAATTCTGGGGGCTCAAGGGAAAATGCCGGCTGGCCGGGAAGCGGGCCGCACTCTTCCCGAGCTCGGATGGAAGCAAACAAGCGTGCCGGGGGGCGGGTGGTACGTGGGGATTTCACCGGTGAAACTGAGCCCGTGGTCATCCCCAAATCGCCTTCATCGCCAGCCGGGTCAACCTCAATCCCGTGGGAAGAAGGAACAACGCGGGGGGTGGCTGAAGTGGCTTTCTCTCATGACAAAAGAAAGACGCGACCGCAATGTTGCCATGGCTATGTTCTCGCACTGAGAATATGAGCCATTCATAAAATGCTGCCTGCATGTGATCGCAGCCCAGGCACACAAGGCAGCTTTTATGACCATCAGAAGTGGAGAGAAATCAACCGCATCCAGGAACTACACACAGGCGGAAAGACATCTTTAAAAAGACGCGTCCTGAAAAGGACGTTCTACGCCTGCTATGTATTGCTCTTTTATGAGTGGGAACTCAAACTCTTTTAGAGAAAATATACTCTTTTAGGAGGAGAACACTCTTTCAAACAGAAAGAAGCACTGTCGAAGCGCCCAGGGGCGTAAACTGCACAGCGTGCAGAGAGAGAGACGCCAGCTGGAAATGTGCAGTGCGGATCCAACAGAAATGCTTCTCGCTGATAAAGGTGAGTGAAACAGGAGTGTGTTTCAGCTGCTTGCGGTACAACCATTCAGCTCCAAAGAAAAATTCTGTCTGGCATTCGCTGCCCCGCTTCCCTTTATACACGTATGTCCGGGGCGGGCAAATTCTGTCTGCCAACTTGACATTGGCCTTTTCTCAGGTTCAGAGCTACAATTCAGCATCCGAGAAGACCCCTTGTGTCACTTCCTTCGACACTACGTCGAGAGAGTGACAGAAGGGGAACTACAATTCCAGAGCCATGACACAGCTGTTATTCCTTGTGTAAATAAGAAACTGCCCTACAGAACATCCACAAATTATTTCATATTCATCAACAGAAATACATGAGCACAAAGACATTACCAGACATTCCAAGATGTTAGATTTACAAGTACAGCACAGGTTATGTTTTACATGTGCACTGCTGCAGCCATTCTTCTTTCATATTACTGTAAGTTGTCACTGAATCCCAGCTTTTTCCAACTGCTGAATTTTTAGAAGCTATCAGTGTGAGAATAAATAAATACATGAATGAATAAAGTATCTCTATAATAAATTAAGATTATTTACTCATTCATCAAGCACATACTGTATTAAATTTGATATCATCTATTCTTATTATACACAAATAATATGATACAACACACACACACACACACACACACACACACACATCCAAAAATTCCAATCGCATTGGCTGGAATGTATGTAAACATCTTATCGACGATTGTCCAGTTTACATGTCTGTCAGTACTTCTTGTCTGAGAAGGTTCTTGTCAGGAGTGAATGAACGTAAAAGGAGACACTGTTTGATGTGCAGCAAGCAGAATAGTGCTTCTAATTCATTTCATTTTACTGCGTGCATGATTAAGAGTATAAAGCTGTATAAAGCTCCAAGATCCCCTGTAAGTTTCCATTTGTCTGGAGTTTTTTGTCTTCTGAATGTTCTTGGAAATATTTCTTTGTCAATGTTTTGTCTGCTGAATGATCCAATAATACTGCAGTACAGCCCATTGAAAAGACTGTAAATATATCCCACACAGCCTTGCCATTCCCATAAAAAACAAAGAAAGTGTTGCTATAAAAAGGTATATAAGCAACCTGATTTTTGTAAGGTTGATTATAAAATGTGATCCCATAAGCTTACATTGAAGGAGTTACATGAGCCATATTTAGAGACTTGACTTGGGCCAGTAAGCAACCACCTAGCAACCGCCTAAGATACCCAAATAACTGAATAGCAACACACTATTCACTCAAAACACAATACCAACAGCATGGCAATGGTGAGGCAAACACCCTAGCACAGGGGCGAGGTAAGATATTTGAAGGTGGGGGTGCTGAAATGTCATGATGGGGGGGTGGGGGCATGTCATATTCATCACATCTTAAAAAAAAGAAAGATATAAAACCCTTCAAAACTCCAGGAAGCAGAACAAAGGTATCACCCAGAACATTTATTTAAACTGCAGAATGCACGCAAGTACTTTTGACTATGTATCAATTGTTACATTTTTGTTCCATTCATGTTCCACCTTAACACGGGAAGTCAGGATAACACAAATTGTGCTATTTACACTGTCATGTAAAAAAGTCAGTCTGCGTGGCAAAAGCAAAAACAAATCAATAAAAAGTAGCTCTTGTGCCTAGCTTACAGTGAACTGAAGATGGACTTGCACTCCATAATAGAGTAGATGATTTCCTTCATTTTGAATGTCTATTCTGTTTGGGAAGAACAAAAACAGACCAAAAAAACAAAAACAATCTGAAATTCTCATTTGTGCCATCAAACTTCTAGAAACAGTTCATCTCCTGTGCAATGGTCACACGTGTGTGCATCAAACAAGAGGAAAGATATGATGCGCTAATCCCGTTTCGAGAAAGAAATCACAAAATGTATAGCATTAACCATTTAATAAAAGGATACAGTAGGTTTAGCCTGCTTATGCTATATGCAAATGCCTTAGTAAAATTGTGTTCCTTTGAAAAGACAATTGAGTAAATGCATACCTAATAAATGTAGAACTTATTGGCTAAATATATGACGGAATCATATATAAAACACTCAAAATGTACAATTATTTATCTAAATGTTGGCCAATGAATAATCTTGTATTTTGAGTTGTGCAGTTATTGTTCCCCGTCTGTCGCTCACTTCGACGTTGTGTCGTGATTTAAATTGGACCCCTAGTGTCGCTTCTTCGATACAACGTCGAAGTGAGCGACAGACGGGGAACAAGTAGGTTACGTATGTAACCTCCGTTCCCTAATGGAGGGAACAAGATGTTTTGTCCTCCCAGCCACGTCGCTGAGCCGAGCCACTGCAGTGGCCGGACCATTTCCGGCTCATCAGAAAAATCCTGAATGAACTCGACATATTTCCCCACTTTTATACATGTATGTCCGGGGTGGGGTATGCAAATACTGTCTGCCAACTTCTCATTGGCCTTTTTTCATAGACCAGAGGCATATTCGGTGCTCAAGAGAGACCCCTAGTGTCGCTTCTTCGACACAATGTCTCGTTCCCTCCATCAGGGAACGGAGGTTACATACGTAACCTAGACGTTTTCCCCCTTTACTGAAAGTGTAAAATGTATTGATTTTGTTTATAAAATGGTTGGGCGATATGCAAGAAATATGTTCACAATATTTTTATAAATGTTATCACGATATTCAATTAGGCTACATCATCAAATTATCCCAATTCCGAGCATCTTCGTACACAAACTTACCAATCATATTTTTTAAGGTCTTTTTAAATCATTCGGCCAAGCCGTCCATTTGTGCATGGTACACCCTTGTCTGAATCAATTTAATAACTAATAATTCGTACACCTCACATAGTGTCCATGACATGAAAGTAGTGCCCTGGTCAGTGAGGATTTCTTCCGGAATCCCCACTCGGGAGATTATTCTGAAGAGTGCCTCTGCAAAACTACGTGCTGAGATGTGGTGAAGAGGCACTGCTTCCGGATATCACGTTGCGTAGTCCACTAGAACCAACACAAAGCGAAGCTGACCGTTCTAATGGCCCGATGAGGTCCATGCCAACTCTGTCAATGGGAACCTCGATCAACGGAAGAGGGCGCAATGGCACTTTTGGAGTGGCCGGCGGATTCACCAGCTGACATTCGCTCCACCGCTAATGCCCAGCCAATAGAAATGGGCCATGAGATGGCTTAGTGTTTTCCCCTGTCCCAAGTGACCTGCCATCAGACTATGTTGAGCTGCCTGGAACAACATTTCCCCTACAGCTCCTTGGTACTAACAAATGGGTTGTATCTTCTATTGTCTGAGTGTCCTGCCTAAGGGCTGGTGGAGCAGAGGCTTTCCCCTCCCTTTCGACATCCTGACGCAGAGCTGACGTAGACGGCCCAGTTCCGCCTCCACCATCAGTGCACTGCACAACCCACACCATCCTACTGTATTACAGGACTCATCCACACACAACCCCTTTAACAATTTGGAAAAAGCTGGCCAATTAGTATCCAAAATTAGTGAATGGTCCTCCGTCAACAGCACTGCTTCTTCCAGTGATGCCGGACGGTGGCACTGGACCCACACCGCAGTTCCTTTTGGTAGATTTGTGAGGAATTTATCCAGTACCACGAGATCGATGACATCCTGTCGCTGGGCTCCTCCACAAGAACCCACCACCAGCAGGCATTTCAGAGCTGTTGAACGAAGGCGAACGGGTGGCCGAATTCACTCAGTGTCAAGGTTCAGAACCGCCAGCGATGCTCTTCTGGACTGTGGCCGAACTACTGCAAGATGGCTTGCTTCAGCTCAGGGTACCTCAGGATGTTGTCGTCCTGGAGTTGTTGGGCTGCAAGTTGGGCCTCCCCAGTTAGCAGCGGTAGGAGGTCCATTCCGCCTGCAGCCATTCCAGAGCTTGGGCTGTGTGATCCTGAAGAGCTCCAGAAAGGCCTCCAGCTCATCTTGCGCCCCCATCACCAGCATCACATCGGGGTTCGCTGCTGCCAGGTTCACTGCTGACGGGGTTGCGCCCCCCACCATGGGGTACCAAGCACCACCACGGCCATCAGTCCTCCTCTTGGCCTCATAGGACCATCTCGAAGCATTGTTCCATGAGTGCTTGGTTTTGCGCCTTGCGGATGCTGGCAAGGGATTGAAACACTTTCTCCAGTGGCGAAGATGACTTCATAGCAGCGTACCTTCCTCCTTATCCCAGGTTTCAGCACCAGTGTAACAAAGGTTCAGGTTGGGCAGACAAAGGAAGAAGTGGGAACTGATTTCCACAGTTCATGTCAGTCCGTTTTATTCACAAATAACCAGCAATCACTGTACAGCTTAACTCAAAGCATAAGACGGCTTTTCAGCGTCAATCAAATAAACCGTCTGCTTTTCAGCTTCACACAACACAAGGCTCTCTCTCATTGAAAAAACACAAAGACTCTTGTCTGTCTGTCTCTCCCCTCTCTCTGTGAACTGGCCATCTTTTTTTCTCCCCGGATTCTCACTGTGAACATAGAAATGGTAATTAGTCACAATTTATCTAGGTGGATGTCCTTAACGCTTTCTCTCTCCAAATGGACACTTGACCACCCCCTTACCTCCACAATGCCCTTGCATTGTTATGGCAGGTTTCGCACAGGCAAAAAAATGTTCTCTACATAAAAATATGCTTTATGTGGTAACATCCAAATAAACTGGTTTTATTCAAGTCAAAAATATAATTTAGCAACACTAAATCAACATGAATACATTAGGTTACACAAACAAGGGTGAAATCAATTAGAAATTGCTCCTTAAGGTATCATTAGCAAGTTACAGCTTCTTTCTGTGAATCAAACATATTCCAACCAGAAATAATTTGACTATTTAACAATCCTTTAAGATAACACTTTAAGAGAGCCATTGTGTTGAATTGTGCATAACAGAACAAATAAATACTGCAGCCATGCTGAGTTGAAAGAAATACATTTTTTCCTTTAAAAATCTGAAGTATTTGACATAACCTTCGGCACAATCAATTAAATGTATTATTCAAACTTAGGCTGAGAGGTATGGGTAAAAATCCAAAGAGGAGATAAGAAGCAGTGTCTTGTAGTGATCAAGATTAACCCGGAGCTGCTTCAATCCAGTCAATGAATCATTATATGACCAGGCCACGCACACACTTACAAATGTATAAATGTCTTTGCACTAGAAACAAACACTAAACAATGTGGCATTTATTTTAAAGCACAATAGCACAAGGTGTGTTTGGTTTTGATAAGACAACAAGTATTTGAACACTTTCAGACACATAAGTATAATTTAAACATATTTGATTGTCATTGCTTAGATCAAAATAGACATGTAAATATAATTTTAATAAATTATGTATGGTTTCAATTAATTCTGCGGGCCACTTTAACCTGATTATTATCCAGACGAACACATAGCTCTACACACACAAAAGTTCAGATGTTGATTGTTGAGATTGAGTGTAGTGATGTCTGGGCTTTACCTGAAGGCTGTCTGTACCCTCAGGGCAGGCCAACACCGACCCTTAAAACCTTAATTCCACAGGCTGTCACTCCCAATTCAATCAGTTTTTGTCATCCACTTCGTCAGTTCTGAAATCAGCCCGACCACTACAACTAATCATTACAGCTACTTTCATCATGGGTACATGCCCTATGTGACATGATGTTCAATGTAGCCAAGTAAATAAAACATAGTAACATGGATCCAAATTAGGGATGTGCCGATACAGATACTGCTACCAATTCTGGGCTTGTGTATTTGTACACATAGGTACTACATATTTATTTAATTAAATAGCAGCCTTTTGCGGTTTAATAACAACATTGAGTCACATAGTGACCTGCTTTTCTGAACGCACTACCTTCAAAACAACTCAGAAACACTTCAAAATAAAAGCTCGATTTAAGTGGAAAAAGCATGACAGAAACATATCACTTCTGTTTAGTTTTTTATTTTATAATAATAATAACTAAGAATAATATTTATTCAAATAAATAGTAATACTAATTAACACAATTAATTAAATAAATATTATGATTGTGGCATATGTAAGTATTTATACATAATTGTGGTAAATGAATATATTTTTCTCATAAAAATAAAAAATGACATAATAATATGCAACTCAACCCAGCCAAGTCCGAACTCCTTGTCTTTCCAGCCAACCCTGCTGTTGAACACAACATCACTGTGCAGCTGGGTCCAACAACAGTGTCGCTTTCCAAAACGGTCAGAAATCTAGGGGTAACCATCGATAACAAGCTAAATTTCACAGACCACATCTCAAAGACTGCAAGATCATGTAGATTTACACTCTACAATATCAGGAAAATAAGACCTTTCCTCTCTGAACATGCCACACATGTCATACAACTTGTCATAACTAGACTGGACTACTGTAACTCTCTCATTGCAGGCCTTCCTGCATGTGCAATTAGACCTCTGCAAATGATCCAGAATGCAGCAGCACGTCTGGTCTTTATTGAACCAAAGAGAGCACATGTTACACCACTCTTAGTCTCTCGCCATTGGCTGCCGGTTGATGCACGTATTAAATTCAAGGCCCTGATGCTGCATACAGAACAGTCACAGGGTCTGCTTCAGCATACCTAAAATCATTTATGCAGATCTACACTCCCGTCAGAAGCCTGCGGTCGGCTAAGGAACATCGCCTTGTTGTACCAAAACAAAGAGGCACCAAAACACTTTCTCTGACTTTCAGTTTCATCATACCACGTTGGTGGAATGACCTTCCCAACTCCATCCATGAAGCTGACTCACTCTCTGTCTTCAAAAAATGGCTAAAAACACATCTTTTCCAAGAGCACTTAACCAGTCACTAATGCAAACAAAAAAAAAAAAAATTCTTGTTGCTCTTAAATATGTTTTGAATGCTATTCTGATGCTAGTGAAACTTTGTAGTATGGCAATTTTCGTACAAATGTCTCCTTAAGATGATTCGATTATGTTTTCCTCTTTTGTAAGTCGCTTGGGATAAAAAACGTCTGCCAAATGAATAAATGTAAATGTAATATTTATTATTATCAGACAAACAATGTTTTTTATAATGATAATGTCATAATGCATAAAAATGGAAATTAAAATGGCATTATTGTCATTATGCAAAAATCATTTATTTTAGTTTTTTCCCCTTTGATTTTGTGAGTATCGCCATGTTTTCAAAATGTAAAAATGTTAACATAATTAAAAAACCTCATTAAAGATTTAAATCTTTTAAATATTAATACTTAATTATCCCCTTTTTTAAATTTTGAAATACCTATTTTCAATTATATTTGACAACTACAGTGGAGTGCTCCCTCCACCCCCAATTCACATTAATGTAATGCAAAAACAAATCTATCTGTAATCAAAAAAATCATATATTAAATAAATGGTGAACAAAAGTATTTGTGCATAATCTCTCTCTCTATCTCTCTCTCTCTCTCTCTCTCTCTCTCTCTCTCTACATTTGTCTAGATGTTGTGTATATGGTGTATCTTATACGGTAGACATTATCTAATATCCTGCATTCACTGTAATATACTGTAAGTGGTGCACTCTGCTTATGAACCCCAATTTCCCACGCGGGGTCATAAAAGTACCTATCTAATGAAACAAAAGCTGATGTAGCGAAGAGTTTTTACAATTAGTACATTTATACAGTATATTGTTATAGATTTGTCACTTTACCATTCCACTGCACAAATGTCAATATACTCCACTAGCAAACACTGAATGTGAAACGATCCATTATGTATGAAATGTTCTAATCTATCCAATTATCCTAATTCACCGTGAGATGAGCTGTTTGACATCTCACTAGTTTTCTGCTGCGGTAAACAGGAAGGTTTTCAGGTCTTAAACCACCCACCTGAGAGTCGCTATCACCACCTGAATACAAATTCTTCCTTTCTGATCATAACAACCATTCTGATCTATATTACCATCACATTACATCACCATCGGTGCCACTTATTGTCTGTCACACACCTGTTTGGAATGTTAATATGCAGACTATAAATACTGTGTAACCGTTTAGATCACAGCAGTATAGCAGCAATGGTCACCTCTGAGATAATGACACACATCTCTCATGTCGGTTACTCACTGGACCACCTTGTGCAAAATCTCACCTCTAGTTCTAGTTTGCAGCTACTTGTGATAAGGAAACAGTGACCTCCAGTGGTTATATAAGTGCACACTACAGACAGGCAATAATGGTAACCCCCCAATAATCAAAACAAGCAAGTACAACTACCCCATTACTTAAACCATAATCAATGTAAATATGCAAATGCTCACCCCATGTTAAAGCCAAATCTGTGACCTTGAGACCAACCCCCCTATTTCAAAGTATTCATCTTTGGGACGTAACTCATCCTTCACAGTTGTGCTAAAAAAATGATTTAATCCTCATATTGTGTATCTTGAGGATAAGTGTGCTATTACTTTTCTACTCATAGAAAGCAACTCTAGACAACTCTGATGAATTATATAATTAACTTTCATTTGATCTGTGTCATGAGCTGCTATATTAAACTATGACAGAGAACAAGTCAACTTGCAATGCAGACAGAATGTTTTGAATTAAATAAGAATTGTAACATAGGTCTTTCAATGGATCAGCACACGTGTATTTATCATCTCGTGAAGGCTGGAGTGTGCCCTGATTTTCAAACACTATCATCATGCTCAAGTGCACAGCATGACAATCAGCTGATCCTCAGTACTGATGCTGCTGTTTCCAGCTCTGTTGCCTGGGTAACAGCATCACTCAGAGAGTGAGGGAGGAGCAGACCACGAAGAGAAAAAGGATCACTCATCCATAATCTCTCATTAAACTACAGCATAAACTATACCTTCATCAAAAAAACATAAAGGTCCTTCTGCAAAGACTCAAGAACTTATTAAAGGGTATAAATCATCATTACAAACGATGGACTTTATGTTCATATAAGATACAAGTGTCCTTTGTCATTTTAACACACCATATAAATGAGGGCACAAAATACTAATGATAAAATTTAATGGATTTTCTCGGTTAGTTGCTGGAGAAGAAAAGAACGGTAGACCTAACAGTTAGATCAAAACGATCTTAAATTAGAATAATTTTTGAGACTACTATACTTCAAACTAAAACTGCAATATTACAAGCCTGATCACATACAAATTATCTGACAAATCTTTGCAAAGTGATTTTACTGTAGGTGGTTCATTATATATATTACTGACGTGCACAGAACGGGGGCTGCTGGGGCTTAAGCCTCTTTCATTCATAAATCTAAAGTTGCCCTTTTAAGCGGAGGTGCCGTTAAGAGCGTGGAGACTTCAGTGGAGAGCACACGCTACATTCGTATGCTCATAAGGACTCAGGACCCAGTCCTTTGCATCGCAAGTGCAATTAGATTAGATAGATTAGATTCAACTTTATTGTCATTGTGCAAAATACAAGTACAAAGCCAATGAAATGCAGTTAGCATCTAACCAGAAGTGCAAATAGCAATATGTATATATAGTATATATATATAGAGGGTACTCCTGCCCGCAAAAAGCAGAGGTCTGTCCAGGGTTTGAATGTTTGGCGGCAGGCAGGGGGGATCATCACACGGTGCGTGCCGCAGTGCCATGCTCGTCTCGGGACTCGAGTCTGAAGCCAGTGCTGAAGCGGTCTCATATGCATCAACCCCAGCAGCGCGACCGCCGTGGAGTTCCATATGCCCCAGTGGCCTCTGGAAATTTTTAAAGGGACCGTTGTGCCTGGCCTGAGAGTGGCGAGGCATCTCAGCACATGCTCGTTGGTGAGACGTGATGACATTGAGACTGAGGCTAACTCCATGCAGAGAAAAGAGATGCTCTGAACTGGGGCGAGCTTGCTCTTTTCCCAGTTGACTTGAAGCCCCAGACGGTTGCAGGAGGGGCCATGGCGTGCAGGGCGGAAGCGGTCTGGGACTGCTCCACCGTCAAGGGTAGTGAGAGCAGAGGTGCGAGGAAGCCGCGGCTTACTCAACTCGTCATGCACGTCCGGGAAGAAAGGAACTGGGGGGGGGGCGGCGCACGGCTGTGAGCGGCGCACCTGCCCGTGGGACCAATCAAGTAGCTGCGAGGGGGGGACGGGGTTTACCGGTCCAGCCTCGTGCTCACGGTAGCCCGGGAAAGCATAGTGGACCTCTGTGTGTCAGGCTCAGACTGGGCGAGCAGACCCGAAGGTGGCGGCCCAGGCGAGTCATCAGTATCAGACGCCGCCATAACGCTCTCCGATGCAGCGGCGATGTCGTCATCCAATTCCGGGAACTCAAGGGACCGGTCGGCCGGCCGTGAAGCGGCCGCACTCATCCCGAGCTCTGCATCCAGAAACTACACAGAGGCGGAAAAGACGTCTTTAAAAATACGCGTTCTGAAAAGGACGTCCAACGCCAGCTGTGTATGTGCTCTTTTAGAGAAACCAACTCTTTTAACTGCGCTATCGAAGCATCCAGGGGCAAACTGCACTGCTGTGCAGAGAAGGAGAAAGCCGCTGAAGTTCACCGTAGATCCAACAGCAGAGTCAGCTCAGAGGAAGAGGATCAGGTGTGTGACCCACAGCTCACTGCATACATGACCATCGGCTCTGAAGAAAATTTCCTTGACGTATTTCCCCGCTTTTATACCCGTAGGTCCGGGGGCGGGGTATGCAAATACTGTCTGCCAACTTCTCATTGGCCTTTTTTTATAGATCAGAAGCATATTCGGCGCTCAAGAGAGACCCCTAGTGTATCTTCTTCGACACAACGTTGAAGTGAGCGACAGATGGGGAACAACCTCCAAAATGCAATTACCATTGTTTATGTGGACATGATTTAAGGTTGACAAATAAAAATTCAAAATTTGAAGATTTGTTGAATTTAAGATAAAAATGCTCATTTGGATGCTAAACTGAGCTTTTGGATTTTGGATGTGTGCCAAGCAATAATGATGGCTTAAATTCTTGTGCAAAAACATAAGCACTGCTATGAATAAAACAGAATGTGGGGGTCTCAGGGAGCATTCGAACGTTACATTTTCTTTTATATTGAGTATCTGAAAAAATGCATAGTTGCTGCACAAGATGCTGTACTGGCCCTGGACACAAAGTCAAAAAATTCCTGCACCATCAGGCACGGGCTATGGCAGTTTAAGTTGATGCCACTCAGGTTGTGCAGTGCCCCAGCCCATTTAAGTGCATGATGGAGCGGGTTCTGGTGGTTGTTCTGCGCAGCTGCAGCCTGGTGTACTTAGAGTACCTATTGGTACACACCCAGGACATTGAAGGGGCACTGCGCAACCTCCAGGAAACATTAGCAGCCATCTGCTGGGCCGGCCTTTGACTGAGCCCAAAGAAATGCATGGTACTGCAGAAAAAAAACAAGTACTTGGGGCATGTGGTTAGAGTCGCTGAAGTGGCCACTGAACCTGCTAAAGTCAGTATGGTTAGAGTAGAGTTTTCTGGAGCTAGCCTCCTACTGCCAGAATTTTTGTCACAGATTTTGTCACAGCCCACTGCATTGCCTGATGGAAAAGTGAATGACCTTCTGCTGGGACGAGGTCTGCACCGAGGCTTTCTGTAAACTTCGAGAGGCCCTATCCAAGCCCATATTTTGGTGTACCTTGACAAAGACTGTCACTTCATCATGGACATGGATGCCAGCAAGGTGAGGATGGAGAGGGGGTGACTGCTTTCTTTAGCTGAGCAAGACTAAGTCGACCTAAATGGAACTATTGTGTAACTAGATATCAGCTGCTTGCCGTAGTGCAGACAATCAGCCATTTTTTTGCCATACAACTATGGACAAAAGTTCTTTCAAGCAGACTGACCATGCATCGCTGATGTGGATTCTCAGTTTTAAGGACCCAGAGCAGCAGAATTACAATTTTTAATTGTAATTCATTGAGATTCAGCATCCGGGAAACTAGGCAATACTGATCCACTCTCCCATCGACCCTGTGAGGAAAAGGAGTGCCCTACTGTCAGCATCTGTTGGAGTAGGCGCAGACAGTCCCTTCAAAATCACTATGTCCTAGTGGTCATGGACTATTTCACTAAGTGGTGAGGACCAATGTTGCCAGACAGTAGTATTTCACAGGGACAGGGTGACTCAGGATCCAGGACCAAGACCAGGACTTAAAGGATTATGGGTACTCCGCAATTTCTATCTCCCCAACAGTGGTCAGTGAACCGCACTTTTCTGCCGCCTCTTCCTCCCACCATGAATAGACACTTGGCGATGTGGAACACCTTCGACAAACCCCCAATCACCCAATGTTTCTGCAGGATTTTGTTTGTTCAGCCTCCTTATGTGGGGACAGTGTTGCACTGCAAGCTACCCTGCATTCTTTGCGGCCAAGGGAACTTCAGCCAGGTTTGGAGTGATATACTCATAGATTCTTTGGAGTAAGGTGGAAGGGGTATGGTGTTGTGTTCTTCTTTAGTAAAAGTTTCAAATTGTGTGTTTTAGTGCATGTTGTTTATGTGTGGTTACATCATCTAACTGTGTAGCTCCAGAGATGTAGCTGCCAGTCATGCTCAGGATCGCAAATGATGGTGACTTACACTGAGTTCTGGTATTGCTGTGGCTGTAATGTCAACGAATAAACCTGCCGCGTGGAAATGTGGAAATCCAACTTGTCTGATGTCACAATATTGCTGTATGACACTGACTGTTAACATTTTAACAGTTTCATTAATTGTTTTGCACCTCATATTTATTTTACCCTTTAATGTTTGCCGTAAGCCCATTAAGTGGCCTATAAAACATAACAACAGGTTCCCATTTTCTTATTTTTCAATTTACCCCAGACACAAAAGTTTTTTTTTTTTCTTCTGGGCCACAAAAGTGGAAACCATTTTCATAGTTTCAGAAGTCTACTCTGTGAAAAATTCAATGGAGTAAAAAAAAGAAATTTGAATACTAGCCCTGGTCTCTCTAATATTTACTAGGAAATAGCTAGGGATAAATTAGTTGTGACTTCATAAAGGCGAGTCACTAATAACAATTAACTGCTTTCTTAAAATGTTACTCTCCTGATTAATACAATAATTAACTGACGTGCTACAGTGTACCTTATAAAAGAGTGAAAATATAACCCAGAGTTTAAACTGTTCACAAGAAGAAAAATAAAAATATTATCTTGACAGTTCATGAAACTAAAATCTACTAGTAATTGCAGTGCAATTACAAACATATTAAGAACAGCAGTGCTTCCAAAGGCTTCAGTAGACCATACTATTTTCAAATATGAATTGTTGCTGTCAGTTTTACAGCATAACTCCTGGAGCGATGCTCTTTATACAGTTCTAAACTGCATCTTTATCATTAAAATGTTTGATGAACGTCTACTTTCATGAACCCATGAAGAATATATCGCTCTCGTACTGAGATTGTGTGTGACATCCAACACAACCTAGTAAAACACATAAAACCATTAAAAATAAATAATTGTTTCTGCATCTACAATATTGACAGCTCATTGGTTTAGAGTTACAGCACAAATCCCTTTTGTTTGCTAATAAAAGGCACATTCATAATTCACATATGTATGCACACAAAATATGCAGATAGTACTTTTCAACAACCTTGCCAAAGGGGGTTTCTCAGCACATTTAATTGCTATTCACTTAAAGGAATAGTTCTTCCAAAAATAAAAATTTGCTGATAATTTACTCACCCACAAGCCATCCAAGATCTTCATTAGTGGAGAAAAGATTGGAATAATTTACAGACTTTGCTCTTATGAAAATAAATTGGTACTTTTATTCACCAAAATGGCATTCAAATAATCACAATGTATAGTCAGGACATTAATAACGTGAAAAATTACTATTACAATTTGAAAATAAGGTTCAGAACTTAAACTACTTCAAAGTGTTCTCATAAAAACAATCCTCCACGTTCAGCAATGACAGCTTCGCAGATTCTTGGCATTCTAACTGTCACTTTGTCCAGATACTCAGGTGACATTTCATCCCACACTTCCTGTAGCACTTGCTATAGATGTGGCTGTATTATCGGGCACTTCTCACGCACCTTACAGTCTAGCTGATCCCACAAAAGCTCAATTGGGTTAAGATCCATAACACTTTTCCAATTATCTGTTGTCCAATGTCTGTGTTTCTTTGCCCACTCTAAACTTTTCTTTTTGTTTTTCTGTTTCAAAAGTGGCCTTTTCTTTGCAATTCTCATAAGGCCTGCACCACTGAGACTTCTCTTTACTGTTGTACATGAAACTGGTGTTGAGCGGGTAGAATTCAATGAAGCTGTCAGCTGAGGACATGTGAGACGTCTATTTCTCAAACTAGAGACTCTTGATGTACTTATCCTCTTGTTTAGTCGTACATCTGGGCCTTCCACATCTCTTACCAGTTGTCCTATGTCTTTGAAGACTGTAGTGTACATCTTTGTATGAAATCTTCAGTTTTTGGGAAATTTCAAGCATTGTATAGCCTTCATTCCTCAAGACAATGATTGACTGATGAGTTTCTAGAGAAAGCTTAAGTTTCTTATTTGCCATTTTTGATCTAAAATTGACCTTAAGACATGCCAGTCTATTGCATACTGTGGCAACTCAAAACAAACACAAAGACAATGTTAAGCTTAATATAACGAACCAAATAGCTTTTAACTGTGTTTTCTATAATGACAGAGGGGCACCACCAAGGCCCCCTCTGTCAAGCTCCTGAAGTTTGCATACGACACTACTATCATCGGCCTCATCCGAGATGATGATGAGTCTGCATACAGAAAGGAGTTTGAACAGCTGGAGTTTGAATTTGATTCACTGGTGCAATCATAACAATTGTTGCACTTAAATCGGTTTTGTATACTATTGTGATGATAGTGAAACTTTGTAGTATGGCACTTTTCGTACCACTGTCTCCTTAAGATGATTCGCTTATGTTTCTCCTCTTTTTGTAAGTCGCTTTGGATAAAAGCGTCTGCCAAATGAATAAATGTAATGTAAATGTAAATAACAACCTGGAGCTGAACACACTCAAAACTGTGGAGATGATTGTGGACTTTAGGAGGAACACCCAAACACTGAACCCCCTCAACATTCTAAACAGCACTGTGGCAGCAGTGGAGTCATTCAGGTTCCTGGGCACTACCATTTCACAGGACCTGAAGTCGGAAACACACATTGACTCCATTGTGAAAAAGGCCCAGCAGAGGTTGTACTTCCTTCGCCAGTTGATGAAGTTCAACCTGCCACAGGCGCTGTTGATACAGTTCTACTCAGCAGTCATTGAGTCTGTCCTCTGCACTTGAATAACTGTCTGGTTTGGTGCAGCTATGAAATCAGAAGACTACAGAGAACAGTTCGAACTGCTAAGAGGATTATTGGTTGCCCCCTGCCCCCCCTTCAAGACCTATACACTTCCAGAGTGAGGAAAAAGGCTGTAAAAATCACTCTGGACCCCACTCACCCAGCTCATTACATTTTTGAACTGTTGCCTTCTGGCCGATGCTTCAGAGCTCTGAGCACCAGAACCGTCAGGCACAGGAACAGTTTTTTCCCTCAGGTTATCCATCTCATGAACAGTTAAAGCAGCTCCATTTAGCAATAATTATGTGCAATACACAGTTTAGTATATTTATATTATCCAACATATCCTCTTCTCCCATTGCATACATTGCACTGTACATAACATACTGTATTTTTGTACTTTATATAACAAATTTGTATTAGATTTGTACGTATGTGTGTATGTATGAAGGTATGTGTCTAATTGTATAATAGTGTATTAATGTATATATGTATAATTATTTTTTATTATTATCTGTCTTGCTGCTGTTTTTGTATTGTTTTTTATATTGTTATACACTGGAAGCTCCTGTCAGCCAGACAAATTCCTTGTGTGTGTAAGCATACAAGCTGATTCTGATTCTGAAGTGAATTTCTAGTACCAAATTAGCAATTTAGCATGATTACTCAAGGATAAGCTGTTGGAGGGATGGTTGCTGGAAATGGGGCCTGTCTAGATTTTATCAAAAATTGCTTTTTTCGGGGCCTGGGTAGCTCAGTGGTAAAGACGCTGCCTACCACCCCTGGAGTTCGAATCCCAGGGCATGCTGAGTGACTCCAGCCAGGTCTCCTAAGCAACCAAATGGGCCCGGTTGCTAGGGAGTGTAGAGTCACACAGGGTAACCTCCTCGTGATCACTATAATGTGGTTAGCTCTCGGTGTTCCACGTTGTGAGTTGTGTGTAGCTGCCATGGTGGATGGCGTGGATGGGCGTGTGGTAATATGCTCAACGAGTCATGTGATAAGATGTGTGGGTTGATGGTCTCAGAAGCGGAGGCAGCTGAGATTCATCCTCTGCCACTCGGACTGAGGCGAGTCACTACACCACCATGTGGACTTTGAGTGCATTGGGAATTGGACATTCAAAATTGGGAGAAAAAGGGGAGAAAAACGTTTTCAAATAGTGATGGTGCTGTTTTTTACATCAGTAATGTCCTGACTATACTTTGTGATCAGTTGAATGACATTTTGGTGAATTAAAGTAACAATTTCCTTCCGAAACAGCAAAATCTGTACATTATTCCAAACTTTTGGCTGCCAGTGTATATGATCTTCTTTCTTCATCAGAAGTTTTTTGACAATCCAAAAAGCATATTTAGGTAGCATCAATGTAATCCGCTCAACTCCAGTCGATCAAGTAATGTCTTCTAAAGTTTGTGTGAAAAACACATTGCCAATTAAAACATATTTGATTTTAAATAGGCACCCACACCAGCTCTCTGTAGCTGTTTGCATTTACCTAACTATTGCGTGAAGTACTTTCCTCTGTGGTAAACAAAGTGGAACTACTGAATTCTCACGTGAACGCCCCAACATGATGATGTCACACGACAGCGACATGATGCATTCAGTGTTTACAGGAGCCGATTTTTTTGAATAAAGTTTTAATTATCGATTTGTTTTTCACACAAATGTATCAATTTACTTCAAAATCATTACTTGATCAGCGGGAGTCGTGTGGATTAATTTGATGCTGAATAAGTGTGCTTTTTGGACAGTTAAAAATTGGTGTCCATTCACTAAAAATGGGATACTTTCCTAAAAATCTTACATCCTGTTCTGATGAAAAAGGAAGGTCATATATATCTTGGATGGCCAGAGGGTGAGTAAATTATCAGCAATTTTCATTTTTGGGTGAACTATTCCTTTAAGAGGGTTTCCAGGGAAAGAGTTACTTATGGACTCATTGCGACTGTGAAGAGTTTATAAAGATTTGCTATGTACTGCATCATGACTATAGCAACAGAACAACTGTATATTTATATTTATTTTTAAGTTAAAATGATTGTAAACAATTTTGTAACCAAAATATAGCTAAGGTAACATTCATACACGACATACACTCAATAAAGTATATTCTATGTTTCATGGAAAACAGACAAATGCAATATGACTAAATTGGTAGAAATCAACCCCCCCACCCGAGAGCATTGTGCTTGGTTGTGTATGTGCCCATGTGTGTTTCTGCTCTTGTGCAAGAAGGCATGGCAAACATTTCCAGCATCGAGTATAATTACCGTAAGTGAGTTGAGATTCAGAAACAATTTGAAGTGCAGCCAACCTGCGCCCACTCTTGACAGCTCAGCATATGATCTAACAGAGGCAGACGCCCACCGCTCCGCTCACCCTCAGATGCCTGTATCGAGACCATTTAAAGCACAAAAATAACCTTCCCAGCTGTATCCCAGCAGCCCTTTAACATATGAATATACAGTTTGACTGCTGTCATTGGCAATATAAGAATAAATGATTCCCCACAGTTTCAGTAGGCGTTTCATTGATGTAAGAATTTCCATTTTACCTTTTTGATTAATTGAGAACTTAAATGCTTGATGCTCTCATTTTTGTTTAAGATAACTGCCACACTGTAGATATTTTTTGGTAGTTATCCCATGTATATTTGAGATTTGAATGCTTGGATTCGGACCCCAGCAAACATGCCCAGCTTGAAACTGACCATGGGATTGACTGTCACTTCACAAAACACGACATTATCAAGTCACGTAATGCCATCTTTTAATCAGTTGTGAAGCGGACAAGACACAGCGTTCATCAGCCCCGTATTACTGAGTCCGACCTATAGTGCTAAAACGGTCAAAATGCTCATGGGTGATGGACACAGAAATGCTCAGCTTTGATTTGCATGCAGCGGTTGAGAAATAATCAGGGACCCATGAAATGCATCTTTTGCTGTTGTAACATGTATTGTAATATCCACTTTGCATTGGGTGTTTCTTTGTCTCCGGGTCGTGCATTAAAATCCTTTTTTTACATGCCGCTCTGGAATAGTTGATTTTGATTGCTCAATGGCGCCATCTAGTGGTCTAATATCTCTGAGTAACAACCGCACATCCATATATCACACCGTTCATCCGGGTACTGCGAATCGTCTTCCCTGCTTCTAGTTGGCTAATAAAATTATTTCAACTCAAATCAATGTTTTATGTGCATTTATTTATTTAATTATTTGGAAAGTAGTCTTGTAATAGGCTGAATAATGAGGAGTCAGACAATCATTTTCACAAAATAAACACCAACAGAATTCAGATGCTAACCAGAGGTTGATTTCAGCTGTTCAGAGATGTATTACTTCTCACATAATTACAAATTTTTCAACACAGATCAATATTTAATCGTGTAATCGAGTCCCGATCACCCTGTCTGGGTTTATTTTGCTAAAACAATTGAATGATTGTACATTATCCCTTACTTTCTGCACCTAGCTGTGGAATATCCTTTAGGACCTGTTCACTCGGCTCAGACGTGTAGATTCCAGGAGGGATATTTATACCATGATCAATGGAAGCATGTAAATTCTTCACTTTGTAAACCCCCCTATTTTGAATATAGATGTGTCTAACAACGGCGCCCCTTAGTTATAGCTGTTTCAATATAAAGCCACTCACTATTGCTTATATGCCAAATTTGTGTCAGTTTAGTTTAATGTATACAAAATGCACACAATAACTACATGTTTGTTTGTTTTTTGTATTATTATTATTATTATCTTGTTTTTACTCGTCTTTATAACGTCAGCATTATGTGTTTATTACATTTATGATCACTTTTTCTTGTCAGAATTAATTTTGTTGCAGTGACAAGTTTGACCATGAGAGGTCACACTTCGTTGCATCTAAGAACACAGAATTTGAATGTGTTCAGACGTTTACTGGGCAGGTTGCAACTCCAAACTCATAACTAATAAATTAATTTAACAGAAGAAGTGACACTCATTGTTCAATAAACTCACAGTAACACTGTAGATAGTAGATATTAAGGGTCACTCAAACTGCATTGATGTGTTGGTATCACTGGTGCTGAGCTTTTGTTGTATTCTCATTTTGTGAGCTTTCATTATAGAAGAAATTACCATTGAGTCACAAAACAAGAGAAGAGGAGAGAGAAACGACAACAAACATAAGACTCAGCCTGAAGTGTGTGTGTGTGTGTGTGGGTCCAAGTCCAGTTTGCAGTTGGCCAAGTATGACACCAAATCTCATTATCAGAGTATAATTGCTTGGCTTAAAATTGCCTCTCTTAAACTGCCAATTCAAAACAGTCACAATAAAAGCTATTTACTGTTATTACTATGAAGCTGCTGTTGCCATGGCAGCAGTGGTTATTTTTGGAGAAAGCCTGACTGTAATAAAGAGGCCATATTTGCTTGAAAATATTTTTATCGTGATTACTGTTCTACAGAAATGACGATGGAGGTCGATTGTTTGATTAATGTATCTTTCCAGACTTGAAGTCTAATTTGTTGGCTGCTTTCTTTCTTTCTTTCTTTCTTTCTTTCTTTCTTTCAATCTATCTATCTACAGTGCTGTGAAAAAATATTTGACCCTTCCTGATTTAATCTGTTTTTGCATAGTTTTCATACTAAATAGTTTTAGATCTTCAAACGAGATACAACATAAAACAAATGCAACCTGAGTAAACACATTATATATGTATTTTTGTATTGAAGCAAAAAAAGTTATCCAACGCCTATCACCCATGTGATAAACTAACTGCCCCCTTAAACTAAATAGTCAAGTCAAGTTATTTGTATAGCGCCTTTCACAACACACATCATTTCAAAGCAGCTTTACAGGAGATCAGGCATTAACAGACGATAAAACTGTAATGTATATAATGTCGATTAATTATCATTGTGTAATCAGATAAAATATGATTGTTAATCGTGTTTAAAAATAAGTAATTAAATAATAATTGCATTAATAACCCCAGTGAGCAAGCTTAAGGCGACTGTGGCAAGGAACACAAAAACTCCATAAGATGTTGATTAATGGAGAAAAATAACCTTGGGAGAAACCAGACTCACTGTGGGGGCCATTTCCCCTCTGGCTAACATCATAAATATAATGTAATTATTACTTATGTATAGTTAAAGTCATGGTTTAAAATGATTAAACTAAGTAAGTGTTAAGTGTCAGTGTTTAAACATCGATTTTGTTTGAACTGTAAGATTAATGACCAATGTCTTTGAAGTCCATCCTGGATTAACTGCAGAAGTTCACATAGATGCAATTGTCCTTGTTAATTGGCTGATGAAGACTTATGTTGGCAATTGTTAGTCTATGCATTCCATATCAAGATCATAGTCCATCAATAGACCGAGGTGATGCAGGCAGTGATCAGGGATGTGAAACTCAGTTCAACCTGGACGGTAATTTCGGTGAGTTTCGGTGTGGTCCTTCCTAAATCCAAGGTTCAGACAATGGCATATGAAGTATCCCATGTCTTATGGTTGGAGTTGGCATCAGTTCATCCTCTGAAGTCAATCAAAATAGACTGAAGTGATGTTTGGCTAGCACCAGCTGCAGTTAATTATCATCATTCAGTGACACGTAGCAGTGGAGTCCAACATGAAGCAGCAATGGTGCTGGATCCAGCCGGTTCTAGTGACCTCAGGATAGGAGTCCCAAGGTTGAGACAGGGAAAAAAATAATAATATAAGCATAGATGCCATTCAATTTATTGCAGAGTTATAAATCATGATCAATGTTTCTGGTTTCTGGTTCCGGCAGACCCAACTAAAGCAGCCTAATTGTGGGTTGGAGGATAAATTAGGTGTATGCCTGGCTAAATAGATGAGTCTTTAGTCTAGACTTAAACTGAGGGAGTGTGTCTGCATCTTGAACAGTATTAGGGAGACTATTCCATAGTTTAGGAGCCAAATATGAAAAGGATCTACCTCCTTTTGTGGATTTTGATATTCTAGGAACTATTAACAGGCCAGAATTTTACGATTGTAAATAACGTGATGGAATATAGCGTGGTAGAAGGTCACTACTGCCAATGTAACGATGATAAAATGGGGCTAATATGATCATATTTCTTGGTTCTCATTAGCACTCTGGCTGCTGCATTTTGAACCAATTGAAGTTTATTTATTGATCTTGCTAGACATCCTCCCAATAATGCATTACAATAATCAAGTCTTGAGGTCGTGAGCGATTTATTTATTTTTTCGTCATCAGCAACAGAGAGCATGTGCCTTAATTTAGCAATATTTCTTAGGTGGAAGAATGCTGTTCTACAAACATAATTTGAATAATTTGAATTTCAACGGACAGATTGGTATCAAATATAACGCTTAATTTCTTTGCTGTTGAAGATGATGTAACAGTACATCCATCGAGAGTCAAATTATGTTGTAGTGGCTTATTTTTAGAGATTTTTGGTCCAATAATTATTACCTTTGTTTTGTCAGAATTGAGTAGAAGGAAATTTCTGGCCATCCAATCTTTTATTTAATTGATACACTCTGCTAATTTAGAAAATTGTGAAATCTCATCAGGTTTTGAAGAAATCTAGAGTTGTGTATTGTCGGCATAGCAGTGGAAACTTATTCCACGATTCCTGATAATATCTCCCAGGGGAAGCATATACATGGAGAAAGCAGAGGCCATAAAACTGATCCCTGTGGCACTGCATATTTTACTTTTGTTTGGTTTGACAATTCCTCATTTACATAGACAAAGTGGTAGCGGTCTGTATGACCTAAATATGACCTAAACCATGCTAATGCAACTCCACAAATGTCAACATAATTCTCTAGCCTATTCAAGAGAATGTCATGATCTATCGTGTCGAATACAGCACTAAGATCTAAAAGCACTAGAAGAGAAATGCAGTCGCGATTAAAGTCTGATGGATAATGGGTGTGATAGGCCAACAGAATGGCGTCCAACACCCAGTGGGACAGCCTCTGTTTGGAGACAGCGTTCCCTTTCTGCTGTCCCCCAAAGCAGACAAGGAGCTGCTCAGAGCGTCTGAAGCTCTGGGTGTGTTCCAGGTAGGCACACAAAGCACGTACCGGACACAGCAGTGAAGGGGCTGGGTCTGCCTCCTCCCGGGGCAGCGCTTGCAGGTTCACTACCTGATCTCTGAAGCACATGGTAGGAACCTTGGGCACATAGCCCGGTCGAGGTCTTAGGATCACATATGTGTCTGCCGGACCAAACTCCAGGCAAGTGTCGTTAGTAGAGAACGCTTGCAGGTCCCCGACCCTCTTGATGGAGGTGAGTGCGATCAGCAGGGCCATCTTTAGGGAGAGGGCCCTGAGTCCAGCTTATTCTAGCAGCTCGAAGGGGGATCTCTGAAGACCGGCGAGGACCACCGAGAGATCCCAGGAGGGGAACAGGTTTGGCCGGGAGGGATTTAGCCTCCTGGCACCTCTTAGGAACCTGACGATTAAGTCATGCTTACCCAGGGACTTACCGTCTACTGGGTCGTGGTGAGCTGCGATAGTGGCAACATACACCTTCAAGGTGGAAGGGGACAGCCTCCCCTCCAACCTCTCCTGTAGGAACAGGAGCACTGACCTAACTGCGCACCTCTGTGGGTCTTCTGCCCGGGAAGAACACCAATTCACGAACAGACGCCATTTCAGGGCGTATCATTGCCTGAAAGAAGGGGCTCTGGCTTGGTTGATCGTGGCTACGACCGTGGGTGGAAGACCAGCTAGATCTTCCGCGTCCCGTCCAGGGACCAGACGTGGAGTTTCCAAAGGTCTGGATGCGGATGCCATAGCGTGCCCCATTCTCCCCGAATACGCCAGGGAGGGGCTGTCGCAAGGAGTACAAGGTCCGAGAACCAGGCCCGGGTGGGCCAGTAAGGAGCCACAAGAGTGAATTGTTCCTCGTCCTCCCTGACCTTGCACAGCACCTGTTCAAGAAGGCTCACTGGGGGAAATGTGTACTTGCGCAGCCCCACTGGCCAGCTGTGTGCCAGTGCATCTGCCCCGAGGGGAGCCTCTGAGTGGGCGTACCAGAGCAGGCAGTGGGAGGTCTCTTGGGAGGCAAACAGGTCTACCTGGGCCTTGCCGAACTGTCCCCAGAGCGCACAGCTTGAGTCACTGCTGGCTCCAAAGGAGGAGACGACGGGCGAGTTGTGACATGTGGCGGGAGCGTACGCCACCTTGGCGATTTATGTGCGCCACCGCAGTAGTGCTGTCCGACCTGATCAGGATATGCTTGTCTCGAACTAACGGGAGAAACTTCCGCAGGGCCAAAAGGTCGGTCAACAACTCGAGGCAGTTGATGTGCCAACGCAGCTGGGCCCCTTTCCAATGGCCTGCTGCTGCGTGCCCATTGCAAACGGCGCCCCAACCCGATCTGGAGGTGTCGGTCGTGACCAGGACGCGTCGGGGCACCTGCTGTAAGGGTACTCCTGCCCGTAAGAAACATAGGTCTGTCCAGGGTTTGAATGTTTGGTGGCAGGCGGAGGTGATTGTCACACGGTGCATGCCGCTGCACCATGCTCGTCTCAGGACTCGGGTCTGAAGCCAGTGTTGAAGCGGTCTCATATGCATCAACCCCAGCGGCGTGACCACCGCGGAGGACGCCATATGTCCCAGGAGCCTCTGGAAAAGTTTGAAAGGGACCGTTGTGCCTTTACGCTCGTTGGTGAGACGTGCTGACATTGAGACCGAGTCTAACTCCATATCGAGAAAAGAGATGCTCTAGACTGGAATAAGCTCGCTCTTTTCCCAATTGACCTGAAGCCCCAAACGGCTCAGGTGTCTGAGCACCTGGTCTCTGTGAGCGCATATTAACTCTCGCGAGTGGGCCAGAATAAGCCAGTCATCGAGGTAATTGAGTATGCGGATGCCGGCTTCTCGGAGCGCAACCCCATCTAAGGGGGGCGGCAATTGAAAATTGTTTAAAAACAAAAGATTCGAGGGGGTCCGAGAAATGGGGAGTGTCTGCTTCCTGTGGTGTGCTCGACACTGGGCTGAGAGCTGGGCACGGGTTGAGGAGGAGTAGATTTCTTGGCCGCAGGGGGATGCCCTCGGCGAACAGACCGAGCAGTGGCCGTGGCGGCAGGTTTGCAGCACGGCAGGATATGTGAAATGGCCTCCATCTGCTTTTTCACCGCAGAGAACTGCTGAGCGAAGTCCTCGACGGTGTCGCCAAAGAGGCCAAATTGGGAGACAGGGGCATCGAGGAAGCGAGCTTTGTCGGCCTCACGCATCTCGACCAGGTTGAGCCATAGATGATGTTCCTGGACCACAAGGGTGGCCATCGCCTGACTGAGTGCCTGCGCGGTGACCTCCGTGGCTCTGAGGGCAAGGTCGGTCACTGAGCGCAGTTCCTGCAGCACATCGGGGTCAGGGCTACCCTCGTGTAGATCCCTGAGTGCCTTGGCCAGGTTGACTTGCAGGATGGCCATGGCGTGCAAGGCGGAAGCGGCCTGTCCCGTGGCGCTGTAGGCTTTGGTATTCAATGAGGATGTCGTCCTACAGGCCTTGGAAGGGAGTATAGGGCGCCCGCACCAGGTGGTAGGGTTACCGGGACATAGATGGAGCACAACGGCCCTATCCACCTGGGGAATCGCCGTTTACCCTTGGGCCGTTCTGCCGTCGAGGGAAGCGAGAGCGGACGAGCGGGGCTTTTGACGAAGGGAAAACGGGGCTCTCCATGAAGACGTCAGCTCGTCATGCACTTCTGGGAAAAATGGGACCGGGGGTGTGTGGCTGTGAGCGGCGCTGATGGAGGGTTCCAATCCAACCCCACACTGACGGCGGCCCGGGCAAGCATGTTGGACATCTGCGCATCAACCTCAGCCTGGGCGTGCTGGCCCGAAGGCGGCAGCCCAGGGGAGGCATCAGTGTCAGACTCTGCGCTCTCCGATGGAGCGGCGAGCTCATCCACTTCAAGCTCCAGAGGATAGGCAGACCAGCCCGGAGGTGAGTCGCCGTTGTCTCGAGCATGAACGGGGGTCAACGAGCGTGTCGGGGGGCGGGTGGTCCGAGGGGGTGTATATGGCGGAGCTGCACCCGCTGCCCTCCCCAAATCGCCTCCATCTATTGAAAGCACGCCGCGACCGCAACGTTGCCATGGTCATGCTCTCGCAGTGAGAGCATGAACCATCCACAAACGCTGCCTCGGTGTGATCAGTGTCCAGACACACAATACAGCGCCCGTGGCCGTCTGAAGCGGAGAGCACTCTACCGCATCCAGGAACTACACAGGGGTTGAATGGCATCTTTAAAAAGACGCGTCCTGAAAAGGACGTTCAACACTGCTGTGTATTGCTCTTTCAGAGAATTAAACTCTTTTACAGAGAAAATTACTCTTTATAGGAAACTCTTTTAACTCTGCGCTGTCGAAGCACCCAGGGGCAAACTGCACGCCGTGCAGAGAAGAGAAAAGCCGCTGAAGTGCGCCGTAGATCCAACAGCAAAGCAGAGCGTCAGAGGATAGAAGCAGGAAACAGTTGTTTCACTCGCAGCTGGCTGCATACACGACCATCGGCTCCGAAGAAAATTACTGAATGAACGAGCGTATTTCCCTCGCCTTTTTTCATAGATCAGAGGCATATTCGGCGCTCAAGAGAGACCCCTAGTGTCGCTTCTTCGACACGACGTCGAAGTGAGCGACAGGTGGGGAATTACAATTCTCATTATTTACTCACCCTCATGCAACCCCAGATGTGTATGACTTTCTTTCTTCTGCTGAACTTAAATTAAGATTTTTATAAGAATTTCTCAGCTCTGTATGTCCATACAATGCAAGTGAATGGGTGGTAACATTTTCAAGCTAAACAAACAAACAAACAAACATAAATCAGCATAAAAATAATCCATAAGACTCTAGTGGTTAAATCAGTATCTTCAGAAGCGATGTGATAGGTGTGGATGAGAAACAGAGAACCAGATCAATTTTACATTCTTCTTGTGTTTTTGTTGATTCACATTCTTCTCTGCATGTCACCCACTCCTGTCTATCAAAAAATTACACATATTGATCTGTTTCTCGCCCACACATATCATTTCACTTCTGAAGATATGGATTAAACCACTGAAGTCTTATGGAGACATTTATGCTGCCTTTATGTGCTTTTTGGAGCATCAAAATTTTGGCCTACAGAGCTAATATATTCTTTTAAAAATCTGAATTTGTGTTCTGCAGAAGAAAGGAAGTCATACACATCTGGGAAGGCATGAGGGTAAGTAAATGATGAGAGAATTTAAATTTTTTGGAAAACTATCTCTTTAAAGTGATAGCTCAGCCATAATGTAATATTCTGTCATTATTTCTCTACCCTCATGTTTTTCCAAACCAGTGTGATGCTTTGTCTTACATGGAACACAAATAATGTTAGACAGAATATTATGGACTGGCTGTCACGATTCCCGGTTGTCTGCCTTGTGTTTCTCCCTTGTCATCTCTTCCGGACTTCAATTTCCATAATTCCCTGCCCTCATTACTGCCATCTATCTGTCATTGTCTTCACCTGTGTTTAATTTAATCATCATCCTTCTTGTATTTAAGCCCTGTTGTTTCATCAGTCTTTGTGAGTTGTTAAATGTAAATGAATGTTATGTCTGCCTTTGACCGTGTTCCTGCCCGTGCCCTTCATGGTTGTTTATATTGTGTTTACCTTGGTTTTCCCATCGTGGATGTTTCTTTTGTTCCCTGTGTTTCTTAGTTACCCTGTTCACCTTTTGTGTTTTCAGTAAAACTGCACGTAGATCCTCACTCCTCGTCTGCCCGGTCGTAACACTGGCAGTCTCGTCACCATTCACTTTAAAAACATATATAAAACATTCACTGAAAGTAAATAGTGACTCAGGCAAACATTCTGTCTAATATCTCTTTATTGTGTTGCATGGAAGAAAGAAAGTCATATGGGTTTGGAACAACATGATGTTGAATGATGACAGAATTTCCATTAATAATAATAATATTAATAATTCTGTTTTACATGTTCAATGTGTATTATGTAATGGAATATAGGGGAGTAAACGTCTATTATGTCATTTGTGAAAGTAACAAGTTGCTACTTGAGGACTCTTGTAATTGGATACTATCTTACTCTTACTCTTAATTAATTATTTATGTTAGTACTTTTACTTCTACTTGAGTAATTATGTTTTTGAAGTAATTGTACTTTTACTTGAGTACAGTTTTTGGCTACTCTACACACCTCTGCTTCTTACAAACAGCTTTGAGGATCATCAAGTCAGATAAGCCTTAATGTTCTCCTGTATTAGCAGTGGTTTTCGCCTTGCCACTCTTCAATGGATGGCATTTTTGGCCAGTGTCTTTCTGATAGTGGAATCATGAACAGTGACATTTATTGATACAAGAGAGGCCTGTAGTTCCCTGGAAGTTTCCTTGGCTTTTTTGTGACTTCCTGGATTAGTCATCGCTGTGCTCTTGGAGGAATTTTGGAAGGTCGGCCACTTCTGGGAAGTTTCATTACTGTGCCAAGTTTTCTCCATTTTGAGATAATGTTTCTCTCTGTGGTTCTTTTGAGTCTCAGAGCCTTTGAAATAGCTTTGTAACACTTCACAGACTGATGTATTTCAATCACGTTTTTTCTCTTAATTTCCTGAATTTATCTATTTGTCTGTTTATCTGTCTTATCTGTCTGTCAGTCTGTCTTTCTGTCTTTCCTTCTTTCTTAATGCTAACAATTCACAGCTGTAAAGGTATTAATGGAAAGGAGGAGGCAAGAACCGACTTGGCAATATAAATAATATTTTAATAAGGAACTTAAACAAAAAGACAAACACACAAATGTGTCAGACAGCTGCCAGTAAATCTCTCTCTCTCTCTGTCCCACTGCAGTCTCCAGTCTACCTTTATCCCTCTCTGAGGCTTGATTAGCCTGATTAGGGGCCGGGTGTGTAGCATCACGACCCAGCCCTGCCCCCCGCCCTGCCACATTCATCCCTTGTTGTCTCAGACTGGGGAGACCCCAGCATGACGTACAGCCCCCCCCCCTTCCCTAGAGAGGGGCGTCCCTAACATCCTATCTGCCGGCAAGTCATCACCATCTACCTGACGGATGAGGGAGGGGACAAGGGTAGGGAAGCAAAAAAAATGTGGCACCTACACAGCGTAATGGCGATCGTGCCAAAAAAGAAGGAAAAAGAGAGGGAAAGGCCAACACGTTGCGGCAGTGGGAGAGAGAGAGTAGAGAAAGAGAGAAACAAAAACACTTACTCGCCGGTTCTTGCCGTAGCTTGGTCCTCGGTCAATCCTCCAACTTCCAACGGATGACAGCCGCGCCTCCCCGGAGGATTGGAGGCAGTCTTCCGGCGCAGATTGCCCGCCGCATTCTTGTAAAACAGAAGGGTTCTCCCCCACCCCTGGCTGCGGTTCTCCACCTCCAGGTGGTCGGCCAGGAGCCCCTCCCTGCTCGCAGTTGGCGGTCTCATACCCCGCCACGTTTCAGCAGCTGGTAGGGGTCTCCTCCACCCCTGGCAGTGGCCCTGACTGCTCCAGGCTGTTGGTTAGGAGCCCCTTCTCCCTTCACGATCGGAGGCCGTTCATCCGCTCTTAGTCGGCCGGGCTCCTCCATCCTCCGGCGGATGGCCGTGGCTGCTCCGTTGGGGTGGATGGTAGTGGCGAGTACTCTACTACGGCACACAAGTTCACCAGAAACGACAATATCCTTCACTTTTTTTAATTACATGACCTTAAGTTTTGTCTTCCAAGTAGCGCAGAGCAACAACTTGTGTTTTACTAAAACACAATTAAGGTAATCACACATCGGACAAGAAGCGCTACGCCGCATTGTGGCTAGGACACAGCACAGGTATCAAACACAGAAAACACACAAAAGTTACCAAGGCTTTTCCCTTCTTCAAGATTGAACAATGCTAGAGTAAATAATCTATGTACATTGATAATGATCTTATTGGTAATTCACCATTATATTCCACAATGCAGTGCTATACTGTTATTTTTCTGGGCACTGGTTTTTTTGTTTCTCATGAAAATATACTGTTAAATCCTGGCAACATTTTCAAGATATACTGCTTTTAAGGTTGATTTATACGTTTTCTTGATTTGTATTGGTTTATTAGTTGTTTATTTTCCCATAATGCCTTGCAAACAACAGCTATTTACTATAAATCTAGTCACTTTACAGTGAGCCTGCTCTTGATCTCCCAGAATGCAACATTTTTGACAGCACACTATTTTATTTAAGAATCACAGTAGATTGCTGTATGGATTTGGCTGTAAATTTACAGAAATGTTTTGCATTGTTACTCACCAGAGGTTGCTTTTTAATTTCTCAAGAGACTTAATAGCTTTCTCAGTTATGTTTATTTGAATATTAACTTTGTCAAACATATCTTTGGAGAAATAAAAATAGACTCAAATATGAAAATTGTTGACATTTACAGTAATAGAACTATCAAACTAATGTGAATAGCACAGCTCTTGAGTTGGTCTTGGAAGGATATTATTAGAAATGTTTGAGTTCATATTGAAATCTCTGACTTTTGTATTGCTGATGTTGGTCTAATCTTAAGAATAGAAAATAAATGATAATAAAAATGAAAAGAGGAACATGCATCTCATGATAACTGTAACAGGATAATGGACAGGTCGATGCACAGTGACAGGATGCACGTATATGCGACTGAGGGGTCTTTTGGTTTCTATTGGTTTTATGTCCCACAACTTGCAAAACTTTTCCATCAAAAAAAGAGTGCACACTTTAAGGGCATAGTATAAGTAGATGAATAGGGATGCTGTTTTTAATTAATATAATTATAAATAAGTGTTTTTATTAAGCATTTATAACATGTAAGTTAAAATGCTCCATATTTGGCAACAACAGGATGAAATTTTCCATTTATATGTATGTTGTTATTACTCTGTTTCAATTATTTATAACATATTTGAAAATGACTTATTAGTCTTTCAAAATAGGAGACATTGTAAAGTGTTACTGTGAGAATGAATCTCACCTCACAAGAACCCATATGTGAAAGAAAGAAAGAAAGAAAGAAAGAAAGAAAGAAAGACATTGGTTCACATGTAACAGATGTGTCATACTTGTTTATGTCTTTCTCTTCACTCATTGACTGTATTTGTCCTCATCATTACGACACATCATTAGGCATCAGTTTTCTTGCATAGAGCGGTAAGTAAAGAGTATACAGTACAAAACACTGATTGTAAATTATCTTCAGATTTATAAACAAAGACATTCAGTTACTTATATAAGTTATTAACAAGAAGCTGATTAATTTTTCTTTTCAATAACAGTTTTTTTGCTTTCCTATCCATATTTGTTTATATCTAAACACAATCTCTCTCTTCCTTCCTTTCACTGGTTGTACACAAGATACATTAGTATATCAGTCAAGACAGTTACTGGCCCAGAGAGCAGCTGCAACAGTATGACTTACTCCCTTTCTATGTTCAAGAAGTATAGAACAAATGTTTCATCTGACAGTTAACAATTAGAAAAATGACTGATATCACAATATGGTTTGCAGAAAAAAAGATAGAAAGAATCAACCCAATTAAATAAAAAAGGTATTGAAGTAACATCAATAACTATTTTAATCTCTGAAGAATCATATACAGACACCACAAATTGTATTTGGATAGTTACATCACATCTTAAATGCTAAATGCCATTGCATTAGATAACACTATGCTAAAGCTTTTCCTGTAACCAACTTTTCTGAGCCATTTTTGCAATAAATTGTAAGCATGCCTCAAGATGAATTTTGGTAGATGCAGTTCATCACATTAACTATGAACATGTTCCACTAGCGTATGAAAATCAGAGGTAAGGACCCTAATGAAAATGAACTATGGTTTTACTATAGTAATATTGTAGTAGCCATGACTGAAGTAACAATGACTGCTGTCACCATTGTTTTCTTAGCAGACATCATAGTTTTAAATACAATTAATAATATTTTTTATAACAGTAATACTGTGGTTTCCATATTATAGTAACCTTGATTTTACTATAGTATTGTAACCATTACAGTAACCATGTTCATTTTGTGGTTACTATGATTTTACTACAAATACAATGTTTTAGGTTTAACAGTGTTTTAGGTTATAAACTGGTAATTACAAGGGTATTATACTAAAATGTGGTTTATGAGGACATTTCTAGTGTTCCATTATTCAAATAATGGAATCGCATACAGTTTTTTGTGAGGGTGAGGTTTAGGGGATAGAACCTATAGTTTGTACAGTATAAAATCATTATATCGTTATGTCTATGAAGAGTCCTCATAAGGATAGCTGCGCCAACATATATACATAGATAGATAGATAAATAGATAGATAGATATATAGATAGATATACTGTGTATAGATAGATAGATAGATCTACTGTGTATAGATAGATAGATAGATAGATAGATAGATATACTGTGTATAGATAGATAGATAGATAGATAGATAGATAGATATACTGTGTATAGATAGATAGATGATAGATAGATAGACAGACAGACAGACAGATAGATAGATAGATAGATAGATAAATAGATAGATATACTGTGTATAGATAGATAGATAGATAGATAGATAGATAGATATACTGTGTATAGATAGATAGATAGATATACTGTGTATAGATAGATAGATATATAGATATACTGTGGATAGATAGATAGATAGATAGATAGATAGATAGATAGATAGATAGATAGATAGATAGATAGATATACTGTGTATAGATAGATAAACAGATAGATAGACTGACAGACAGACAGATAGATAGATAGATAGATAGATAGATAGATAGATAGATAGATAGATAGATAGATAAATAGATAGATAGATATACTGTGTATAGATAGATAGATAGATAGATAGATATACTGTGTATAGATAGATAGATATACTGTGTAGATAGATAGATATATAGATATACTGTGGATAGATAGATAGATAGATATATAGATAGATAGACAGACAGACAGATAGATAGATAGATAGATAGATAGATAGATAGATAGATAGATAGATAGATAGATAGATATACTGTGTATAGATAGATAGATAGATAGATAGATAGATAGATAGATAGATAGATAGATAGATATATTGTGTACAGATAGACAGACAGACAGACAGACAGACAGACAGATAGATAGATAGATAGATATACTGTGTATAGATAGATATATAGATATACTGTGTATAGATAGATAGATAGATAGATAGATAGATAGATAGATAGATAGATAGATAGATATACTGTGTATAGATAGATAGATAGATAGATAGATAGATAGATATACTGTGTATAGATAGATAGATAGATAGATAGATATACTGTGTATAGATAGATAGATAGATAGATAGATAGATAGATAGATAGATAGATAGATATACTGTGTATAGATAGATAGATAGATAGATAGATAGACAGACAGACAGACAGACAGACAGACAGATAGATAGATAGATAGATAGATAGACATACAGACAGATAGATAGATAGATAGATAGATAGATAGATAGATAGATAGATAGATATACTGTGTATAGATAGATAGATAGATAGATAGATAGATAGATAGATAGATAGATAGATAGATAGATATACTGTGTATAGATAGATAAACAGATAGATAGACTGACAGACAGACAGACAGATAGAGATAGATAGATAGATAGATAGATAGATAGATAGATAGATAGATAGATAGATAGATAGATAGATAGATAAATAGATAGAGAGAGAGACTGAGCAGTCACTCTAAAGATGAGCTCCTGAACAATTGAGAGAGATTTAACCAAAAAGTGAGACAGAGAGAAAATTATATAAGAAAAACAAGAAAAAACAACAGAGGAAAATTGGAAGATATATTTCTACCAAAAAAATATACATTTTGACTCCAAAGAAGACAAAAAACATCGGGATTAGCATCTGGCTACCGGAACACCACTGTATGAGGTACCTGCATTTTCCCTCCAAAACTTGAAAGGACTAATTAAATTGTCTACAGCTAAAGCAAACTTTCTACAACAGAGATCTACAAGTGCTCAACAGACAGGTGAGCTTTAATTGGCATAGAACAACAAAACAATTATAAATTTGAACTATATATATTAAAATATACCTTGGTTACAAGCTAAGGCTAAGGCTAAAGCTAAAGCTAAAATAAACGGCAGTTGGTCAGTTCTGGCACAGTGCCCAGAGTCATCACCATGGCAACCAGAGGCCAAACATCAGAGTGCAGGGAGGTGATGTACCCTGAGAAGTGCAGAAGTGTGCAGTCCAGGAAAAAGCACAAAGAGAAAGAACTCAAAGAAAACCCTGATATTATATATGCGGACTACATCCAACTGAATGGGAAGAAAATAAAAAATAATTTAATATTTTACACTACAATGATCAATGCTTGGAAATCAGCCATCTGTGATCATTTTAAACATATTTTTAAAGAAGGAATTGGCAGAGGAGGAAGATTAACTGTGTGTGCAGATGAAATGCTGGACACAGACAACCCCATCCTAACGATTACATACTACACAAAAGGCACATTTCTTCTACAAGGAAATGAAGAAAGCCTAATCTCATTCCAAGAAATATTTACCACATTAAAAATTAGTGTAGAAAAGAAGAGGGAAAAGACCCCTGCACACTGCGCCGACTCTGAGGAGGAGAGTGTAGAAAACCCCCCACCATCACCATCTGAGCGTCAGCTGAGAGACAGTCTGGCCCTGCTGGAGCTGGACTTTATTGAGTTCAGAGAACACGCTCAAAAAAGAGAGTCAGAAACACAGAGCACAAACATCTGCATCCAACAGCTGAAGACAGAGAACAACACCTCCATATCTGACCTCACAGCGGCTCTCAATGAACTCAGAGAGGAAAACCACACTCTCCGGACACAGATCCAAAAACTAACACGACAAACAGAGAGTAAGGAAAACAACCTGTCCAGAGAATTTAAAGATCTAAGAGACCAGCAGGAGAACGTCAGAGATTATACACCTCACTGCAGCACTACAACACCTGAAACCCCCCAAAACAACACAGACACACAGTCTGCACCTATCACACAGACACCTGAGAAATCACAGGCCTCATCACCCCAGCCTCCTCACTGTAACCCATCAGACCCCGGTCCAGATGTGCTCATCCTGATGGACTCTAATGGGAAGTTCCTGGACCCACAGAAGCTCTTCCCACATCATAAAGTCTCTGCGAAACGATGCAGCACAACAGGCCACGCCCACCAGCTCCTCAGAGACTTCACAGGAAACCCCTCATGTGTGATTATCCACACGGGAACTAACGACCTTCACACACTGCGCAACAACACTGCAGATGCTGTGAAGAAAGTCGCAGAAATCACCAGCAAGAAGTTCCCAGAGTCCCGTATCATCATCTCCACACTCTTGCCGAGACGTGACACACCACCTCACATCATCAACAGCATCAATGGTGAAATCACACGAGGATGTTCCACGCTCCCTAATGTGCACCTGGTCCACCACCACCACATCGGCCTTCACCACCTCTACGATGGACTCCACCTGCATAAAGATGGAGTACGCATCTTCGCAAAGAGCCTGAAGGATGCCACGCTGGGCCGCAGCCCAACATCACCGAGCCCCTTTCCAGCGACACCAGGACACTACCGGCCCATCCACCCCTACATGCCCAGATATGCCCCTTTGACCCCGGTGAGGAGAGACCACAGCTGGACAAGCAATCTACGTTGTCCATTACCCCCAACACACCTACCTGAAGCTCCATACACACCCGTAAACCCACACATACCTGCCCCACATCCACCTGCTGGCCATCAACACCCCACCAGCAAGAGGAAACAAAAAACTGCCCCAAACCAGGAGAGACCACCACAGCAGAGAGCACAGAGCTATGCTGAAGCTGTGGCCCGGCCCCCTGCCACACCCGCACTCAAGACAACCAATGAGCTGGGACTCATTAAAGAGATGCTACAAACACTGTGCAACCAGCTACTACAGAGATAAGAACACTATTCAAACACACACCTACACACACACATTCACTCTCACACAGACACACACACATTCACACACACACATTCACTCTCACAGAGATAAGAACACAACTCAAACACACACCTACACACACACATTCACTCTCACAGAGATAAGAACACTATTCAAACACACACCTACACACACATTCACTCTCACAGAGACACACACACATTCACACACCTACACACACACATTCACTCTCACAGAGATAAGAACACAACTCAAACACACACCTACACACACATTCACTCTCACACAGACACACACACATTCACACACCTACACACACACATTCACTCTCACAGAGATAAGAACACAACTCAAACACACACCTACACACACACATTCACTCTCACACAGACACACACACATTCACACACACACACACACCTACACACACACTCACTCTCACAGAGACACACACACACACTCACACACACACACATTCACTCTCACAGAGATAAGAACACAACTCAAACACACACCTACACACACAAATTCACTCTCACACAGACACACACACATTCACACACACACACCTACACACACATTCACTCTCACAGAGATAAGAACACAACTCAAACACACACCTACACACACACACATTCACTCTCACAGAGATAAGAACACAACTCAAACACACACATTCACACACACACACACACATTCACTCTCACTGACACACACTCAAGCACAGACACATACAATCTCACACAGACACACACACACACACACACTCACGCACACATGGACACACACACACACACACTCACTCTCACGCACGGACACACACACATTCACATACACAGTTATGTACATAGACACACACACACTCACTCAAACACATTTACACTCACATGCGCACACACACACACACACACTCTTAAACCCACAAACAGCAAAATGAAATAATAATAATTTAAAAAAAAAAAAAAAAAAAAAAATATATATATATATATATATATATATATATATATATATATATATATAATAATAATAATAATAATAATAACAAAACCAAAATAATAATAACAATAATTAATTGATGTAAATTGTTTGCATGCATGTTTTCATATGTTTTCTCTCTGTCTTACTATATAGGTTTTGTCTTAATTAATATCAATGTGTTCATTTTTAATAAGTTGTTGGAATATTCAGGGTCTTCATTCATCCACATTTGGATTCAAAAGTACAGACCCTCAATTCTTAAAATGTATCAAAGATGTGGACATTATGGTTCTCACGGAAACCTGGTGTCGACAGGACGTGATCACCCACTGTCCCTCAGGCTACTACGAAATCATCGTGCCCTCAGTGAAATTAAATACAGTCCACCGCGGTCGAGACTCGGGAGGGATTCTGGTGTGGTACAGGGAGGATCTGGCCAAACACATCTCAACCATCATACTGGGAAAATTCCACTGTTGGATTAAATTAAAGAAGGAAATTGGCATTGGCACCACAGACACATATCTCTGTGCCATCTACAATCCTCCAGTGGAATCCCCTTATCATGATGAGGAATACCTGCACAACATCCACACAGAGATCAGCCGCTTCCAGGCCCAGGGAAATGTGCTGCTGTGTGGAGACTTTAATGCACGAACCGGAACTGAACCGGATAATATTGACCCAAAGGGCAATAAACATGTGTTTGGCCAGAGCCCCGTGAGCCCCACCATAAACCTCCCAGCACGGAACAATCTCGACCATACTGTAAATAAAACTGGTACAGAATTAGTGCACCTCTGCCAAGCCTCAGGCCTGTACATACTCAACGGCAGGATCAGAGGGGACTCATTAGGGAGGTTCACATGTTATTCAGGTCTTGGAGCTAGTGTAGTTGACTATGCCATCACTGACATGGACCCTTCCTCCTTCAGTGCATTCACTGTCAGACAGCAAACTCCACTCTCAGACCATAACCAGACTAATATATATATTAAACAACACCACACAGAAAAACACAGAGCAATGGAGAACTGTCACATGTATCCAGTGCAGCAGAGATACAGATGGACTCCAGACAGCTCCGACAAATATACCCAAGCCCTCAACTCTCAAGAACTGAAAAACACCATCACTAAATTTATACACAAACAATTCGGAATGAACAAGGATGGTGTAAATTCGGCTACTGATGAAATCAATTATATATTTAAAAAAGCAGCCAGTAAAGCTGAGTTGAAAAAGAAAGGCAAAAAACATCCTGAAAAACCCACCAAAACGGAAAAGTGGTTTGATGCAGACTGTAAAACATTAAGAAAACAACTCCGAAAATTATCCAATCAGAAACACAATGATCCAAACAACACTGACATAAGAATTGACTATTGCACCAAATTACAACAATACAAACAAACAATCAGAGACAAAAAGCATCACCATCTCACCAAAAGCTTACATGAAATTGAACAATCGATCAATCAAAATCAGTTCTGGGATCTGTGGAATAATTTGAGCACAACAAAACAACAAGATTTGCCGATCCAAAATGGAGAAATCTGGAAAAATCACTTTCAAAACTTGTATAAAGAAATCCCACCAAAACAACTAAATGACAATTATAATCAGGTCAAACACAAACTACAAATATATGAAAACACAATTAAAAATAACCAGAATCCTCTGGACTTCACAATCACACATGAAGAATTAATCCAAAAACTGAAACACCAAAAATGCAAAAAATCTTGTGGTGCTGACAACATCTTAGGAGAGATGCTGAAACACAGCACACCTGACCTGCAGACGGCCGTGCTCAAATTATTCAACCTCGTACTGAGTTCCGGATGTTTCCTTGACATCTGGAGCCAAGGACTTATTACCCCAATTCACAAGAGTGGGGACAAACTGGTCCCGAATAATTTCAGAGGCATCTGTGTGAGCAGTAATCTGGGGAAGTTATTTAGTAGTATTTTAAACAATAGAATTGTAAACTTCCTTAACGAACACAATGTCCTGAGCAAGAGTCAGATCGGATTCCTTCCAAATCACAGAACAACAGACCACATTTACACCCTACACACCCTAATCAATAAACACGTGACCCACACCAAACACGGGAAAATATTTGCATGCTTTGTTGATTTCAAAAAAGCATTTGATTCTATTTGGCACAACAGACTTTATTACAAATTACTACAAAGTGGTGTAGGGGGTAAAGCTTATGACATCATTAAATCGATGTATTCGGACAACAAATGTGCAATAAGAATTGGCACCAAACAAACAGAGTTCTTCAGTCAGAAGAGAGGAGTGAGACAGGGCTGTAGTCTGAGTCCAACGCTGTTCAACATCTACATTAATGAACTAGCGGTGCAGTTGGAACAGTCTACAGCCCCTGGACTCACTCTGCAGGACAAACACATCAAGTGTTTGCTCTATGCAGACGACCTGGTGCTGCTGTCACCCACCGCACAGGGACTACAGCAACATCTGGACCTGCTGGAGAACTACTGCCAGAACTGGGCCCTGGCAGTAAACCTGAAGAAGACCAATATTATGGTCTTTCAGAAGAAGCCCAGATGTCAGGAACACAGACACCAGTTCTCTCTAGGCAGCACCGCACTAGTGCACACTATGCAGTACACTTACCTTGGGCTGGTCATCACTGCATCAGGGAGTTTCAGTGTGGCAGTGAATGCACTTAAAGATAAAGCTCGACGAGCTCTATATGCAATTAAGAAGAAGTTCTATAATACTGAACTACCAATTCCAATCTGGTGTAAGATCTTTGATAGTGTGGTACAGCCCATAGCGCTGTATGGAAGTGAGGTATGGGGTCCACTCAGTGATCAGAACTACACTAGATGGGACAAGCATCCAACAGAAGCCCTACACACAGAATTCTGCAAATTAATTCTCAAATTACAAAGGAAAACTCCCAATAATGCATGTAGGGCAGAATTAGGCCGATTCCCATTGATCATTAATGTACAAAAAAGATCTCTAAAGTTTTGGATGCATTTAAAATCAAGTCCCACAGAGTCGCTTCATTATAAAGCACTACAAACCCAAGAACTGAACCCTGAAAACAGTCCCGTCAGTCAGCTGGTTCAGAGACTCAATAACCCGGTTAACACTACTAACAGTAACCAGCCTCAGACCAGCACTGCTTTACAACCAAACATCAGAATCAATCAGATCATCAAACAATCTCAAATCAACTATCTGGAACATTGGGACCAAGAAACTAAAACACAAAGCAAATTACAATTCTATCGGACTCTAAAATCAAATTATGAATTGGAAGAATATCTCATGACTGTCAGAGATACAAAGCAGAGACAGATCCTGAGCAAGTACAGGCTCAGTGAGCACAGTCTCGCCATCGAGAGAGACAGACAGTGAGAGAGAGACAGACAGATCCTGAGCAAGTACAGGCTCAGTGAGCACAATCTCGCCATCGAGAGAGACAGACAGTGAGAGAGAGACAGACAGATCCTGAGCAAGTACAGGCTCAGTGAGCACAGTCTCGCCATCGAGAGAGGCAGACACAGGAAAACATGGCTACCCAGAGAAGAAAGGGTGTGTGCTCACTGTACGACAGGTGAGGTTGAGACAGAGGTGCACTTTCTACTCCACTGCCCAAAATTCAAAGAGACCAGAGACATTTATATGAATAAATTAGCAAACATCATTAACAAATTTAAAATCAGGACAGAACAAGAACAAATGAATATAATACTTGGAGAGGGACACACAGCAGCACTGGCGGCGAGATACGTGTTGACGTGTCACAGACTGAGGGACAGCGGGTGAATCTGTGTCATGTGTTTTACCCCCGTGTGTCACCCCAATGTTCACCACAGTGACCCTCATATGTATGTGTGTATTCATTTATGTGTCAGTTCAATGATTTAAACACTGTGGTCTTCAGCAGTTCTGAAGCTGTTTTTATATATTTTTTTATATATATATATATATATTTTTTTTTATATATTTATTTTTATATCTGTCAAATGTATTAATTATAGATTAAGGTGTAGTTCTATTTTTACACAGCCTCTGCTTTGGCAATATTGTATTGTTTACATTCATGCCAATAAAGCCCCTTTGAATTGAATTGAATTGATAGATAGATAGATAGATAGATAGATAGATAGATAGATAGATAGATAGATAGATAGATAGATAGATAGATAGATAGATAGATAGATAGATATACTGTGTATAGATAGATAGATAGATAGATAGATAGATAGATAGATAGATAGATAGATAGATATACTGTGTATAGATAGATAGATAGATAGATAGATAGATAGATAGATAGATATACTGTGTATAGATAGATATACTGTGTATAGATAGATAGATAGATAGATAGATAGATAGATAGATAGATAGATAGATAGATAGATAGATAGATGTGCTCAAGCACAGGTTTGTAAAACATTGCAAAAAGTAAGAAGCTGCACTAACGTACTTCTCGCCTTCATGCAAAATGGCAGTTCCTTGCACTGTTTTCCAGCAGTGGTGGGCAACCGCTGCAGAATCTACAGCCCCTCTGCAAAAGATAACATATTTTCTCTATTTTTAAATGTCCAGTTGCTGCCTGAATTGAATGTTGGTGAGACAAAAAGGTCATATACCTCAAAATAGTGGCAAGGAAACATGTCTTTATATATTGAGCACAACATTGCCCACCCACTCATTCAGCCACCTGGGAATATATTATAATAGAATACATAGATGATAAATTAACATCAACTAAAGCCTCAATCAGGCAAATAAATGGACACTTCATCTATGTGCACTTCTGCAAACAATATAGGATGGAATTCATAGACACTTAATCCTTAATCTTATAGTTCATAAAAAATTATTTAGTTTAAACATTGGTCATCAACATCTATTTAGTTTACTTACTTGAAACAAGACTTGTTTCACACATAGATAACTAATATTGTCATTTTATACATGCTGTTTCACCAGAGGGGAACTGGCCCCCCTGCAGAGCCTGGTTTCCCTGAGGTTATTTTTCTCTAATATCTTCATCTTATGGAGCTTTGTGTTCCTTGCCACTGTCGCCTTCGACCTGCTTACTGATGGCCTAAAGACTATACATTTTAAGGCATGCTTTTTAGTATTGTTATTCATTATAATGGCACAATGAGGACTTTAATAGCATCGTTTTTTGTTAGAGCATAATTTTCTGTAAAGCTGCTTTGAAACGAGGTGTGTTGTGAAAAGCACTATACAGATAAAGATGACTTGACTTGACTTGATGTACAACCTACATATAAATAAATGGGATTTTTACATCCGGAACCAGACTGTTGCGCTCTATTGAATTCGTCCGTCTCCTCGCGGCAGGAACACGACAACATCCAGAGCATGCATTCATATTCACAAACAAAAGATTTTTATGAACCGATTCTTTTTAGTGAATCAAAACAGCAACCAGTGTAGTTGAAAATGACTCTTTTGAATTGGTTTTAATCAATCGTTCAAAAAGACTCACAAAATAACTGACTAATTTCCTTTATGCCAATCTGTTTTTAAAGACACATATTTTTAACAAGATGTTTTATGTAAAAAAATATAAATTTTTAAACCATCACATTTCTCATCGAATAGACAGAGTGCTGGCAAGTAGTTTGTAAATGGTATTGAAGAGGTTCATAATTATTGTAATAATCAGAGTATTGGTGTCCATGTAAACATAGCCAGTGAAGAGCATTTTTGAGATGAAATATGAGTAAATATCATTTGTGAGCAGAATGTTTTTATTGGGCATGATTTCCAATCAAGAAGTAATTTAGCCACATTATGCAAAAAGTGTGAAATATTATTTAATTGTGTGTATTTAGGATACATAAAATGTTAGCTTTGAAACTAGCCTTAGCAAGACAAAAACGTTAAAAATGTAATTTCCTTCAGCATCATTTCCAGCACAGAATTCTATTAAACATAATACAGAATTTGAGATATGCTGGACATTGCTGGGAATTCTCAGGACTTACCAAAAAAGGAAAAGGAAAAAAAAAGACATAACTCTCCTGTGATGACTGCACAGACACTTTTGAACATTGTTAGTAAATGAAAAAATATAAATAATAATAATAAAAAAGAAAGAAATAATGAGAGTGAAAAAGGATTTAACGAGACTTTACTTTCTAGAGGTCCACAGTGCTAAATGTGCCCAAAGTTGAAGAACACCCATACAGTGGGCTGTAAGCAGAAAATAAAAGTGGCTTGTTTTAATGAGCTTTTTCTTTTTGTCCCCGTCAACCAGTAATACAGACAGTCTTTCTTATATATGTATGTCCTCTATTTGTTTTGGAAACATTCTGGTGGACAGAAAGCTAAGTTAATGGGTCATTAGATTAAATGTGCTGCCTCGTTAAAAAGGAGAGTAACCGCTCAGAGTCCAGTCTAACCAGTGACACACACACACACACACACACACACACACACACACACACACACACAGAATAACATTTTATATGTATGCATGCATAGAATACACATGCACATTTCTTCTAATTAATCATAATGATAAAAAATTATAATAATTTAGTGAATTAATCAACCAAATTTGTGCCATATATGCATATACAATATGTGTTGTATGTTACATTTAATAGAATGGTGGAATGAATCAAGTCAAAAGCCAACTGCTAACAACTCCCAGGATCATCAGAAGGCTGTAACCTTATTTCACAACACCAGAGCATCAGTGCAGCATCTTCCTGCATCAGTAAGAACAGCAAAACACGCAGAGCTAACAGCAGCTTTCACACCATCAATTTCTGATTAATCGTAACACTATTCTTTTTGTTTTAAAGGAATAATTCACCTAAAAAATTCACCCACATGCAGTTTCAAACACAATGCAGTCCTTAGATTTTGTATATATAATGAAAGATTTTATTTTAACAAGGTTGGCAGTGATTGGATGATGCTGGCCATTACTTTGATAAATAATTATTTATTCAGTTTTGCAGAAAATCACTTGCAATGTCTATAACGACTCAAAAACATGAATGACCAACACTCTTATATGTGACAAATCAGTAGTGTGATCTCAGGAAAATTATTTGACTGTGGCAACATTTTTGGAAAATATTTAAAACATTATTGCGTCAGTTCTGAGGTGAAATGTCCATTGTGTAGCGCTAAAAATTAATAAAACTTTCTCCCAAACAGATTTACTCACCCTTATCCCATCCCAGATGCATAATACTTTCTTTCTACTGCTGAACCAAAATTAGGATTTTTAAACAAATATTTCAGCTCTGTATGTCCATACAATGCAAGTAAATTGTGGCCAGAACTTTGAAGCTCCAAAAAGCACATAAAGGCATCATAAAAGTAATTCATACAACTCCAGTAGTTTCATCCATTACTTCAGAAGTAATATGATAAGTATGGGTGAGAACCAGATCAATATTTAAGTCCTTTTTTAAAAATAAATCTCAACCATTGACCAGCCCCGACCAGTAGGTGGTGATATGTACAAAGAATGCAAATAGCAAAACAACTAAAGAAGAATGTGGAAGTGAAATTGAGGGTGGAGATATAGGCCTACAGTATAGTAAAAAGGACAAAAGGAACCACGTCATTTTGTGGTGCTTCTATGACCCTTTTGGCTCAAGTGTCGAAAAGCGCACTCTTCAGGACTCGTACCCAGATCCTTTACATTGGAAGTTCAACAATCTGTAAGTTGAGCTACTGCGCAATCTGATCGCACTTTAACAAGTTTGTAAATGCAGTTGTTTATGTAATACAAACGTTAAAATGTACCGCCGTACAAGTCATGCGCAATAGTAAAAGAGTTTAGATGTCATAAGATAGCACTGTGTGACGAGCAAGGTGAAAAGTGTTTATGAACTAATAATCTGCCATTTACTCGTGATTTGTGTGAAAGTGAATAAAAGTGATTGTTGTCGTAGCGCCTCTAGTGTTCATTTCACCCCAAAACTGCTGCGATACATACATCAAGCAAAGTAATTCTTTTAAAAATTCTGTTTAAAATGTACGTGTAGTATCGTGATTCTAAGAGCTTTTGTGTTCCGCATATGGATTGAAATTTCATATGGGTGAGTAAATAATGATAGAATATTCATTTTTGGGTGAACTTGTCCTTTAACTTTTACTTAACATAAATTTTGTGACGTGACGAATGATTGGTGAATAACGAATATTTCAACTAATCACTGATTTTGATCAAATATACACTTACAATAAGCAGCCCTATGAGGATTGCATGACATTGTTGCTGTTGGCACTTGTATGATGACCTTAAAAGTCAGTTTGAGCTTCCCAGCTCGACCCTGAGCAGTTGCCATGGAAACGGGCTCCAGGGACAACATGATCACAAAGGAAGTCGGCGTGCTGTTTTCAAAAGTTCCTATACCCTAGGATCGGTGACAGTATGCCGACTCACTGACATACGAGATTTCACGCCAGACATGTTTGCATCTGTTTCAGTATGTTCACTTCCATGTGGCTCCACCTGTAGTGCATTGTATCATCAGCGTGAGAGACCCGGGTATGTATCCACACTGAAACCAGGAAGTAATTCTGTTTGCTTAATCAGTGTCAAGTGTGATTCAGAAGTTGCATTCTCCCCCCTAACATTTAATTTCTACTCTACTAATGGTTAGGTTTAGGTTTGGGGGTTTGGGATAGAGTCCATAAAATATGCATTCCTCTTCACTGTATTACATCCTGTACAGCTGAAAGGAGCTCACATCACAATTTGCTTTTGGTGACCTCTCCTGGACATAAATGGAACTCACACGTGACTCTACGCCCTACAACATTTACAGCTTTGGCCACTGGGGGCAGTGTTTTAAATTCCGGTAAGCATACCTGTATACCGATATATGCTAAAGACAAGTTGACCTACTCTTTCCGATTTCACTGTGTGATCATGATGCCAGGGGTCCGTACACACGTGCTATTGTGTTTCATATAGTTAAACTCCATCCCTATGTCACACTACAATCTTTCTATCAGAGTGTACTGTATATAAGCAATAAGACATAAATACTTCAATAATAAAACCTAAACCAAAATTAAACTAAACTAAAACAAGCCATTCAAAAACAAAGAATACCAGAGAGAAAGCCATCATTGTGCTTTAAGGACTTATAAGAAAATTTGTAGTTTCTATAAAAAAAGAATAGACATGCATTTTTTCACAGAGAAAAAAAAAAGCTCTATTCAAGCATTTTCTCTTGGCGAGAGAATGCACAATAGATACCATTTGTGCCACAGCAGTTTACATATACCATGTTGCTTTATCAAATCAGATGTGTAGTGTCATAACAATGTCAGAAATGTGTTTTCTTGGCATCCATGGAGTGAATTCATATCTATCAGGTTACAGAAAATGTATCCGAGTCTCCAAATGAAGGAATCTTTCAGAATGTGCCTCTATATAAAAATAGACTAAACGGCCTAGGTATTGTTTTTTCTATATTCAATAGTATCGTCCCTGCTGCAGTGGATCTGGCAATATATAGGACAGACCAGAAATATGGCTATTCAAACAGACAACAGAAAAATCTGATTTATTCCAGTGAAATTGCTTGAATTTTTTTTTTGTTTGTTTGTTTTTTTAATAAATTATTTTTAATTATCGTATATACACATGCTAAATCTGGAACGGCCCTTTTGATAATCAATGAAATAAACGTTTTTATATTATTTCACCAAATAATCTGTTGAGGCGAATAGTTGACATAATCCTTCGAAGGGGTCTTTATTTCATCAGTGAATTGTAGAAAAAGTGTTCAAACAAACAAGCCAGTCTTTGTTAGCCTCCCTTGGCCTCCATGGTGTCTTTGGATAAGTACACCACCCAGTACACCATGTTGAATGCCCCAAAAGACACCGGGAATAATATACGTGCATACTCGTCAATTTTGCTGGCACCCCCTGTAGCGGGAGGCGCAGGTTGAGCAGAAGCGGCAGTTTTGGCTTCCTTCTTTTTAATGTTTTCTAATTTAGGCCCGAGAAGATGGTGAAGAGGGGCGGAGCCAGTGGTGGGTGAGGATTTTTCAGGGGCTGTTGGCGTAGAGGGTGGGGCTGGGGGTGTGGTTTTAGAGGCTGAGGATGAAGTGGCTGCATTGGATTGGCTGGCCGCATTGGGGCTGAGACATGATTGGCTGGAGAAACTGCTGGTACCCTCTGAGGTGGAAGATGATTGGCTGGTCAGAGTCGGTTTGGACGCAGCAGTTCCGCTCTTGCCAGATGGTTCTTTCGATTCGTTTTTTGGGGGTTTCTTGGCGTCAGGTTGCGACTGAACGCTGGAGTTCACGCGTTTCCTTAGGTTGCCGTTGGTGTCTGAGTTTTGCTGCAGAGAAAAAAGAACATATAATTAGAACAGATGTTCACAGCAAACTAGCTAGTTATTTGTGGTACTTCGGGGATTTACTCTAACCTTAAATAGCAGGTCTAAACTCCAGCACCATTTATACTATGTATATGAATAATACCTCAAATTGTGCGGCTTGGAAAGGTATACTCAGATTTATGATTTAGCTTGGTGGACATTCATAACGAGTGAAAAAATTCCCATAGATTTAACTTGTCTGCAATATTTAAGGCAAGGCAAGTCAAGGCAAGTTTATTTATATAGCACATTTCATACACAATGGCAATTCAAAGTGCTTTACATATACATTTTAAAGAAAAAACAAGATATAAAAACATATCTAACCTCTTCTGGAAGCTGGTTCCAGTTGCAGGTGGCATAATAGCTAAATGCTGTCTCACCTAGTTTTGAGTGAACCTTCTGTATGTCTAACTGACTTGATCCTAATGATCTGAGAGGTCTGTTTGGTTTATATTCAAGTATATCTGAAATGTATTTAGATCCTAGGCTATTGAACGATTTATAAGTAATCCCCATTTATAATTAATCTCAGAAGATGTCCTGGTGGTGTGGCAGCGGTCAGGGATGTCTCCCTGCCACCTCCCGAAGCTGGACACATTCCTCCTTTCTCGTTGAGACATACCATACAATCAGGGTTAAAAACATCTTATTTTTGTATCATCTGTCATCTCCTCCTTGATAAACAGGGTTCGTGATGGCATGTATCTGTACCTTTTAGAGTGAGTTCTCACTAGAAAGCATGTCACTTACATACCATTTCAGATTTCAAGTCATTTTAAGTTCATTTCGATATAAATGTGACCAAAAAATGCGGTTGTCTGTGCCAGTTAGTTGCTTTCTGTGGAAAGAGTTTCTGCACTTCAGTTCATCCCATTCATAGCGATCTGCAGAGACCGGCACTATTGCATTGTTTGATTGACAGTGTACTGAACGAATGAACTCTAATTGGAGTCTCCCCATCATGTGACCTTTTTGACATTATGAACTCAGTGATATTGCAATGAGCAGAAGGGAGGCTTGAAAGATGCTGCCTCCCTTTGAAACTATCAGCCAGTGTCACTATTTGATACAGTGTCTATAGAAATATGACTGCTATTACACATTGTTTGAGCTCACATTTCATATTATTTTATTTGTTGTATTTATGTACAGTCGATTATTTTGCTCACCCCAATTTTTGAGGAGATGCCTCCTTTGCCTACTCCTAGAAATCGCGACTGCCAGGGACCCTCAATATAAATGGAAAAGCTTGATTTTCATGATAGCACTTTATAATAACTATTATTAAAACATGAGCTAACATTATTACATCATACACTGTTTATCGGTTGATTGGTTAATGGGCAATCTGATAGTTCTAAACATTTTTAAATCACCCTGCAGTACCTTTAAAGACCCCCAGGGGTCAAACCTTGCCTTTAAGTTGATGAAAAGCTTTTAAAGGAGATCTTAAGAGCTGAAGTTCATTAAAAGTGCACTTCTATAGCCAGTTTGTATCTCTAATGCAGATGTGAACAGACGTCATGCTTACAGTAACATTCAGGACAGTAAGAAGCTTTTATGATCAGATGGTTTGTTATTTGTGGGTATGTGGAGAAGGAGGGTGGAACGATTCTATAAGCAGCTTTATTCCTTTAAACAGCGACAAGCTAAACGATTCCACTAAGTACAGTGTGTGTGAATGGCTGTATTTTTCTCTATGTACTGCACATGTGCACATGAGTGTAGATCCCAATGATATCATATTAGGGCTGATGGGAATTCCTTATTTTATTTTATTTTTTATTATTTATTTTTATTAAGGAATGTTCAGCCATATTAGTGATCCATTGTCTATCTGGAATGTAACTTTCTAATGATTCATGCATGTTTGTAAGAAGGATGCACTGTGGTGAATCTCACAATCAGAATTACTGGCCATTTCCATTTTACTTTTGAGATAATTCCAGTTGTTTTCAAAAGTGATTCTGATTGATTATCAGTAATGTAATACATTTAGTTTAGCTGTTTATATAAAATACACTGTAATATAATTATTTATTTAATTAAAGCATCTCTTGTGGTTGAAGCATAGAACTGCAAGTTACATGTGGAGGAACATTGTTTTGGTAATTATGCCCATCGGGCTTTGGCTCTGCTCCCCTGTGCGGATGAATTTTATGGTTTGAGGAGTACCGGTGTAACCATGGTTACAGGGGATCAAATTATCAGAGCGAATGTCAATAACAACAACAAAACTTGCCCCCTCCCCTCAAATAAATAAAATAAATAAATCATGAAAGGAATACAAAGACGGATATCTGAAAAATATGCCTTATTAGCAGGTAAGTAGCATGTCTTATGCTGTTGTTTTGACTTACTGAAAACAACTTTTACAACAAAAGTTAGTAGGGGTGTAATGGTTCACTCATCTCTTGATTCGGTTCAGTTTATGATTCTTCAAACTAAGCCTGAATCAAGTTATGAGCGTCAAGCCCTGAAGGGGCGAAAGACCCCTATTGTTTCTGTTAGTTTTCTTCTTATTATTATAATTTTTTAGTGGTCAAGCCCCGAAGGGGCGAAATATGCCTATTGTTTCTGTTAGTTTTCTTCTTCTTATTATTATTATTATTATTAGGGGTCAAGCCCCGAAGGGGCGAAAGACCCCTATTGTTTCTGTTAGTTTTCTTCTTATTATTATTATTCTGCTTCTTCCGCTTATGAGTCTATGGCAGCCCATATAACCGCTTACGGGAAAGTTATGAAATTTGGCACACAGATAGAGAACAGTCTCATGTGTCACAACTGCAAATTTGGCATCTCTACTTCAAACCCTCTAGCGCCAACAATTGTCCAAACTTGCACTCACATTTAGACCCGTGAGTCCTAGAAACAAAATGATTTTTTCCTCTGATTCCATGGCTCAAGACGATTCGAATCTGTTATGAATATTTCTCTGCCATTTTGAATTTTCTGAAAAACCTACTTTTTCGAACTCGTCCTAGGTCGTTTGTCCGATTTACACAAAAATGTGTCTGCATCATCTAGAGGCAGTCACGACAAAAAGTTATTCACAGAATTTTGATAAACCATAACATTGGTACTTCAACGAATTAGAAGAATATGTAAAATTGAACTTGAGGCTGTATCTCCATAACGCTTTGAGTGATTGGGACAAAACTTGGTACATGTCATCAACATTAGGCTCTGAATTTACCTGCAGCATTTTATTGCACTGCCCCGTACTGGTCACAGGATATTAAAAAAGCATATTTTTGCTATTAACTTCTGAACTGTTTGTAATAATCATCAAATTGGTCTCATTAGATTCACTAGGGCATAGCGAGTCCAACGATATGGAAAAATTCCTATGTCGGCCATTTTGGACGTCAGCCATTTTGAATTTAGACATAAAATGCTGTATTTTACGAACGACTTGGCGTATCGTTGCGAAAGTCGATATGTGTCTTTGGTACCATGTTCTGTAGGGACTCAAAAAGTTTCGGGACAGCACCACCTTGTGGTCAAAAATTAGAATGCTATTTCATAAAAATGCTAATAACTATTGACTCCTTTTGCTTACTGTCATGAATCTGGTCTTGATAGATTCTGTCATTCATACAGAGAACAATGAAACCAATTATGTCATGATCGAGCCAACTTCCTCTCCGCCATTTTTAAATGTTTTGGAAACCTACATTTTCGAACTCCTCCTAGACTGTTTGTCTGATTTCCACAAAAATTGGTCTGCATCATCTAGAGGCACTCTAAAGTTATTCACAGAATTTTGCTAAACCTTACCGTTTTCAATTGGCGCTTCAACGAATTTGACAAAGAATGCACAAATTTTACTTGAGGCTGTATCTGGAATTTGAGGGATTGGAACGAAACATGGCATGTGCCTTCAAAATTAGGCCCTGAGCTTTCCTTCTGAATTTTGGCATACTGCCCCCTACAGGTCAGGGGATAGCTAAAAATGATTTTTTTTTTTGGCAAATAATATTTGAACCCTTTTGCTGAAGTATTATGAAAATTGTCTCTTTAGATCAAGTGCTACATACTTAGTAGAAGGATACCACATTTTCCTATGTTGGCCATCTTGGATGTCTGTCATTTTGAATTGAATCATAAAATGCTGTATTTTCCAACGACATGGCGTATAGTTATGAAACTCAGTATGTGTATTTGGCACCATGCTCTGAAGGGACTGAAAAGTTCTCCATCTTGTGGTCAGAATATATAATGCTATTTATATAAATGCTAATAGCGATTGACTCCTTTTGCCTACTGTAATAAGACTGGTCTTGATAGATTTCGTTGTTCATGCCAAGAACAATTATGTCAATTAAGTCATGATCGAGCTAGCTTCCTGTCCGCCACTTTCAAATGTTTTGAAAAGCTACTTTTTCGAACTCCATCCTAGATTTGCACAAAAATTGTTCTGCATCATCTAGAGGCACTCACGACAAAGAATTATTCACAGAATTTTGATAAATGATACCGTTTTCGAATGACGCTTCGATAAATTCTAAGAAGAATGTGCAAAATTAAACTTGAGGCTGTATCTCTGCAACACTTTGATGGATTAGGATCAAACTTTGTATGTGTTATCACCATTAAGTTCCAAGGTTACCTGCAGCATTTTGGTATCTGCACTGGTATGGAGATAGAAAAATAGCTATTTTGGCTTAAAACTCTTGAACACTTTCTTGCATGATAACCATCATGCCCAGCTAGTACCTCAGCAGTTTCAGAACAGTGCCATATACTGGACAAAAGTGAAATAGCAATGTTTAGTTATTTTTAAATAAATGTTTTTTTATGATTGAAAGTTAACTTTTTCTGACTCATACACTATTCATCTGACTCTAACCAAAAACATGTCACAATGCTTCTTTTGCTGCTCATGGTGCCAATTACTGGCTTGACCCCGGTATCGCTGCTTGCAGCTATATTTATTATTATTACTTTAAAGACATATGCAAAACATTTGTAGCAAAATGTAACAAAAACATTTGTAACAAAATGTAGCACTTATTCTAAGTTATTAAAAATGCTATATGATCCATCAGAGATGTATCATCATGTATCATGCCACAATACACCTTTAAACCCCTAAAATTTAGGCAATGATGATTTTAGATTGCTGCTTATATCAGATGAAGTCAAATGGTGGAAACTATTATAACTTTGCTAGCAGGCAAACAGACCAAGGTAGTAACTGGTTTAGAGATTATATAGTTACCAGCACAAAGTGATTTTTTTTCCATTGTACTTCCTCGAAAATGAAATCAAGCACTGCAGTACCACAATCCATAAATAAATGCCCCATTAGAGTAGCTAACGCTATCTAATGAACTAACATGCTAAGAGACCTTCCTGGCTAACTATTGGTCCAATAAAATACCTTACCTGTCCAGCAATAAAAACTCTTAATGATCCATGGTCAATGTTGCTCATGTGATGTTGCCAGGGTTGGGAGGGTTACTTTTGAAATGTATTCCACTACAGATTACAGAATACATGTTGTAAAATGTATTTTGTACCGTATTCCATTAGATTACTCAAGGTCAGTAATGTATTCTAAATACTTTGGATTACTTCTTCAGCACTGGTAGATTTTTTTCACTTTTTTTGACTATAAAAACTCTGCCAGTACAGTAAGACAAAATACACATGTTAAAAATATATTCTCTGAAAAAACGAAATACCTTATGCAGTGTTGTTTCTAAAATGAGATAAATCAGATGATCTTGTTTTAAGGATTTTTTTTTTATATATATATTTCTACAGGAAAACAATACTAACATTATTATCAAGAACACGATTTTTGCTCTAATATCAAAGGTCTTACTAGAAAAAAGAAATTATGATCCAACGGGAATTTTCTTGATAAAAAAATATGACCGTGTCTGGTAACATGTGCGTGTAAAATGGCTAGAAATAGCATTTTATCTTAGCGTAAAGCTGATAATTTACACAAAGTTTATTTCTATTTCTGCTGCTCCAAACTTACTTCAAACGTACTTCTCTGTCTGCTCGTATGAATGTAACGCATCATAAGAAAGTGTTTCACCGCTGTTTAAATGCACTTTGGATTGCATCATTTATATGTATAAATGTTTTCCATCTGAAAGGACTAAATATTAAATGAAACAAATAACAATAAAATGCAAAGTAATCTCTTCAGTAATCAAAATACTTTTTGATTGTAATTGTATTCTAATTACCAATAGTACAGTTACTTATATTTTGTTTTTAAATACGTAATCCCGTTACATGTATTCTGTTACGCCCCAATCCTGGATGTGGCTACAAGCTTTCAGCTTCAAACAACTACCACAATCATCACTGTATATACATGCGCAGTAGAAGCTCCGGACCTTCTTTTCTTTACTTATGGACATGACGTAAACATGCACGGACAACTGACAGAATTATGCAATTTCCTTCCAAATCCATCCTGACAACTCTAAAATATAAATAATAATTATAGGCTTATCATAGTTAATAGGGGTAAGCCAAAAACATGGTTTGGAAGACGAATTGTTGGTATGTCATATTAATTACATTTCTAACAAAAAGTGTGTAGCTTAAAATAAGTATACATTAATGGCAGTATAATAAGACACTACCATGATATTCATACTTTTGGTCAAACTGTATTTTACAGTATTCATGTTACTGTGTTTTAGAAGTACTTACTGAGTAATACTATTGAACTACATGTAATTATCATAAAACCACTTTTAATAACATGTTGTTATTACTTTACTAATTAATACTATTAAGATATATTTGTAACAAGGACACTGCAAAATTAAGTTACCATACTTTTTTTAGTAAAACTATATATAATACAATAGTTTTAAATAATTGTATGATGTATAAATACTTTTTAAATCAAATTTTTTTTATTTATTTATTTATTTTTTATTTCAGTAATGTAATGAGAATTGAGGAGAATATGCTTAAATGTAATGAAAATAATCTTGCAATGCAAAAACATCTTACTGGTCCTAAAATAGACCTGTTCTTTAAACAAAACAGAATTTATTGTATCTCTCTGTTGATTTTGTGGGAAGGGTAGGGGCCGAATGTGTCTGAATAAGGTATGAATTTGTGTATTTGATTATTTTCCAGAATGAATCAAATTATGTTCCAATATGGCAAGAAATGGCCTGATTGCATTGATTGCCATTTTGTACGAGTTCAACAAATAATGTTGCGATTATTGTGAAAAGAACACATTCTCTCTCATCTGTCTCACTGGACCTGATAGCCCAGTTTCACCATGGTATTTTTACCATTTCCTCTGAGAAATGAACAGTTGGCAAAGTGTAATTGGTGTCTTGTGGTGTTAACACAATGTTAGCACAATCTGTGCAACCCGGTATCACGCCGAGGCGTGAAATAGACACGCCGGTCCACTCGCGGATGCGTGTCTATTTCACGCTTTGCCTCCTCCAGGCGTGTACATGACACGCGCGCGTCTACGTAGAATACCGGCAGGGGGCGATCGTTTCCTCGACGCCAACAACTGTCCGCGCACCAAAGAGGAAGCGATACATCGCGTTCTCCACTTCCGGGTTTATTTTTGTATATAAATACACTTTTTAAATAAATATATATATATATATATATATATATATATATATATATTTATATATATATATTTATATATATATATATATTTATTTGTTTATTTACATCAGCACAAGATACTCGACAGCCCACACACACACACACACACACACACACACACACACACACGTATAACAACGTTAGGCTACAGCAACGTTAGGATTTCTTCATGAAAGCAGCACTATGTAATGAACCTTTATTTGTCACATATGGTCACAAGTGAAAGTAACCGGCGAAATTGGCCGGCATCCCGCCCGCACGAACGTGCAACGCGACGACAACGGTATCGCTTCCTCTCTGGTGCGCGGAGAGTTGTTGGCGTCGAGGAAACGATCGCCCCCTGACGGTATTCTACGTAGACGCGCGCGTGTCATGTACACGCCTGGAGGAGGCAAAGCGTGACACCGACACGCATCCGCGAGTGGACCGGCGTGTCTATTTCACGCCTCGGCGTGATATCGGGTTGATCTGTGAGGAGAGACAGAGGAAGTCTCCCTATACAGCTCTGTGAGACATGAAACTGACTCCTGGAATCTATGTAATGCAGAGCTCACTTCATGAAAACAGTTTGCTCAACATTTGCATCTGTTGCTTGTACTCTCTGGGCAGAATTCACTATGAATAAATTGTGGCCACTGACAATGTTTCACAGATTCACTAAAGGAATTATGCAATGCAATATGTGGATATGTCACGATATTAATAATAATTATCCACTTTTTATATACTATAATATTTTTCAGATAATTTGACAATATAATTTTTAAATAAAATTTTACTATTATATTCTGCTTTGCTGCCTGCTGTCTTTGCTTTCTGTGGGAAGTAGTATAGTGTTAATAGCGCCATGAGTAGCACTATTGTAATTACATATATATAATCCTGGGTAGCTCAGTGTAAAGACGCTGGCTGGAGTTCGCTAATTCAAAGGGAAAACAAGTGTATTTTTCTTACCCTATTGGCAGATTTTTTTTTCTTGTTTTAAGTATAAAGTTCACTTAATTTAATTAGATTTCTCTCAAACCAAGCCTTAAAATCTTATGCCAGTTTGCTTGTCAAGTAAATAAATCACATTTTAAGAATGTTTAGATATTTTTACTGGAAAACAAGACAAAAATTCTTGTCTTGAAAATCATTTTTTGCAGTGTATTAATGCATGTTTAACCACAATATGTGTCATTATACATATAAAATAGCAATATGATAGTATAGTGTAACTAAACTAATATATTTATATCCGCTAACACATCCCTGTTCCAAAAACTATCCAGTTATCAACAATATCAAACAATAAACACTCAGGTTAATTGTAGTCACAACAACTTTAGTAACATTACACTATCCTGTGTTTTTGAGCACCTAAACCCATCCCTACGCCTAAACCTGACCAATACTCAATAATATAAAAGACGTAACAAGCAGATAAAAAGGCTGGTCAAAATATTTTTTTTCCCAAAAGAAAAAAAAACAAACACTATAATTGTATTCCAAACGACTCATGCTACGGTCCAAGTCTTCAGAAGTCAAACAATAGCTCCGTGTGAGGAACTGAGTGAAACTGAAGGTTTGAATAACTGGAAATCTTCCTCTCCATGAAGGCAGTCACATCTCATTCAAATATATACATGCAAACATTAGAATGTAGCAATCGATCCCATGAAACACGAGAACCAATGGCACTTCACATTACTGCCACCAAAGCTGCTGTAATGCTTGTTGACGCTGTTATTTATTTTTTAAATTATGGGAATGATTATAATTGAATAAATAGTTAAATGTTGATTTTTTTTCTCACATAATCACAATCACATGACATTGGGAGACCTAGAACGAATGGAGGAATATCCAATGTGGCAGGGCTGAGGTCGGGGTCGGGTCGTGACGATACACACCCGGTCCCGTATCAGGCTAATCAAGCCTCCGAGAGGGATAAAGGCCGATGGCAGACGGTGGTGCGAAGAGAGAGAGATAATTTACGGACATGTCCGTCATGTGATCTCTCTCTCGTCGCACCACCGTCTGCCATCAGCCTTTATTTTATAGTATTTTATTCCCTTATTGAGTGGCAACACTGACATTTATGTAGGATCTGAGTAGCTGTAAGTAAGTATGTATTTTTTGAGCTGGAATTTTAAGAGGACTTTACACAAAGGATTGAAAATCAACTTTTAAAAAGGAGGGAAAGAGGAGAGATCATGTGACATTGTAAAGACACTTTTGATTGGCTTAGAGCCTTTTCAGGGTTGGACAAAACCAAAAAGGTTGAAAGACCATGCCTGACCACAAAAGTTATTCTTCGGGTTCTTTAATTTTCTTCTCTTCTGGGAAAAGGGCTGAGGCCCATCTCCGGGCTGTCCTGTTCCAGCAGACCAGTTTGAATGTTGTCACCATGTTCATTTCCAAGGGAAAGAAACCAAGAGGCACTGTGCGCATGTCCTCATTGACTACAGTCAGAGACTGACAAAATCGACCCTCCAAGATCTTCAACAGAATTTCAAACATCAAACTAAACAAAATTTCCACAAGCCAAAGGACGTCAAAAACTTCAATGCCAAACAATGTAACGCAAGTACAGTATACCTCCAAACTTTAATTGAAAGTGCTGGTGTTTCTTTAATATAATTGGAGTAACCCGATCTCAAATCACTGTGTATTAATTTAAATATTGGTGGTTTTAAGGGGAGGCCTATAGACCCCAAAATTTATTTTCCTGCTACAGATTATTTCCATTCATACTCTGTCAAAACTCATTCATTAACCTGTTCATGTTAGTCTGCTATGTGTTAGTTTAGTTTGTGCAGGTTAGTCAACATTTTTTGTTTGTATTCAAAGAGAAGCTGACTGTGGTATATTTTGATAAATAAAATCACTTGAATTTTAAGATCTACGCTACATGCTCAAACAATATTTCAACATACATTATTTGTGATATTATTTTTAGGGCTGTCGATTTAACGCATTAATTCAGTGCGATTAATTTTACAAAAAAATAATGCGTTAAAAAAAATAACTCAATTAATCACATGCCCCCATCCGTATAAGGAAGATTCCTGAGAAATGCAAGCTTGTAGTACCACCTGTTTACTCCAGAGGGGCAGTAAGTGAAATTTCAGCTGTATGAGCAACACACAGTTTATACAGTGAAGAAAACCCTTCAGTAGCAGAACAACACAAACATGTGTTACATTCTTGCGTTCAAAACACTTGGTGGAGCGCAAATCAGAACTAAGTGATCTCAAGATGTGTTTAAAGATTTACCTTAAACAAGCCCTCATAATAAATCTCTAACTGATCGACAAATTCACTTGTGAAATGGATTGCTGTGAACTGTATGCCAATGATTGACTTATGATCAACAATATGGTAGTAAACAATACATTGTATTCTAAAGCCGCTTTTTGTATTGTCTTATCAGTGATTAACTCTTCTGCTACAAGAATATAATGCATTTTAATTATCTGAATATATATATAATCAGTAGTAATTAAAATGCAATATATATATATATATATATATATATATATATATATATATATATAACATTAAATATTCCAGAAATTAAACATAATTCCCTTATTGTGCTAAATTCCATGCTTATAAATGATTAGCAAATACAACAAGCCTGTTGTATTACATGTTGAATGGTGGAGAATTTTAATCAGATTTCCAATCTGTTTATTCGTCATTTATCTTGCATATCTTTCCCTACATTATTTCGGTTGTCAAAATTCTTAAACTAATTATCTACATACAGTATAAAATCCTATGTATTATTGGTGAAGATAAGCAGGCAGTTTAATTTGAATTGTCAGCAGATTCCAAATCGCCTAGTGGTTGTGCTGCATTGTATATTTTTCCTTACATTTAGAAAGCTCTCTTTGTGTCCCACAGTGGAAAAAAAATAATAATTTCAACGATAAAGCAATGAGTAAATGATTAACAGAATTTTCCATTCATTCATTTTTAAAATGTAGCCCTGGGTAAAGTAAAGAAATGCAGCAAAATAAGTTAAAACTGCATCAGAGTGAAATTTTTAACATGCGGACCAACTGCAACATTATGGTGGTGATGGCAAAATGTCGCCCCAGTGACGTTTCATAATAAGAGTGTGTTGTGCAAAGCCAGAATGATCTCAATGTGAAATTGGAAATAGTATGACAACTTTTCTTTAGCTATAATCAGTCTGTGCTCACCAAAATGCAAAACACTGCCCCCAGTGGTCAAAGCAGTAATTGTTGTTGGGCGTATGAACACGCGCACGCTCCATTTTCCAGGTGAAATGTCCACAGCGGGGTGCCAAAAGTGAGTTGTTTTCAGCTGTACATTCCGTAATTCAGTGAAGAGGAATGCATATTTTATAAACTGAACCCTCCAACCAAACCCCATGCCTAAACTTAACCATCAAAAATGTAAGGTTAGAGAGGAAAATGCAGCCAAATCATATTTGTAACTAATTATGCGATCATGATTACTTCCAGATTTCAACACGCAGCTGACACAAAACATTCCCAATCATGCAGCATGGGAAAGGTAAAAAAGCTGCAGACTATGCAAAAATTTCAGCATTTCCGCTGTTTTCCCCCAGATATGAAAACAGCATCTGGCATCTCATTAATCCGTGGTCACCCTTGTGGTCAACACGTACGCACACTTAAATTGCTCCATATTGGGATTGTCTCTTAATGTCTCTTAATGGGTCTAGACTGTACATACAATAACAATGTTTTTTATGTATAAAAATACTGTTAAACGTAATAATTATTAAAAACAATACCATGTTATAACAATAACGTTTGATCAGTAGTAGCGCTTGCTTTATTGCTTATTCTAAGAGTTAGGGATTTGAACAAACCCATAATCCCAGTGTTGTACTTTGCCATATAACTCACCCCGCATGGTTGTGCTACAAACATGAATGGTACCCCAATTCATTTATCTTGTTGAGGAGAGATGTTCAGTTACTTTTCTAAGGGATACAACTTGTGGTTTTTGACCTGCTAGATGATAAAATGTAAAAAAAATATATATTTCCACTTACTAGCTCCACTCACGTTCTCTTCAGAAAATGTAAAAATGTAGTTTAATACATGTATGTGTATATATATATATATATATATATATATATATATATATATATATATATATAGTAATCTAGAGTGTTTAAAAGTACTGTGAGTGAGCAGGTCCCATATGCAAAAAAAAAAAGAAAAAAGAAAATCTATTGAAGCTTTGATATATGCTGTGTACTATTTAGTAAAACTCTCTCAGAATACATCACTGACAATAAAATTATGAGAAAGCAGCACAGAACATGTGGGATATGAGTGTTGAGCCTTTTTAACGAGATAATGCTGGTACATTTCCAGGCTGGATTATGCGTTACGTGTACAGTCAAATATTCAGCGGTTCCCGCTGTGCAGAGCTCACTTACGAGTCACATGCTCAGTTAACCTGCATTGTGCCTCGATTTTCATATTCACCGTAAAGACTAAACGATCATAAATCTGAGCAAATGTGCGAACAGAAAAAAAACAGGATGAGAAAATGGTGTTTTGAAACGTTTACGAAGAAGCACCATAGATATGCAACATTAAAATCTGCAGCCGGCTGTAAGAATAAACGACACAGAAAGCACGGCTGCAACATATAACATCTACAGTCTGACAGACACTCTGGTTAAGTCTCACAGCTGTCAGCATGTGCCACGTCTAATCCGCCATCTCAGCTTACACGCGTTATCCAGCAAAAAACTAAATCTGCCCGAGCTCACGCACAGAACTATCAGCCATAATTACAGTATACGGTTATCATGTCGATTTGTGTTCTTTGCACTGCAAAACTCCCATGATGCTCTAATAACAGAGGTCTTCTTACTGTTGATCTTCTTACTTTAATGACAATTGGATTGATTTAAATTGATTTAATTTTGTTGTGGAAGTTATCAGATGAAATCAAAGCCTTCCATGCTTTTAAGTAGCAGCATTTTTAAGCTACCAAGACCTGCAAACCAGAAAGGCTTTGCTCCATGCAAAATCAACTGCTGGTATTTTAAATATTCATGTACTTTTTCATTAACTTCAAATAGTAACATGCTGCTGTTATTTTAACTTTTAATCGCTAACTTGAGTCCAAGATAATAAATCTTGTTAACACTTCAAATTAACGTTACCTTTTGAAAGGGGTTTATAAATAGGTTAATAAATGACTAATAAGTCATTTACATATGTATTATAAATAATTGATATGGGTTTGAAACAAAATATAAAAAATACTGACTTTCAAGCAAAACTTGCCAAATAGTGAGCAATTTTACCACAAATGTTCTAAATGCTTAATAACACTTATTAGACATTGATAATTTATGCAAGTGTATCTTAATGTAGAGTGGACACATTTATTAAGGAGTTGTCAAAATTAGAGATCAATGTACATTAAGTTCAGAATGGTTAGGTGGTCTTTATAATATGATATATGTTGTGTATGAGCATGAATAGCTGAAAAGAGTTATAAATAAATACTGTATAAACACTAAACGGACTGAAGGAAAATTACTTTCTCCTTTTAATCTCACTAAAATAGTCAGTTTTTGCTGCATTGTGACATAAATAATAAATTAGGGCATTTTATGTTTTTGATTAATATAGGTATGAATAAGCGTATTTATTACACATTTATAACATGCTCACTATAAAATGCATACTATTTGGCAAGTATTGAATGAAAGTCACCCTTTTCATACATATTGCTATGACTGCAGCATATAATGATGTATAATGAATTAGTAAATTACTTTTTGGTCATTATTGAGCCTGTTTATAAACCCTTAACAAAGGGAAAATTATTGTAAAATGTTATTGAAGATATACTGACTCAAGGAATATAGTTATGATTACTAACAAGCATTATAATTTTTTTGAGCTTGCATTATAGTTGATTCTGATTGGTTGACAAAAGTTAATAACTGAAAAGCTATGAAATAGTGCCTGATTTGTTGACCATACCGCGCCATAAGACTTTGCCACATCCCCAACCTAGTCTAAAAGAATCACGTTAGTATTCTTGCATTTTTTCTATACTTTTTTGTTCCTGGCTCGAGAATTGTTGTGGCTCCTGGTCAAATTGTGCAGTAGCTCAACTGAAAAAGCATTGCACTTGCGATGCAAAGAACCAGGGTACTATTCTAGAAGATCCTTTGAGTGGAAATGTCAACCAAAGGTCTCATAGAAACACTACAAAATTACGTGGTTGCATCAGCAATTGTGTTTTTCATTTCACATTTGCTTTTTCTGAATCTATCGGTTAGGTTTAGGCTTTAGATTTAAGATAGGGAGACCGTCTTAAAGATTTAAATCTCAATAGACCATTATCGTTAAAAATCTCATCTGTTTGGTAGAATACTGAACTCGTTTTTAGTGCCTCTCAATGGACATTTCACCTCATTTTACAAACTTTTTGCCACAGTTACTTACATTAAACGAGACCATGCTAAAAATATTTCATAATGCAAAAGTTTTTCATAGGGCTGAGAATAACTACTCTCATAATTACATGCAAGAATTATGAAAAAAGGAAATGAAAAAAAAAATAACCTTTAAAATGTTGATTATTTATAGTATGCACTCTGCGGATGACTCAAAGCCTCCACGTGGACTATTACAGGAGGCACTCTTTTGGAGATCAATACACTCCTTAAAGGGTTTGTTTACCCAAAAAAATTACAATTATCCCATAATTTACTCACTCTCAAGCCATCCTCGGTGTACACAGTATGACTTTCTTCTTTCAGCCAAAAACAATCGGCGTTATATTAAAAAAATATCCTGGGTCTTCCAAGCTTTATAATCATAATGAATGGTGTCTTAGATTTTGAAGCCCAGAAAAGCGCTTCCATCCATCCAAAAATCTATATGGCTCCAGGGGGTAGCTTAAGTGATTCGTTATTGTAAGAAAAATATCCATATTTCTAACTTTATAAACTATAATCAATGGCTTCCAGTAACGGCCGTCCGCACGTTCACAAGATTCTTTTGTTTGTGCCACTGCTGCAGCCTCTTCCAACTTCCGGATTTCCTGGTTGGTGTACTTCGGTTCAAACAAATAGGGCTGGGCAAAATCTCCTCTTCTCTTATATTGAAATCCTCTGACATTTTTCTTTAAAAATCCTTTTGTTGTTTTCTAATTCATGACCATTATTTTGTTTTACTCTATCCTCTGCGCTTCCACGTTCGTCACTTCTCACCGGAGCTTACGCTATGCCTATGTCATACGCCGGAACTCGACTCTCTCATGAACATGAGGATAGCTGTTAACGGAAGCCAGTGATTATAGTTTATAAAGTTATTCATATGGATATTTTTCTTCCAAAAACACATAACTTCACTTCAGAAGACCTTTAACAATCCCCTGGATCCGTATGGATTACTTTTTTGGGCTTCAAAATCTAAGGTACCATTCACTCCCATTATAAAGCTTGGAAGAGCTGGATATTTTTTAATATAACTCTGATTATGTTTGGCTGAAAGAAGAAAGTCATATACACCTAGGATGGCTTGAGGGTGAGTAAATTATGGGATAATTTTAATTTTTGAGTAAACTAATCCTTTAAGCAATAAGCTGAAAGGGGCTGAGTGTTACTGTAATTTTACCATGATTAAGGGCTACTATTAGACAATATTTGAAGGAGAGCAACAAAACAATCAATTATCAATCTATGAACTGTGTGACTAGCCTCATTAATTCAGAATTGAATATATTTACACACAATGGGCATGTATCAGCAATTTAATGTGGCTTATCCAATGAGAATTCAGAGCCAAATGTATCGATTTTATAATACATATTTTGCCGGTGTGGTGTCATCTCACCTGCAGAACCTCCTCTGTGTCTTTAGCTTTGCCTGAAGGTGTGGTGCTCTTAGCACTAGCTGCAGCGGCGGCTTTGGCCTGTTTTCTCGTGGCTCTCTCCGCCTGCACGTTGGTGAAGTAGTTCACAGCAGCAAACTCGATGAGGGCGGAGAAGACAAAAGCAAAACAGACCGCTATGAACCAATCCATGGCTGTCGCGTACGAGACCTTGGGCAGAGAATGGCGAGCGCTAATGCTAAGGGTCGTCATTGTGAGAACGGTGGTGATTCCTGTAGCAAAGACAAAATCAAAAAACAATATTATTAATTTTCATAGCATAATATTTCTTGTATAATAAAAATAACATTTATATTAATGTCATTAATAAAATAAGTTCTGTGTGAAATGAGTGACGGTTGTGGGCTAGTATGTAGCGCACATCCACCTACACATTGAAATGTGGTCTTCAGTGGAATGCAGCTAGGGTCCCGTTTTAGCCAGGACATCCTGCATTTTGGCCAAAATGACGAGGTCCCGCACGGAACACCTATTGTGCTACATTTTAGTGATGAGATGCTCGAGGGGAACACACCCATCCCAAATTTCATTTGGTGATTCATCATGTCATGATATGCATTTCATCAGTTTCGTACATCACACATTGTGTTCTGTATTAAAGCAAAATGCACAATGTTCAAGGTGTATCTCCCAAAATGTAACCTCTTTTTTCACTGTACATCTTGCCATTGCAGATTTATTATGTATGCTCCTGTTCCAGTCTGCTTGGAAGCGAAGTGTCCATCACTTGAACCCATATGGAAACGCCCATTTCAAAGGGCCCCTCGAAGCAGCTATTTATGAGCCCTTCGGTTTGGAACGTCAACATGGCGGCCATGATTTTTCCCCTACAAAGTGCACTTCGGAGGTGGAATTATCCCGTTTGGAACGCAGGGAAGATTTTTAGAGAAAAATGGGTTACATTTTGGTTTGTTCTTACCCACAACTGATTGTATCATTTCAGAAGACATGGATTAATCCTTTTGCACATGAGATTCTCCAATACTGACTACGTTTTTTTAATGAGCACCGCAATTAAAAATAAAATGTCACCGTACACTTCACAGCAGGTGCACTGGAGGTCAAATAATATATTATCAAACAAATAATGTGTTTTTTATATGTTTATAATGATTGATAATGAAAGATAAGATGCGATCGCGAGTGAGAATGCCAGGTATGTGCTCCACCACATAGTCTACTTTGCAATGCAGCATGGGATTCTGCGTTTGTTATAGCATAGAAGGATCTAAAAACCTAGCCCTTCCACTTTCCCAGCCCCAGAAGTGGTTAGAATATAACTAAGAAGTTTATATGTTCTTTGTGTGATGACAGAAAACAAAAATGATGCAAAAATGCATCAAAACAGTCAGATCCGGTAACAGATTTATGCTATTATTTGTTGATTATTTGAATGTTGTGATGTTGAAAAGGATATTTGAGCTGCAGATTCATTATGACAACCGCTTCAGTCCCTCTTTTGATTGTAAACAGCAGCACAAATGCAGATCACACCAGTTTGATCGTACGCTTCTGAGTCTTGCCTAGTGTAATCACACCTGTTGGATCATATGTGCGAAATATTTAAACCACTGGAGTCTTATGCAGGGGCGGACTGGGAAAATGTTTCTCCTTTTCTGCATATCGCAGCCCCCTACGGCATGTTGCAGCTCCATTTTGCGGCCCTCTTCAGTCTTTCGTTGCCATTCGGCATAACGCGGCAGCCCATCTCACCTTATCAGAATCAGAATAAGCATTATTGCCAAGTATGCTTACACATACAATGCATTTGTCTTGGAGACAGGAGCAGCTGTCCACTGACAGATAGACGTGGGAAGAGTTGGTGTAATTTAGTCCTGAGAATAACTGGGATGATGGTGTTGAAAGCTGAACTGAAGTCCACAAAAAGGATCCTTGAATATGTCCCTGGTCTGTCCAGATGTTGCAGGACGTGATGCAATCCCATGTTGACTGCATCCTCCACAGGCCTGTTTGCTCTATAAGCAAATTTAAGGGGATCTAATTGTCCAGTGATGTCTTTCAGGTGGGCCAACACCAGTCTCTCAAATGATTTCATGACCACAGACATCAGAGTGATGACCAGCAGCCAGCCCACTGGGAAAAGTCCCGGTTCTCCCTATGGTTAATACGCCCCTGGTCTTATGGATTACTTTTACCATGCCTTTATGTGCTTTTTGGAGCATTAAAGTTTTGATCATTGTATGGACCTACAGAGCTGATATATTCTTTGAAAGAGAAGAAAGAAAGTCTGAGATGGCATGAGGATGAGTAAATGTGGGGAGAATTGTCATTTTGGGTGAACTATCCCTTTAAGTAAATGAGGAAGAAAAAACAGTCTAAAAGACAAAATCAACCGAACATATGATATTGTAGAGGTTGACCTATTTTCCTGCTGCCCATAAAATTATATTTAGGCCTATTAGGAAAATAAAAAAAATTATAATAAATGTTTACTATTAAAGGAGCAGTTCAACAAAAATTACATTTATCTCATCTTTTGCTCACTCAAATTGGTTTCACATGTTTAAATTCTGCATGTACAGTATACTGTATGTTTTTCTTCTTCTGTGGAACTTAAAAGAAGATATTGTGTACGATGTGCAAAGTGATCTTTTCTCAAATGAGGACTGGGGGTGTTGAGCTCCAAAAATGATCATAAAGTACCATAAAGCCATTCATGCAACTTTGAAAATTGTCCTCTGCCATAGCTCCTAAATCTCAGGTTTGACAACCAATTATGTCAGACATCACGACGTCAAACATGGGATCTCGTCTTGACATGCCATTACTGAACTGAACACAAGAACTAATGAAATGAGTGACGAGCACGATTTGGAGGTTGCATTCTCCCTTTTGGTGCCCCTCTGTGGACATTACACCAGGAAAATGGTGCTCACACGTGCCCATCAACACTTTCCGCATTGTCCTCCACAGGCAGTGTTTAAAAATTTGGTAAACACAGACAAATTTTACCTAAAAAATAAGTCAACTTACATTTTCCGATTACACTATGAGATCAGTTTTGGTACAGAGATCTCAACTAAACGAATATGTAAGTCTAATTGCAAAAACTGAATGCTAATTAATTCAGTATCCATATTTTTTACACTCCTGAAACTTCACGTGATAGGAAAAAGGTGTCCCAAGTTGTTGGGACTCCTGCATGTTTTCTGCTGCCCCATCTGCTTCCTGCCAGGAACAAACCTAGGCACTTTTGTAAACTGTAAAAAAATGATGATTCTTAAATACAGTAGTTTGCTGTTAAAAAAAATGTGTATTCTGGGAGATCAAGAGCAGGCTATCATCTTAGTGAAAGCTACAGTGACATTTTGTACAATTTTGCCAAGATTGAACAGTGTATTTTTTATGAAAAATAAAAACCAACAACAACCTGTAAACAATAAAATAACAGTATAGCACTGCATTGTGGGTTATATTTGTGAAATACCCATAAGTCTTTGCGCTTGAATACGTATGTATGTAATGCATTGGGACTAAAAAAGTGCAAAAAAAAAAGGTTTTATTCAGACTTAATAGAAGTCTTAGTTTAATTAGTGTTGTTGTTTTGTTATCAATAGTTGTATTGTTTGAAGTCACCATCATGGTGATTCATGTTCACTTGTGCTAGCACCTTTGACCTTCTTTATTATTATATTATGTTCTTCCAGCCAGTCAATTTGTGTGGAAGTAAAACACAAGTTGTTGCACTGTGCTACTTGGAAGACAAAATGTCTCGGTTACGTATGTAACCTCCGTTCCCTGATGGAGGGAATGAGACGTCGTGTCGAAGAAGCGACACTAGGGGTCTCTCTTGAGCGCCGAAAGATACCTCTGATCTATGAAAAAAGGCCAATGAGAGTTGGCGAACAGTATTTGCATACTCCGCCTCCGGATACGGATATAAAGGCGAGAGAAATACGCTCGTTCATTCAGGATTTTTCTGAGGAGCCGGGAGTGTTCCGGGCACCTCAGCGGCTCGGCTCAGCGACGTGGCCGGGAAGACACGACGTCTCGTTCCCTCCATCAGGGAACGGAGGTTACATACGTAACCGAGACGTTCCCCCGTCTGTCGCTCACTTCGACGTCGTGTCGAAGAAGCGACACTAGGGGTCCACTTCAAAACTTGCAATGCGCTGAGCCGTGTACGTTTACTGCTGACACAGAAGCGGGCAGGTATTTGCACGTGCACAAGCGACCAACTGTGTTCAGGCTGCACGTACTCTTCCCCAATGCCCCGAAAAAGCGTCAGCATCCTTTTGGTTACCCTAGGGGGGAACAAGGTGACGCTCCCAACAAGGGAACGGGCCAAGCCTGGCTGGGCCTCTTTTCTCTCTATGTTTTCTCAGCATAGCGCAAGAGCAGCCGGGGCCCTTACCGCATCGAGGGAAGGGGGTCTTATTCCCGAATTCCTATTCTTTTAGGGGGAAAAGATCCTGCGGAGGCCACACCCGCCCAGCAGGGGAGGTAAAGGTGGCAAAATACATCACATGGCCACTTTGGGCATGTGGGAGGAAATGGCGCGGTGGTAGATCCAACCTCGAGGAGGGGGGAGTTGCTACAACACGGCGACCGGAGGGCAACGAAGGACTGCCTAAGGGAGACGCGGGTCAGCTCGTAAGGTGACCGTACCACGGAAATACACACAGGAGGAGTCCCGTAGGAGGCCTGATCTGTGGAGCACCTATTCCAGTAGGGGTAGCCTGGGGTACCCGTAGTGGACTGGACCAGCAAGTCCCTCCGCTGAACTGCTGTGGGCCCGAAGGGCTAGGGAGGAATCAACCAGGGACCTAGGTTCTCTGGGAAAGAAGGCGCACTGTTTTACCTCGATCGAGGGAAACGGCGCTGGAAACAAGCGATTCACCCGGTCAGATCGTCGACGTGTACCGAGTTCTACGGGCTCGGACCTGAGAGAACACGGGACGAGACTGACTCAACCCTGAGATCGTAAGGGTGTTAGGTGCTGCCCAGCCCGCAGCTCTGCAAATGTCTGCTAGGGAGGTGCCCCTAGCCAGTGCCCATGAGGATGCCACGCTCCTAGTAGAGTGGGCTCGAACCCGCAAAAAAAGGGGGGGGGGGGGCACGGCCTGGGTGTGATATGCCAACTGAATGGCATCCACCGCCCAGTGAGACACCTCTGTTTGAAGACAGCGTTCCCTTTCTGCTGTCCTCCAAAGCAGACACGTGCCGGCTTCTCGGAGCGGGGCAAGAGCTGCCTCTGCGACTTTCGTGAAGACGCAAGGGGACAGAGACAGGCTGAAGGGGAGGACTTTGTACTGATACGCCTGGCCCCCGAACGCAAACCGCAGGTAGGGGCGGTGTCGGGGCAGGATGGAGACGTGGAAGTCCTTCAGGTCTATTGATGCGAACCAATCTAGATGCCGGACGCAGGTTAAGATGTGTTTCTGCGTGAGCATCTTGAACGGGAGTTTGTGCAACGCTCGGTTGAGAACTCGAAGGTCCAAGATTGGTCGTAAGCCGCCGCTTTTCTTTGGTACGATGAAGTAGGGGCTGTAGAAACCCTTCTTCATCTCGGTTGGAGGGACAGGCTCTATCGCGTCTTTGGCCAGAAGAGTCGCGATTTACGCGCGCAGAGAGTGGGCGTGTTCGCCGTGTACTGCGGAAAAGCGGACGCCCATGAAGGGGGGCGGGAGCCTGGCAAACTGAATTGCGTAACCGAGTCGGATGGTCCGGGCCAGCCAGCGAGACGGGTTGGGAAGTGAAAGCCACGCGTCCAACCTCTGCGCTAGGGGCACCAAGGGGACGGTTAATTTGGATGTACCCGGCGGGGCTTCGCAGCGGGGCAGAGCAGGTAGGGCAGCGTTGGGCGGTGACAGGGCGACCCGCAGCTGGGGTGCTGAGAAAGACTCAAAGCACTTACCTTGCTCCGCACACCCGGCAGGGGGCGGGTTAGCGACTGAGGAGGAGGTCTCGGTTAGGCGTCGGGGGGGGGCAGTTGTGGGGCTGGGGGGGCAGTTGTGGGGCTGGAGACGGGTGGTCCGTGTCCAGGAAGCCAGGACTGCTGAGATCTGGTGGCAGAGTGCCGTGGGAACGGCATTTGCGGGCCAGGTGACCCAGAGACAAAAGGAAATAGCTCGTTACAGAGAATATGAGAATGTGAAAACTAATTCGACAAAAAATTCTCCTCCCGGCCCTCCACCGGGGACGGAGCGGTCTTACCACCTCTGGAGCTAACATCTTGGTCCCTGGGTTGAGCGTCTACGGACAGCCTGGGAGCCTTCCGGGTCCTTGAGGGGGTCCGTGAGACGGGGGCGTCCGCTTCCTGTGGAGTGCTCGACGCTGGGGCTGAGAGCTGGGCCCGGGTTGAGGCGGAGCAGGGTGTTTCATAGCCGCAGGAGGACGCCCTCGGCGAGCAGACGGGGCATGGCCCATGGCGGCAGGCTTGCGGCGGGGCAGGATGTGCAGTGGCCTCCGTTTGCCTCACCGCTGAGGACTGCTGGGCAGAGTTGTCAACGGTGGCGCCGAATAGACGGAGCTGGGAGACGGGGGTGTGGGAGAAGGTGTGCCTTGTCTGCCTCCCGCATTTCGACCAGGTCCAGTCCACAGGTGCGTTTCTGGACCACAAGCGGTGGCCATCGCCTGTTCGAGTGCCGGCGCTTCTGACCTCCGTGGCCTGGGGGCGCGGTTGGTCATCCAGCGCAGTTCCTGCAGCACATCAAGAACAGGACTACCCAAGGTGCAAGTTTTGAAGTGCCTTGGCCTGGCGTTGGTTGCAGGAAGGGCCGTGGCGTGCAGAGTGGAAGCGGTCTGGGACCGTTCCACCGCCAGGGTAGTGAGAGCGGAGGAGCGAAGAAGCCTTGGCTTTGCTCAACTCGTCGTGCACGTCCGGGAAGAAAGGAACGGGGGGGGGCGTGGCTGTGAGCGGCGCACCTGCCCGCGGGACTGATCAAGTAGCCCGGGAAAGCATAGCGGATCTCCGTGCGTCAGGCTCAGGCTGGGCAGCAGACCCGAAGGTGGCGGCCCAGGCGAGCGATCAGCATCCGATGCCGCTGTAACGCTCTCCGATGCAGCGGTGATGTCATCCAATTCTGAAGCAAGCAAGCGTGCCGGGGAGGCGGGCGGTTCGAGGGGGTTTACCCGGCGAACGGAGCCCATCATATTCCCCAAATCGCCTTCATCGCCCGTGGCGCCTGCGTCAATCCCGTAGGAAGGAGGCGAGGCACGGGGGGCGGCTGAAGTGGCTTTCTCTCATTACAAAAGAAAGCCGTGCGACCGCAATGCTATAACGGCCATGTTCTCACACTGAGAAGATGAACCATTGGAGAGAATGCTCATCCCGGGCTCAGACGGAAGCAAACAAGCGTGCCGGGGAGGCGGGAGGTTCGAGGGGGTTTACCCGGCGAACAGAGCCCGTCATTGTCCCCAAATCGTGTTCATCGCCCGCGGCGCCTGCATCAATCCCGTAGGAAGGAGGCGAGGCGCAGGGTTGCGGCTGAAACGGCTTTCTCTCATTACAAAAGAAAGCCACACGACCGCAATGTTGCCATGGCTATGTTCTCGCACTGAGAACATGAACCATTCATAAAACGCTGCCTGTGTGTGATCGCAGCCCAGGCATGCAAGACAGTTTTTTATGACCGAGAGAGATGGGGAGAAATCACCGCATCCAGAAACTACACAGGGGCGGAAATTACATCTTTATAAAGACGTGTCCTGAAAAGGACGTTCAACGCCGCTGTGTAATGCTCTTTCAGAGAAATAAACTCTTTTACGGAGAGACTCACTCTTTCAACTCTTTTAACTCTGCGCTGTCGAAGCGCCCAGGGGCAAACTGCACGCCGGCAGTGAAGAGAAAAGCCGCTGTAGTGCGCCGTAAATCCAACAGCAAAGCAGAGCTTCAGAGGATCAGAAGCAGGATCAGTTGTGTTACTCGCAGCTGACTGCATACACACGACCTTCGGCTCCGAAGAAAATTACTGAATGAACGAGCGTATTTCTCTCGCCTTTATATCCGTATCCGGAGGCGGAGTATGCAAATACTGTTCGCCAACTCTCATTGGCCTTTTTTCATAGATCAGAGGTATCTTTCGGCGCTCAAGAGAGACCCCTAGTGTCGCTTCTTCGACACGACGTCGAAGTGAGCGACAGACGGGGAACTTAAGGTTATCTGATCATACCAAGCAAATGGCACTATATATGGCAATAGTGATGCATTTCACATAAAACATAAAAGCAAAAACAGTAAAGGATATTTTAGCAAAATGATATCAGCAAATTGAGTGTTTGATGTTTTTGATGAATTTACAACATAACTCCAGTTGTATCAAGACACACAGAAATCAACTCTCGGCATACAAAACACAACAGAGGTGACAATTAACAAAAATACTTTAATGTAAAAAAGTAAAAGCTGAACACTAAAATACAAGTAACAGAATGCAAAATAAGCAACGTAAAAATAAACCAGTAAATAGTAAAAAATTTAAGTAATTTTTTCATGCCGCAGTGCATGCTGGGAACTTAGCTGTTAATTTCAACAACAGTAGATTGTATGTCATTTGAAAGCTATATGCAGCTAAATTACAGTTGTATACTGTAGCTGTAAAAACAGGATCTAGTTGTTAATGTCAGCAATAGCAAGATACTGTAAATTTTACAGTAACATGCTGGCAACCTTGCTACCACTTCTTTAATGTTTATTGAATGTGAAAATCTTTAACAGTGTTCAATGGGCAAAACTTCAATGCTTTCCTCCACTTTCAGTGGCTAACATTGGTATATATATATTTGCAGGAGACAAACGCTCAACTCAACTGCACATCCTTGCAGAGAAACTGACTGTGTGAAGCAGTGCACACTTATTCATCGCACGCGACGCATGTCATAAAAAACACTTTTTTACTGTACAGAGAATGAAGATTTCACCCGCAAGTGGCGAGTGATACAGGCCCGCGAAACCGCCCGGGTGAGACTGGTGTACCAGTGTACAGCAAACTGCAGAGAGGTATACTTGAAGACACTGAATGGCAGCCAGAGAAAATAATAGTTTTGAGATTTTAAATTTCAGCAAATTACATTTCAGAATTCAGCGTGTTTTATATCTGCATGTATCGTGTCTAATAATGCATGGGCAATGTACACTTTAGTTTCTATTTACAATAAAGTTTGATATGAACTGAATCTGCCCATTTGATCCTATTATTAAAAAAAGTCCACATGAAAACGGCTTTTTGCCCAAATTGTAATTACAACATGTCCACTGATTGTATGGCATGTGTACATATACTTGTATCAATGATTAAAACCTGTAAAAATGTGAATTTCCGAAGTTACTATCCAAAAAAACTTACATTTTCACATGTACTGTACATATATTAATAATTAAAGTAAATGATGACTTAGTATATGACTTAGCGACAAAGTATAAAGTAAATATATGTATGATTATTTATATGTTTGTTGTAGCATAATTTAATCGTGATTAATCACAGAAAAATGTGCAATTAATTAGTTACAATTTAATTGATTCACAGCCCTATTAATTAGTAGCAGTAACAGCTTTGGTTTGTCTCCCCACTGAAATGGTGGAATTACAAACGCAAGCATTGATACTTTGAACCAGCAGGGGGAGTCAGGAGTTCACTCTTAACCCAAACAATTTCAGTTGGAAGAGTTTTTCTCTCGGTGCAACGAAAGCTTGCCAAAGACAAGAGATCATGCCAGACATTGAGTCACACACATGGATACACCAACACACACATACACACAATGACAGAGGCAGCCAGAATCCCATCTCCCCCCCACACACACCTACATGCACACACTAATAAAACAAGAAAACACAAACCTCTGTACATAAACACCCTCACATGCATCTATGTACAGTAATAAGACAAACATACTCTCACTCTCGATTCATATTCTCTCTGAAATATGGAGTATGTGAGTGGCTTTAGATGCATAAAATGAATTTTTAAGCTAGATCATATGAAGCACAAATCTGTCAGACAATAAAATTTGGTGTGTTTGGTTGTTGTGAAACAGGGCCGTATCAGCCAACCTTTTTTTGTTTGTTTCTTTCATTTTTTAAAACACGTAAAAACAGTGAAACCGGAATCTTCTCATCCAGATTTTTAGAGGTAAGCAAATGCAGCTACTACTCATAAAGGTTATACAGAACCAAATGTAATACAGTGTGATAAGAGCATTAAACTCATGTTTGGACCAAGAAATCAAACCAAGTGTGTAAACAGCCTATGAAATCAGCTCTCACCTCGATAGAATAATCTACACTCCATGGAAAACTTCACACAGTCCCAGCGCACTTACAAACGCCTACATACAGAGCAATGTGGAACGATCAATAGGTACATCACAGGCTACATTTAGCCAGAGGTGCTGGATATGTTTTGCTTCTATTTCTCTGTAGATTCTACAGAGCTGGGAGAACTTTGCTTTCCTGCTCATGTGCTATTGGTGGAGATAAGTGAGGAACTCTTGTGATTGGTTGCTAAAATGAGCAAAGAGATATAACGAGACAAGCAAAGGGGTTACAGGACACGTCACGGTTTATAAAAAACCCTCCCATGAAACCATCAGCTTTTCACCAACCTATCAATTCCTGATGGATAAACGAAGTCCTGCCCAACACGTATTTCTTGTTGAATGTCCAGTTTCACTCAGAAATATGACACATGGGTAAAAAAATGGGTCACAGGATAAACTGGCATAAAGTATTCTTTAAGTTAAAGGCTTAGTCCACCCAAAAATGAAACATATCATTCCTTCAACCTCATTTTGCTCTAAACCTCTGTTCATTTATTTCTTCAATGGTTTCCGCATTTGTGCATTTTCAAACCTGGCTTAAGAAGATACATCATGGCAGATGTGATGCCTTGGTGTGTACACCAATATGTTGATAACCAAAAATCAGCTTGTTCAAAAAAGTTGACAATGCAACAAAAGTGTGTTTACGTTTGATTTCAAATAATTAGATTATTCTCTGCTATGATGTCAAAACGTAAACAGTCATGCACACAACACTTGTAAACATATCCAAAGTTCAGCCAAGTAACTCTTTGAAACTCTCCCTTGGTGCAAGCTGATAAGTTCTTTGACTTGATAGCCGTTAGCCAGTCAGCTCGCTCACATGTGACATGTTAAGCCAATCGGCTCGCATGGTGTCAGCTGATTGGTCCTTTGACTTGTAATCGGGTAGCCAATCAACCTACTTCTCTCTCTCTGTAAATGGCTCAGTTTTGCAAATAAGGTGGTTACTTGTGCACTTCGAGAGTTTTTTCTCTGAAAAACTTGCTCATGTGGCTTGCTGGGGCTTTTCTTCTCTCAGCTTGCACGGTAAGGTCTGCTTTTGACCATGACACACAGAAGTGCGTCTTTAACCACAGTCACTTCATTTTCATGAGATCACACTGGTACTAGAGACATGTTTAGAGAGAGTGAAATATGGAACCCATCCCAGAACAGATCACAGTGTTCTCCTGCTGTGTTTGTTCTGGAAGTGCACTGGCTATCACAAAACCATCCTGTCATTCCCCAGAAACCCCATCACTATGCACACTTCCATCTAGGACATGCAGATTCACTCCTCTGGCCCGGGTCCAAGTGGACAGCTCTGTTAGTAGCCATCTGAAGGTGGGTCATTGGTACACTTTTCCAGTGCAGAATGAGAGCATGCTATTCTCAGCATCTCAAGTGCCCCAGGTGATGTTGGGAAAGAAACAGGAGGCGTGACAATGATTGTGAGGATATGTAGATGTATGCATGTGTGTTTCTGTTGTTTAGTAGCTTGTATCAGACAGGTAAGGTCATAAGAAATAAAGGTGTTTAAAATTGATCACGCACATACATTGTGTTAACAGTGATATCTCGGATTGGAAACGAACAAGCCAGCGGAAAGGTGAAGGTGGTGTAGCAGTGTGAAATAATTTATTTGGTAGACACTTTAATGAAGAAAACGTTTATGAAAACAAAAAAACTAAAATCAGCAGAACTGCCACTCACTGGATGTCTTTTGTTTTTGGCATCATTCAGAGTAAATTCTAGAGACTGTTGTGTGTGAAAATCCCAGGAGATCAGCAGTTACAGAAATACTCAAACCAGCCCATCTGGCACCAACAATCATGCCACGGACCAAATAATTGAGATCAGAATTTTGATGGTTGATGTGAACATTAACTGAAGCTCCTGACCCGTATCTGCATGATTATAAGCACTACACTGCTGCCACAGGATTGGCTGATTAGATAATCACATGAATGATTGTTGGTGCCAGACAGGCTGATTTCAGTATTTATAAATACTCTCATATAAAATCTGGGGGTTGGCGCTGAATTGGTGGCACGAGGGGGACCTACACAATATTAGGCAGGAGGTTTTATTGTTGTGGCTGATCGATGTATATTGTATGTGTGTATATATATATATATATATATATATATATATATATATATACAACAGTTAGTTCCGGTCCTTGAATCTGATTGGACGACAGACGTTCCATGAGCACTGATGGTCTAACACCATCAGCAATCGGACACTTCACTGTGGGTGTATCACTCCGTTGTGTTCATGCTGTTCTAAACTAAAGTGTAAGTGTAGTGCAGATGTGTTAAGAACTACTGTTTGTCTTTTTTTTACATTACGTATGTTAGCCAGCAGGTG